>RPFO01000164.1:1640398-1948508 GCA_009746045.1 Mesostigma viride | reverse complement strand
CGGGGCGTAGCATGTACTTGAGCCCACGGTCTACTATATTCTACACTACTACTGCTGTATTCCCCTAAGCTGGGGCGTCTGGAGTCGTTGGGGCCGCGGGGGTCGCCTGCCAGGGCTTGTGGCCGACGTAGATGGCCGCCCCTTCCAGTACACCGGCTGCCCCGCCTTGGTCTGCCGGAGCTGGAGGTAGGGGCCATAGCTCCCGTCGCCGTTGTTGCTGCGCCAGGGTCAAGTCGTCGTCAAGGGTGAAGAGAGTCTTCTCGAGCCGCTTGCGGCGTCGGAGAAAAGAAATCTTGTCCGCCGGGGTCTTAAAGGTGAGAAGGAGCGGGGCGGCCCTGCCTTACCCCGCGCGCGGGGAAGGCGGTGGGCGACCAGGTCGATCTCACCAGTAAGGCCCATGCGACTAAGAATTTCTCTCTCAAACGCACGTGCAAGCTTCTCGGAATTCTCACCTTCCTCCATGTCGAGGTTCTTGACAATGACGTTAAGGCTGCGCTTGGCAAGCTCGGCCTCCTCGCGGAGGTCAAGCGTCTGCCGCTGGAGCTGGGCTGCGACGGCGGAGGTGGTGGAGGTGGTGTGCTGCTTAAGCATGTCCGCCCAGGTCGTGATGGGAGGAGCATCGCCGGCCAGGCCAGCAGAGGCTGGCTTGGCGGCAATGTCCTTCACCGCCTGGGCGGTGAGGCCCGCGGTGTTCTGCAGGACCTCGATAGCGATGGCATTATCCTTAAGACGTTGGTCAATGTCGCGGAGCTGGGCGGTGAGGGAGTCGGTGGAGTTAGAATGCGGTGGGATATATTGCTTGAGAACACTGAAGCTTGGAGCAATGAATTGCTTGGTTCATTAGAAAATAGGTTTACCCTTTATCAACGTTCCTCTCACCGGCTGCGCCGCCAGTGACCGTTGGGTGCAGACCGTTGGCCCGAGGCCACACGATGACAGGTAGCGTCTAGTCACTGCATCGTGCGATCACAAATCAATGCACGCTGCAGTACGGTCCCTATCTAGGATACTCTAGTACCGTCCAATGACAGGACACTACGTATACTGGGTACTGACATCTGTCACGTACCTCAGTACCCAAAGTACCTATCTAGGGAAACGTATGCGACTCGACTAGCATTCCTATCTGCATAGCCCACGTGGTATTTATATTCACATACCAACGTAGGTTTACAAGGCTTATTCATACGTTGTATTCACAATGCCTTTGAGACTTAGTCTACAGCAAAGCATGGAGACTAACTCCAGTATTGTTTTATTATTTATTTCTTAATGCAGGTCTGCACCCCCAACATTATTGTTATTGTTTTTAAGTTGATTAGGGGTACAAAAGAGACATGGCTGGTTGAGCCAGGTTGGTTACAGCTGGCTGTTCTGGCCAGGTGTTATATTGCACATTAAATAAGGTGTACACAGCTGGCTGGTTTGGCCAGTTACTGAAGCACACATTAAGTAAATGGATACAAAGCTTGTGTCCTCAAGCTGCAAATGGATACAAATCTGACCTAGCCAGCACTCACACCCCACAACGAATGTGTTGAATTTTATGGCGCCCAGCAGCTATCGCTGTGGTAAGGGGGTGTGGTGGTTGTGTACTGTGCTATGGCCAGTCATTTATTCAAACACTGACTCTGATATCATAGGGGTTCATGTTCTGAAAGAGGAGCTGGTACTGTTGGCCAGCAGCATCCCGCAGCTTCGTGAGAGCGTCTGCTGGGTTGTCCTCATCATCCACATGAGTCCAGCTGGAAAAATAGGTGGCCTCCTGTTTGAGGATCACCCAATCCAAGTCAGTGTGGACAGCAGCAGAGACAGATTTCTTGGTTAGAAAACTGATCACAGATTGGCTGTCAGTATAGAGATGTGAGATGACATTGCATGTGCTGCCTGCCTGGGTTTGTAGCCAGGTGAGCATGTGCTGCAGGGAACGAGCATGCAATGCAGCAGACACCACAGCACGACATTCAGCTGAGTTGCTGCTGCCAGGTTTTCTGCGGTGTAGCCTGCTGTACCAGGAAGTGAGGGACATGTAATCTGACCTGTTGGTGAGAAAAAACAGCCCTGATTCCCGTGCCCCCATCTGATTGATTGTTCTGCTCTCCATGGAGCTGTCCATGACACATTGGATGTGGATGTCTTCCATCAGATTCAGGCCATGGAGGATGAGGGGGGGACAGTCATTGACCAACTTCCTGATGTGACTGCATTTGATCTTGACTAGAACATCATGGGTGACCCTGCTGATGACAGCTAAGGGAGCCCCACAGATGGCTGACCACCACCCCAGTTTGCCCTGAACAGTGGCACACATATGTAAGGGGAGGTAGTTGTCCTGCAGCAGATCTAGACAATCTTGGATATATTCTGCAGGAGGGAGAGAGAGCAGACCCACTGATCTGGCTGCCTATGCAGCTGCAACATGATGCCACAGAACTGGATGGGGGTTGTGCTCAATTCCACCTGTTTGCCAATCTCATATGATTCCTGGACCTGCTGAATAAAGGTTTCCACCTCAGCTCTAGGCCCACAAATGAGTTGGTCATCTCCATGCCACACAAAGAACAGCAGTCCAGAGGGGGTGGGTACAACAAAAAAGCATGGGTCCAGGTCATCATACGTGGCCTTGAGCTTTTTGAATACTTCCTCTGCTGAGTCTCTGAAAATTTTTGGGGCACTGACAAGCCCTTCCACCCCAATGTTGATGATAAGGTGGGGCTCATCAATATAAGGTTTCCACACAGCTGGGGTGTCTACCACGTACACCTTCCCTTTCCACACAGATTCAGCCTTTTCTGGGTCCCCCCTGAGGAAGGCCCTTTTAATATCAGTGGCTTTGCAGACATAGTCTTGGCCTGCATTGAGGTTGTGGAGGAAGAGGGAGAGCATGATCCTGAGTGAGGTTTGTTGCAGCCCAGGTGTGTATGTTTCCCCTTTTGGCAGTGTGGAGGTCCCCTTTAATTCTGTGACACATGGTCTGGCATGGAAGATTGGGGAGCCCACTTTTTGTGGTTTTTGTTTGAGAACAAATTTTAATCTGAGCTTTTTGGCTCCCTCTGGCACGTCCCATGAAGGGGTGACAGGCGGTTTGTATTGAGGGTTTTTGGGGTTGGGCAGGACCCATTCCTGCCTGGCTTGGTGGACAATGGCCATCAGCCACTTGGTAAACCCTTTTTGTGTTTTGCATTCTTGTATGACGTGGGAGATTTGGTGGGGTGAGTGCATGGCTATGTCCCACTTACCCAGCCCAAAGGCTGAGGGATGGAGGAACTGGCTGTGCACTAACTTGTCCAGATCAGGGATCTCCCCTGGTGCATACTGAGTGTTGACTGCCTTGATGACAGCATCCATACCAGGGACAATACTGGAGAGAGGGATTTTAAAGTGGTCCAGAGGAACTGCACCCACCCCTGTGACACTGAGCTCATTAGCTGAGATAAGCACCCCAGGATAGGATACAAAAGGTTCCCCCAACAAGGTGTTACCAGAGTACCCCTCCACCACCTGGAAGGGTGTCTGAATACCAAGTATAGGGAGCATCACTTGTCCCACTACATCCAGTGAGCTTTGGCCTGAGAAATCCTGCACCCGTGCCCAAAATGAAGGTGCAATCTCAAGACCAGGGATGGCTTGTGCACTGATCACACTGACCTGTGCCTGAGTGTCTATTGCCAGGGTCCAGGGGTCCTGACTAGTGCACACAGCTGAGACTTTTGCCAACCCTGCGGCCACAGCAGCTTGTTGCTTATGTGACCTGTGTAATGCTTGCAAGGCGACTGCCAATCTTGACCTCAGAGCGGGAGGGTTGGCAGACAATTTGGTGCCTTGGGGCTGAGCTAATGCTTCCAACCCAGCTACCTCGTGCCTGGTTAAGCAATCCCCAGGTTGTGAAGTGGGCCTGGCTTCACTGAGGGTGGAAGGGTTCACAGAGGGTGCTGTGGTGCTGTCAACAGCAGTAATTGGTGGCTCAGAGCTACTGCTGGGCATGCTGGAGTTGCCAGATAGAAGTAGTGAGTCCATGCTTAAAGACTCTTCCCCAGGCACGTCTGCCATGGGAGAATAATACTTCTTAATTCTATGACAGCTCACCCTGTGACGCTTCCCATTGATATTGTGCTTGACCTCCACGGTCTTGCTGTTTTTGGTAAATCCACGGATGGTAACTGGACCTAGCCAAGTTCCAACCTTACCAAAGCTGTTTTCCTTGTAATAGAGAACTTGATCACCTTTTTGGAATACTGGCCTGGAATGGGTTTTATCTTTTTCTGCCAGTTTTGCTGAGGTTTGTGCACGTGCAGTGTTGTACAGTGCTATCACCTCTGGGGGATATACACCTGCCTGCAGGCCTGCTGGGATTACTTCACCCCACGTGGCATGCAAGACAGGTCTCATGTTTAGGGTTGTGCACATTTCATGACACCAGAGTGCCCTGTCACAATAGACCCCTGAAGTAGCATCCTTGGAAGGATTTTTGGCTAGTAGGGTTTTGACAGATCTGATGGTTCTTTCAATGACCCCCTGACCCTCATGATCTTCCAGCCCAGCAATCTCTATTGCTTCACACCCTTCCAGGTCAGTCAGACAAGAAAATTGTTGATCAAGCAAAATTCTGTCAACTGGGTAGAATCTGGGTAAAGCAATCATGAGTGCAACACGTAGCTGCCCTGCAGACATGCCAGGTAGGGGTTCCATTACTGTGAACCTGGACCATGAGTCTTTTAGGATCAGGTAGGGTTGGACATCTTTGTTGATGTGCATCACATCCCCCACTATCATGCCCCTATTGGTGGAAGGAGTTGCAGTATGCCATTTTTGAGGTTTGGGGCTATTGAACTGACATTCTTGACAGTGTTGTCTAGCCAGTTTTACTGCATTCCTGAGTTGTTTTCCCATGCTACTACCCCCCAGCCGTCTGGCCAGTTCCTCAGCCACTGTTTCATGACCCATGGCTAGGTGCAGCTGATGAGCAAGCTCCTTGATATCTATGGAGTTGTCAACAGTAGGGGTTAGTGCTTTTATGTAAGGTTCCAGAACAGGGTGTTGGGAGGACAGTAAGGTTGCTGCCTCAAAATCAATTATGCCCTGGTTGCCATCCCCAATGGTAATGAGATCATCATCCTCAGAGTACATAAGGTGAGTGAACTCACATTGATTTGGGTAGCGAGGCCTGTTGCAACGGCTGCCTGGAGGCCCCAGGGGATGACGTGCGTGCCAGCAGCCCGGGCAGAGATCCACCCCGTTGGCCAGGGAGTCGTTGTTGGGGCAGTTGTGCCGTGCGTGCCCTCGTTGGAAGCACCTCAGGCACCTTATGGACCCCCAGGGTTGCCAGGCTGGTTGTTGTTGTTGTTGTTGTTGTTGTTGTTTCCCTGCTGGGACCGGTTCTGGCCCTGCTGGGACCTGTTGTTGTTGTTGTTTTGGCCCTGTTGGGACCTGTTGTTATTGTTGCCCTGCTGGGACCTGTTGTTGTTGTTGTTGTTGTTGTTGTTGGGGTTGCCATGCAGGGGCACACGGTGCCACGTGTTGCCACGCCCCTGAGAGCCACTGCCCCCTTGGTGGGAGGACTTGTGGGTCTTGGGTGCCCCCCCCTGGCTGGCCTGCCCCTTGCGTTTGTGGCCTTGGACACCCTGGACCTTGGGGTCCTGGGCCTGGTTGTTGCCAGTACCCAGGGGGTCCACTGCCTCCTCGATATAGAGCATGGCAGCTCTGAAGTTGTCCCAGAGGGACTTGAGGCCTGTAAGCAGGGTAGCCAGGACAGAAGGTTGCAAATTAGCTTTTGTTAGCCAGGTGTGGATGAGATACCTTGGTTGGAGCTTGAGAAGCTCAAGGTCTTTCTCAATCATTACCCTGTATGTTTTTGCATCCCCAGAGAGGTTATTCTTGTTCACCTTATATGCAGCAAGCCAGTTGAAACGTTCTACTGCTTCCATGTGGTTATTGGTAAGCACTAGCTGTTTCAGATCAGTGATAAAGGTAGGCCACTGTTCAATGGCTGCTTCAGGTGTCAGGGTACGTTCCTGATAGGTTTGAATCAATGCTCTGATTGCAGGAGATGATTGATGGAATGTGGAGGAGGCCCTGAGAGCCTTAAACTGATGTCTAAGGTTAAGACCTTCCATCCCATACTCCAAAGCAAAAACAAATTGCTTAGCTTGTTCAACAGTGTGACCCTCAGGCAAGCCAGCAATATTGATTTTGGATTCCTTTTTATGAGGGTTAAACACACCTGTGAGAGGGGGGTTGGCCCTCAAGAAGCTGTCGGTTGCTTGTTGCAGGCGGGTGGGGTCCAGGTTGATGGTCCCCCGCTCATACCGCGACATCAGGGCGCGCAGGCCCTCGACAGTTTGCAGCTGGTTAGCTGTTAACTGCTGATCTTGCAACGAGGCCAGCTGGGCCTGGAGAATGGCGAGCTGTTCCAGGACATCCCCGCTCCTTGGGGGGGCCTCAGCAGGCCTGTTGGGTGCCTGTGGCACCTCTGCACCTCCCCCCAGGGCCTCCTGGGGTCCTGGCCACCCCCCCTGGTTTGGGAGGGGGCCCCAACCCACAGGGCGAACCTGGGGTGGTGGGGGAGGGGGAGGGGGGGTCATGGTGGCCCTGGGGGAGCCCGGGGGTGTCCGGGTAACCCCACTGGGTCCAGCCCCATCGGTGGAGGGGCGGGCAGGGGTGTCTGCCTCTGCTCTCCTCCTGGCCTCCTCCCGCATGAGACGCTTCATCTCCTTGCGTACCTCATGCTCCCGGAGGGCTGCCTGAAAAGCAGCCTCATCCTCGGGTATGTCAGGGAGTGGTTCTCCCATGATCATAGCAGGCCGGACTGGACAGTCCGCCTCTTTGCCCTTCCTCGCGCCCAGGGCCAGCAGTCCCTCCTTGTACTGCAGGGGTTGGGGGGAGAAGTTAATAAACGAGTGGACCTCTCAATGCTCAATGGCCTAACGCATGTGTTTATTACAATAAATCACAAGCCCCGCACCCAACGTGCACAAGGGCATTTAGCATTGTCGACAAGCAACGCTCTGCCTGGCTGCCACGTCTGGAGCAGCCGACAGTGGCCGTTGGGCTCTGTGGTGCAGCCTGAGTGGCGCGACGCCACTGCTAGACTCTCAGGACCTTAGTCCAACATCCGACACCTCAATGTCAGTCCCGAGTGGGTACTGGCGACGCCGTACCGCCAATCCTACTTGGGTACTGGCGTCCGTCACCAGGACTCGGCTATCGAATAGTCTAGCCTGCCGAATCACATATAGCCGGGACTTCTGACCGAGCCTACACGTGCGAAACCCCAGATAGCACATTGCTATCTGGTACTTAGCCTATGTCCACGACTAGAGGCTAACTCCAGTTTTATTCTTTTTTTTTTTTTTTTTTTTTTTTTTAAGGCATCAGTGCTGCACCTCCAGTTTTTATTCCTTTTTGTTTTTTTTCAGGTACTTGGCAATATCATGAATAAGACATTGGTACAGGAAAACTCATATCAGACCACAATGGACGTTGTGAATTAAAGCGCCCACAGACCCCATTGCCTTTAAATCTGACAGTGTCTTTGAGGTTTCTGAACCTAGGATCCCCTGTTTGTACAAGTCAGTGGAGTGATGAGTGGCTATGGAAAAACCAGGGGGCACATCAAGAAATTATTATGTTTGTTGCCAAGTTGCCACCAGCTGGGAAAGACCATAGTCTGCACCATTAGTCTGGAGTGCCCTATTTCATCATCCATTTGTCTGACTAGACAGATAGGGATTCATTGCATCACACAGAAGCTGGTACTGGGTTGCTGCTAATGACGGAATCTTGGTCAATGCGTCAGCCAGGTTCTCCTCGTCTGGCAGATGCTGCCAGCTGGAAAAATAGCTTGTTTCCTGTTTCAAAATCACCCAGTCCAGATCAGTATGCACAGCAGCAGTCACAGATTTCTTGTTAAGGAAACTAATGACTGACTGACTGTCAGTGTGTAAGTGAGCATGCACATCAGCCTTGCTGCCAGCCTGAGTTTGCAACCAGGTTAGTATGTGCTGAAGGGATCGAGCATGCTGCACAGCAGACACCACAGCACGGCACTCAGCAGAGTTACTGCCAACAGCTTTTCTGCGATGCAATCTGCTGTACCACGACACCATGGACATATAGTCTCCCTTGTTGGTAAGGAAGAACACCCCAGCCTCCCTGGCATCCATTTTTGTTATTACCCTACTCTCCATGGAGCTGTCCATCAGACAGTTAATGTGAATATCTTCCATGAGGTTGAGTGGATGAATGACAAGGGAAGGTCCAGCCTGTAGTAGCTTCTGGAGATCCTTAGGTTTCATGGTTTGTAATACTGTGTCATCAATCCTGCTGACCACTGCCAGATGAGGTGCACAGATAGCACTCAGCCACCCTAATTTTCCTTTGACAGTAGCACACATGTGAGCAGGAATGCACGGAATATCAAGCAGCTCTAGGCATTCTTCTAAGTACTGGGCAGGCGGGGATAGAGTACACACCCACTGTTCCTGTTGCTCTTCCAGTGCTAGCATTATGCCACAGAACTGTAGGGGTTCTGGCCCCAGCTCTGTCTGCTTTCCAATCTCATAGGACTGCTGAACCTGCTGAATGAACTTGTCAACTTCAGCTCTTGGTCCACAAATCAGTTGGTCATCACCATGCCACACAAACAGGAGCAAGCCAGAGGGTGTGGGCACAGCAAAGAGACAAGGGTCCAGATCATCATAAGTGGCATTAAGTTTCTTGAACACCTCTTCTGCTGATTTTCTGAAGATAGTGGGAGCACTTTGCAAACCTTCCACCCCTAGATTTAGGAGTAGATATGGCTCATCAATATCATGTGCCCATGCAGCAGGGGTGGGAACCACATAGACCTGACCCTTCCACACATCTTGCGCTTTATCAGGGTCCCCTCTAAGGAAAGCCCTTTTGATATCAGTAGCTTTGCAGGCATAATCTTGGCCAGCATTGAGATGGTGGAGGAAGACAGAGAGCAGTATCCTGAGGGATGTTTGCTGCAGCCCAGGAGTGTAGAGTTCACCCTTGGACAGTTTTGACATGCCTTTTAATTCTGTCACACATGGCCTAGCATGATATATAGGTGAGCCTACTGGCTGTGCCTTGTGTTTTAGCACAAACTTGAGTCTCAACTTTTTGGCACCTTCTGGAATTTCCCAGACAGGAGTGACAGGTGGCTTATAGTCAGGATGCTTAGGGTTTGGCAGCACCCACTCTTCGCGGGCTTGGTGCCTAATGGCTTGGATCCATTTTTGAAACCCTTTTTGTGTTTTGCATTGTTGGATTAGAGCATCATAGTTGTGAGGAGAGTGCATGGCTAAGTCCCACTTTCCAACCCCAAAGGACTGCGGGTGTGGCCTTTGATTGTGCACCTTTTTCTCTAGGTCAGGGATTTCACCTGGCCCATATTTGATGTTAATGGCCTTGATATAGGCATCTAATCCATGAACCAGTTGGGACAATGGAATCTTGTAGTGATCCAAGGGAATGGCTCCTACCCCAGTCACACGCAGCTGGCTAGCAGTGATGGTGACACCTGGGTAAGAGATAAAGGGTTCTCCCAACAAAGCATTGCCCATGTACCCTTCCACTACCTGGAAAGGTGTCTGGATGCCAAGTATGGGGATCATTACTTGACTCAACACATCTAAGGTTGTTTTGCCTGAAAAATCTTGCACCTGTGTCCATGGTGAGGGTGCAAGTTGCAGACCAGGAATGGCTTGTGCACTGATCACACTGACCTGTGCCTGAGTGTCCACAGCTAGGATGCAGGATTCCTGGCTATAATCGGAGCACACAGCAGAGACCTTGGCCAAACCTGAGGCTTGTTTAGCCTTGCTCTTGTGAGCCTTATGCAGAGCTGCCAGGGCTTTTTCTAGCTTGGATTTGAACTCAGCTGGATTGCCTTTGTTTTGCTCTGGTACCTCATGCCTGGTTGAACTCTGCCCAGAGGGACTTACACCAGGTTGTGGGGTGACACGTACCTCACTGAGGGGTGGAGGAATGACAGAGGGTGTGGTAGTGCCATCATCAGCTCCTGGTGTTGGAATGCTGGGTGGTTCTGCTTGCTCACCAGAGTTAAGGAGGGAATCCATGTTCAAGGACTCTTCCCCTGGCACGTCTGCCAAAGGAGGGAAATACTTCTTAACTCTATGACTGCTCACCCTGTGTTTTCTCCCTGTTTCCAAACTTCGAATATCCATATTTTTTCCTTTTTTGGTCATTCTTAGAACAGTGCACGGACCATACCACATGCCTGTCTTGCCATGTTTGGTTTCTTTGAAATATAGGACTTGTTCACCCAGTTGGAATACTGTTCTGGGGTGTGTTATGTCCTTTTCAGCTAGCTTATCAGCCACTTTAGCTCTTACTGTGTTATACAGAGCTAATACCTCTGGAGGGTACACACCTGCCTGTAAGCCAATGGGAAGGATTTCCCCCCATGGTGCATGCAACACAGGTCTAAGGTGAAGTGTAGCACAGATTTCACTGCACCACAGTGCTCTGTCAGCATAGCTTCCAGATGTGGCTTTCAGGTCAGTGGATTTCGCCACTAAAGTTTTGACTGACCTGATGGTTCTTTCAATGACACCCTGCCCTTCATGATCTTGCAATCCAGCAATCTCAATATTAGCATCCCATCCTTCACACTCAGCCAGACAGCTAAACTGTTGATCAAGCAGTATAGTGTCAACTGGGTAGAATCTGGGCAATGCTATCACAAGTGCTGCACGCAGTTGCTCTTTAGCCATTCCAGGTAGGGGTTCCATGACAGTGAATCTGGACCATGTGTCTTTTAGGATCAGATATTGTTCACCATCGATATGCACGACATCACCCACAATTATTCCCCTTTGGGTTGGGCGCTTTAATTCAAGTTAATAAACGAGTGGACCTCTCAATGCTCAATGGCCTAACGCATGTGTTTATTACAATAAATCACAAGCCCCGCACCCAACGTGCACAAGGGCATTTAGCATTGTCGACAAGCAACGCTCTGCCTGGCTGCCACGTCTGGAGCAGCCGACAGTGGCCGTTGGGCTCTGTGGTGCAGCCTGAGTGGCGCGACGCCACTGCTAGACTCTCAGGACCTTAGTCCAACATCCGACACCTCAATGTCAGTCCCGAGTGGGTACTGGCGACGCCGTACCGCCAATCCTACTTGGGTACTGGCGTCCGTCACCAGGACTCGGCTATCGAATAGTCTAGCCTGCCGAATCACATATAGCCGGGACTTCTGACCGAGCCTACACGTGCGAAACCCCAGATAGCACATTGCTATCTGGTACTTAGCCTATGTCCACGACTAGAGGCTAACTGGAGAGGGTTTCTTGCTGGTGGTTTCCAGCGGGGGGGCTTCTTCAGCTACCACCCCATGTTTGGCCAAGATGGCCTCCGTGACCCTGGCTTGGGTGATGGAGGACATGGTTTTAAAGTGTGCTGACCGAGCAAGCTCGGCCAGGTCTTGACTGTCCGCATAGTCCATGGGATAGTCAGCATTTTTTAAGAGGTCACGTAACCGCTGGGTGGCCTCGCGGTACGCGTCCGCCATCGCCTGGTGGGTAGCCAGGCGACGGGCGGCTTCCTCTTCATATTCTTGCCGCTTAGCGGCGAGCCGAAAAGCCGCCTCTCGGCGGACCTCTCGGTCCCGCTGCCGCGCTCGGCGTTCTTCATTTGCCACCAGCGCGGCCTGCTCGACCGCCAGGAGCGCTGGGGTAAGATTGATCTCAGTCTCCCCATCGGGGAGACTGGCAGTGTCGGATACCTCATCGTCGGACATTGGTTGTCCGGCGATGGGTTCCACAGGTTTTCGCACCACCCGTGCGAGTTTAATACTCTCCATGTCCTTCTTCTTGCGAAGAAGGGACGCAGAGGGTCGCCCAAACGTTAGCTCAATGTGGTTATGTCCCTGGGCGAAAGGGACATTAAGGTTTGATGTGGCGGGACGAAAGGTAATCGTCCCGTCCGGTGCCACCGAGGCCGTCTGACGGGGCATACGCTCCCGAAGAGATGGCAACGTGGGGCCGGACTGTGGAGCCTCAGTGGGGTTTACCACCGAGGTCTCCGCAGCCATGGCCGCGCCAGCCGTGGTTGCGGCTGGGGCGACCGCCGGAGTCGAGGGTAAGCCGGTCTCCCCGGGGGGAGCCGTCTCGGCCTCCGGCCTCGCAGGGGAGGGGGGTAGGTCGGTCGGCTTTGCAGCCGCCGTCCCCTCGTCCTGGCAACCATTGTAAGTCTTTTTGTTCTTTTTCTTTTTCTTGGAAATGGCCGCATCGCCAGCCGGCTTCTTGTTGTTGTCTCTGGGCATCCGCCGATCCTGCCCATCATCATCCTCGTTGTAGGTAAGCTTCTTAGCGACATTCTTGTTCGTGATAGCCATGGTAGCAAATAAAATTCAAGTTAGAATGCGGTGGGATATATTGCTTGAGAACACTGAAAGCTTGGAGCAATGAATTGCTTGGTTCATTAGAAAATAGGTTTACCCTTTATCAACGTTCCTCTCACCGGCTGCGCCGCCAGTGACCGTTGGGTGCAGACCGTTGGCCCGAGGCCACACGATGACAGGTAGCCGTCTAGTCACTGCATCGTGCGATCACAGATCAATGCACGCTGCAGTACGGTCCCTATCTAGGATACTCTAGTACCGTCCAATGACAGGACACTACGTATACTGGGTACTGACATCTGTCACGTACCTCAGTACCCAAAGTACCTATCTAGGGAAACGTATGCGACTCGACTAGCATTCCTATCTGCATAGCCCACGTGGTATTTATATTCACGTACCAACGTAGGTTTACAAGGCTTATTCATACGTTGTATTCACAATGCCTTTGAGACTTAGTCTACAGCAAAGCATGGAGACTAACTGGTGGAGGCGGAGGGGGGGGGGTGGAGGCGAGGAGGGTGGCGGTGGCGGTGGGGATGGTGGGGAGCTCAGCAGCCAGCGTGCGACCCACAGCTGCCACATCTGCAGCTAGGGGCGTCACGTGCTGTGAGATGGTTTCTTGGAGGTGGAGGAGGAAGGTGGATTCGGTCAAGGGGGAGGGGGTCCAGAGGTCCGTGACAGAGCGGTCAAGGATGGAAAAGAGGGCGGCGAGCTGAAGACGGGGGCGAGACCAGCGGGCCAGGTTCTCAGGTCGGTGAGTAAACCGGCCGTCAGGTCCAGTGCGGAGGCGGTAATGGCTGTGAAGGCGCTGGCACAGGTCGAAAATGGAGGCGTATGACCCATAAAACACGAGCTCCAGTATCTTGATGGGTGGCATGTCGAAAAAGCCGGGTCTGGCACCGTCGAAGGTGGAAAATAACCCGTCAACGTCAAAGTCGCGCTCAGACCAGCTTGGTTCGGTTGGGCGGCTGCGTTTTGGCTCGGGCGAGGCTGAGGGCGAGGCAGGAAGCCCGGGAGGGTGCTGGGCGACAACCAGTGCGCGACTAGGGTCACCACCGCCTTCCGGCCCTGGTGGCGAAGCTGCAGCCGGAGCTGCAGACGTATTTTCATTGCCGAGCGCAGCCGTCAGGCTGCGTTGCGTCGATGGGCGTTTGCTCATCGTATATTGCGTAATAGCGTCGGAAAATTATATCAGCATGTGCGTCGTAGAAAGACGCGTCGATTGTGATATTCACGGCTAAATTCGGTGCTCAAACGTGAAAGTTATGAGCTCCGCCGTCAGCCATGGCTACCTCGTGGCTCGTGGCTCGTGGCTCGTCGTGGCTCGTCGTGGGAGCCTGAATCCTCATCATTAACTACATACATGCCATCCATGTACGTAGACGGGCCCTGATGACACCATGGGAGCCTGAATCCTCCTCATTAATTACAGGCCGGGCCCACTTCAAATGTTCCGAAAAGTGTGACACTTTTGGTCGTTTTTTTGACTTTTTCGACGATCGTCACTCTGCAGAGTGATTCGTCGTGCGAAATCGTGCGAAATTGTGCGAAATTTGCTGAAATCGTGTGAAATTTGCTGAAATCGTGCGAATTTGTGCGAAATTTGCTGAAATTGTGCGAAATTTCATGTGAAAAATGTCGACGGTAAAAAATTTTGATGTGCACAACGTGTGTGAATTCATGCGAAATTTTGTCAAACGTCACTCCCCAAAACGACCCTTGGTTGAAATCCATGCGAAATTGTGCGAAATCATGCAAAATTGTGCGAAATCGTGCGAAATCGTGCGAAAATGTGTGAAAATTTTGCGAAAATCACGCGAAAATCACGCGAACTCGTGCGAAATTTTATTTTTTTTTTGCGAAAATAGCGAAAAAGTGTCACACACTTGGCTTGGACGGCGGAACATTTGAAGTGGGCCCGGCCTACATACTTGCCATTCATGTACGTAGACGGGCCATGGAGACACCATGGGAGCCTGAATCCTAATCATTAATTACATACATGCCATCCATGTACGTAGACAAGCCATGATGACACCATGGGAGCCTGAATCCTCATCATTATATACAAAAATGCCATCCATGTACGTAGACGGGCCATGATGACCCCATGGGAGCCTGAATCCTCATCATTAATTACATAAATGCCATTCATGTACGTAGGCCAGCCATGATGACACCATGGGAGCCTGAATCCTCATCATTAATTACATACTTGCCATTCATGTACGTAGACGGGCCATGGAGACACCATGGGAGCCTGAATCCTCATCATTTACTATTCCTTGACATCCATGTACGTAGACGGGCCATGATGACACCATGGGAGCCTGAATCCTCATCATTTACTATTCCTTGACATCCATGTACGTAGACGGGCCATGATGACACCATGGGAGCCTGAATCCTCCTCATTAATTACATAAATGCCAACCATGTACGTAGACGGGCCATGATGACACCATGGGAGCCTGAATCCTCATCATTACTTACATAAAGGCCATCCATGTACGTAGGCCAGCCATGGAGACACCATGGGAGCCTGAATCCTCCTCATTAATTACATAAATGCCAACCATGTACGTAGACAAGCCATGATGACCCCATGGGAGCCTGAATCCTCATCATTATATACAAAAATGCCATCCATGTACGTAGACGGGCCATGATGACACCATGGGAGCCTGAATCCTCATCATTAATTACATAAATGCCATTCATGTACGTAGGCCAGCCATGATGACACCATGGGAGCCTGAATCCTCATCATTAATTACATACTTGCCATTCATGTACGTAGACGGACCATGGAGACACCATGGGAGCCTGAATCCTCATCATTTACTATTCCTTGACATCCATGTACGTAGACGGGCCATGATGACACCATGGGAGCCTGAATCCTCATCATTACTTACATAAAGGCCATCCATGTACGTAGACGGGCCATGATGACACCATGGGAGCCTAAATCCTCCTCATTAATTACATAAATGCCATCCATGTACGTAGGCCAGCCATGGAGACACCATGGGAGCCTGAATCCTCCTCATTAATTACATAAATGCCAACCATGTACGTAGACAAGCCATGATGACCCCATGGGAGCCTGAATCCTCATCATTAATTACATAAATGCCATCCATGTACGTATTTTGCGCAAGTATGGAACGCGATATATCTACGATATATATTTACGGTGCGCCGAGCTATGGATGCCGAGAATGCTCATAACTTTTGATTCCGGGCATGAAATTTGGTCGGGTAAATTGCTACAGACTCGCTTTTTGATGACGAACACGCTGATCTAATTTTTGGCAGCCATCGCCCAGGATTTCGAAAGTTATCGCCGGCGGCCTGCCCAGCAGATATCGCTATTTTTCTGCACGTTATGGCGGCACCACGCACGTGAGCCGTGCGCCTGCGCCCCCTGCCATCGTCTAGGTGCTATTAAACGTAGCCATGGAGGCCCCCGCATCGTCTTCAGCTCTTGCTGCCGAGTCTCTCGAGGACAAACTTGCTGCAAACAAAATCGCCACCGACATTGCCGCGGCCAAGAAAGCCGCTAACAAGCGCACCAAGACTTCGGCAGCGACTTCGGAAGCAACGCCGATAGCGGTTGAAACCTCCTTGCCGGACTCCATTTCTTCCTCATTCTACATGCCAGACGCACGTTTGAGCCTGGACGACATCGCTGCCTTCCTTGGCTTCAGCGACGCCGAGGTGCGACGCGTGCTGCAGCTCCGCTACGAACACAACGCCCCGATTCGCCACCCTCGCACCGGCCAGGTTATGGACGCTCCTTCGGATACCATTGATGCTTTGGAGCCCAAGGATTGCCGTCTTGCATGTCTTATTTCGTGCTGCTCTGAACTTGTCGAGCTGCCGGCGACACCCATCGCCAGGCCAGCCCCCGCGACCGACACTACCGTGCCGCTGCAGGACCTCGCACAGTCTTTTACGACCGTGCAGGGCGACATTAAGGTCCTGAAGGAGACGATGCTGGAGCTGAAGAAAGCCATGGCAGCCCCTACCAAAACTACCACGTTTGCCGATGTCACCGGCAAGCAATTGACCACCATCGTTCAACAGGCGGCCAAGTCTGCAGCTACCGCTGCGGTCACCCAGAATGAAGTGCAGCAACGCCAACGCAATATGGTAATCAAAGGCTTCCAGAAAGGCGCGGCAGCACAGGAGACAGCACACTCACTTGCCGAGGAGCTGCGCGGCCCAGCGTTTCTGGGGAAGCTGCAGCTCCAGAACCGTGTTGCCATTGAACGTGCCATTCGGCTGCCAGGCCCTCTGGGCCTGGTCGTCGTCACCATGGCCTCCATGCACGACAAACGCCTCGTGCTGGGAGCACGTCGTCTGCTCCAACGCGGTGACTTCAGCCTCGACGAGGACTACACGACGGCTCAACTGAAGGCGAGGAGCGCGGTGTGGAACAGCACCATCGTCCAGGAGACCAAGAAGCAAGAGACCAAGGGTAAGCGCATTAAGTTGCGTCTGCTTCAGGATGGCTCCTTTGCAGCATTCTTTGATGGGCACAGGATTACAGGTGTTCCGATTAACACCCCCGGAGCGGAGTCTCGTCAGGCGTCTAGCCAGAAGGGTGCTGCCTCTGTTGGTAGACAGTAGGTAGACAACCTTCCTCGTCGGCTCGCGGCTAACAGGCTTCGGGGACAGCCTCTAAATAGTCCCGTTCCACTACCATGCATCGACCTAACAGTCGACTGAGACACATGGTGGTGCCGGTATCTCGGGCCAGAACGACAGCTCTCAGCAGCAAGATTAGCAACACCCAACGCATGCTAGATTTCCTACGCCTCTGCGTTGCGCAAGCATCCCCGAATACCCAGAGCAGGCGGCAGGCTCGCATCCTACGCCTGCAGGACAAAATAAATGCGATGAAAAGCACTATTTCCACCGCTTCCCTTCCCCCCTCCGTTCCACCTCCACCTCCATTCCCCGCCGCACCCACCCCCATCACCCATCGTCGTTCTCCCCTGGTGGGCCAGCAGGCATCCTTGGCCCTTGCCACTTTTAACACCCGCACAAATTGTTGCTAGATGACGACCATAGCTGCCGGATCGAGGAGCTAGTCGCATTTTGCATTGAGCATCGTGTATCTATATTAGGCGTCCAGGAACACCGCCGCACGGTGCCACTTGGCCTGGTGAGCACTGCTCGCTTGGCGGGTGGCTGGCGGTTTTACTTCGCTGGCAGCGGTACGTCTGGCCAAGGTGGTGTTGGTCTTTTGTGTTCGCCGCTGGCAGTTGCTAGCCTCAGCACGCTTAAGTTTCTAACCCCACGCCTTATGGTAGCACATTTCACCTCTGTCGAGGGGCGGTCTAAACACCACCTCACGGTGGGGGTGGGCTACGCACCCCACAGTGGTCTACCTGATTCGGCCCGTGAGGAGTTCTTCGAATCTTTGCATGACCTTGAGAGGGTCACCCCGGCCCGCCACTTTTTGGTTATGCTGCTCGACGCCAATGCCACGCTCCCCGTGGGCACTGCTGGCAGTCGCTTTGCGCCTGCTGACACGGAAGCTAACGCCAATACTCCCCTTTTCTCTGCCTTTTTGCGGGATAGCGGGATGGTTGCTGTCAACTGTCAATTCCAACGTCCCTCACAGGACTTGGTCACTTTTCGTGGCCCTAACGGCCGTCAGGCCTGTCTGGACTATGTGGTGGTACGGCAGCCCAGGTGTACCTCGGTTCTGGACGCCCGAGTGTTTGACACGCCCACGGTGTGCTCTGATCACCGGTTGGTGCGCGCGACCCTTCGGCTCCGGTTCCACGTCCCCACGCGCCGCGCCACAGTGGTCCGCCCTGACTGGTCTGCTCTACGTCCGGTCAAGGGAGATCCTGAGGACTGGACGGACGCCGAGCACGAGCGGAACTGGTGCCGACGGAAGTACCTGTCGGCACTGGACGCCCGGGCGGACGTCGACAAGCTGGACAATGGTGCCCCCAACGCAGCCGTTTTTGCGGGCTTTGCGGCCCGTGCCCCGTTGCTGGCGGCCCGGCACCTGCCGGTCATGCCCCGCCGCCGCCCCGGCCCGCTCTACCGCCAGGACCCCAAGGTCTTGGCCGCCCGGCACCGCCTCAAGCGTAACCGGGACCCGCTGCAGAAACCATCGCTCAAGGCCGCCCTTGTGGAGGCCTACGCGCACGCTCAGGACGCGGAGGCGGCCCAGTGCATCGCGGATGCCAAGGCCTGCCAGGCCCGCAACCAGGGCAAGGACATGTGGTACCACCTCGACCGGCTCGGCGGCCGGCGGCAGCGCACCCCGGTGGAGCATACGGGGGACGGCACGGCGCCGGTAAGCCTTGACCGCTGGTTGGCCCACAATGTTTCCTTGACCGGTGGGGCTCGCGCCCCCCCCCGCCGCTGCACCCCGAGACGGCCGCCCGCCTCGGGGTCGCCGGACCCCCGCCGCCACCGGCGCCCCCCTCCTCGGCCGCGGACTACCAAGTCCCCGCCTTGCAGGAGGGCCGCCTTGCCACTGACGACGTTGTCCCCCCCTTCACTTTGGAGGAATTGGACGGCGCCCTTGCTCGCCTGCGGTACGATGCAGCGGTCGGTGCCGACCACCTTGAGGGGATTCATAAGTGTTTGCTCAATTTCATAAATTTTACTCAATTTTTCCACATGTGATTAAATCCTTATATTTGTCAATAAAGCAGGGGTCATCCAGCCTTCAGACCATGAAAATAGACCACCCACAAAAATTGGGCTCATTCTGAGCTCAAATGGTGACATGTGACAGCATACATGTGCAGTTTTTTCGTCATTTTCCCCCTTTTCTTACATGAAACAAATATGAATAGTGAACAAATGAACTCATATCAGGCTGGATTCTTGCAGGCAGCATTTATACCATGAAAATAGACCACCCACAAAAATTGGGCTCATTCTGAGCTCAAATGGTGACATGTGACAGCATACATGTGCAGTTTTTCGTCATTTTCCCCCTTTTCTTACATGAAACAAATATGAATAGTGAACAAATGAACTCATATCAGGCTGGATTCTTGCAGGCAGCATTTATACCATGAAAATAGACCACCCACAAAAATTGGGCTCATTCTGAGCTCAAATGGTGACATGTGACAGCATACATGTGCAGTTTTTCGTCATTTTCCCCCTTTTCTTACATGAAACAAATATGAACAGTGGACAAATGAACTCGTATCAGGCTGGGTTCTTGCAGGCAGCATCTAGACCATGAAAATAGACCACCCACAAAAATTGGGCTCATTCTGAGCTCAAATGGTGACATTTGACCGCATACATGTGCAGTTTTTCGTCATTTTCCCCCTTTTCTTACATGAAACAAATATGAATAGTGAACAAATGAACTCATATCAGGCTGGATTCTTGCAGGCAGCATCTAGACCATGAAAATAGACCACCCACAAAAATTGGGCTCATTCTGAGCTCAAATGGTGACATGTGACAGCATACATGTGCAGTTTTTCGTCATTTTCCCCCTTTTCTTACATGAAACAAATATGAACAGTGAACAAATGAACTCATATCAGGCTGGGTTCTTGCAGGCAGCATCTAGACCATGAAAATAGACCACCCACAAAAATTGGGCTCATTCTGAGCTCAAATGGTGACATTTGACCGCATACATGTGCAGTTTTTCGTCATTTTCCCCCTTTTCTTACATGAAACAAATATGAATAGTGAACAAATGAACTCATATCAGGCTGGATTCTTGCAGGCAGCATCTAGACCATGAAAATAGACCACCCACAAAAATTGGGCTCATTCTGAGCTCAGATGGTGACATTTGACCGCATACATGTGCAGTTTTTCGTCATTTTCCCCCTTTTCTTACATGAAACAAATATGAACAGTGAACAAATGAACTCATTTCAGGCTGGATTCTTGCAGGCAGCATCTAGACCATAAAAATAGACCACCCACAAAAATTGGGCTCATTCTGAGCTCAAATGGTGACACGTGACAGCATACATGTGCAGTTTTTTGTCATTTTCTCGGTTATCTTACATGAAACAAATATGAATATTGAACAAATGAACTCAGATCAGGCTGGAAACTTGTAAGCAGCATGTAGACCATCAAAATAGACTGTTTACAGCTCAAAAGGTGACAAATGAAAGGAAAACAATGCAGTTTGATGCCATTGCCACTGTTCTCTTGAATAAAACATTTTTGTGCGACCAAATGAACTCGATCGATCATGTCAGGCTGGAAACTTGCAAGCATCAACTGAATCATGAAACTTCATGATTCAATCTGAGATGAAATGGGATGGCACAAGAGCAACCCAGGCCATCGACAAGGCACATGTCTCGGCTGCCAGTGGCACGCCACGTACTCTTTCAGTCCAGCATGAATATACACTGTTTCCGGCCCCACCGTCTAGGTCATCTAGTCGCTCCACACGTAAGCCAGCCATAATTTCAATGCACAAGGATACACATTTCCATCACCATTCATCTTCATCATCCTGAACGACTCGAAAACGCGGAAAAGATAACGGCAGGCTCGAGCTACCATGGTCCGGATTCTCCCGATTTCTGGCCTGCGCTGGTTGTCTCTTTGATACAATAAGTACTAAGACATCACCTTCTACTAGAAGCACTGGCTCACTTAATAATACATCAGAAACTAGTATAAGCTTAGCTGGTAAACCAGTCATTGCTCATAGTCCAGTCATTGGAGAAGTTTGGCCACTGCTGCAATGGGCGGCCGACACCATAGTTGGGCGGAGCTGACACGGATGATGGCACCCACGTGGTCACCGGGCGCCATCGTGGCACGGGCGTCGTGTTCCCAGACATGGCCAGTGTCGCAATTGAGTTGAGCGCAGCCACCGCCACAGAGACCGTGCCAGAGAAGGGGTCAATGGATGGGAGCCGGCGTCCACCAACCTGCACACCACCACCCAGCACATCAAGCCAGCATGCCTTAGGGCACGGTATATGAAGGAATAATCAACAAACCAAACAAATGGTCGCCATGCCAAGGGCCGGGGGGGAGTGCCGAGCTCATGATGACCGTTCGAACCCGAAGCTTGGAGATTGGCAACTTTCACGCCACCGGGGTCACGGCATCCTGGGCACCACCACTCCTCCCCATTTTTATTCCCGTCAATTGCCTTGACGCAGATTGCGTGAGCAAATAGGTTGCAGCTTTCACCATTTCGGCCCCGACAGTTGTTGTCTGCCCCATCGGCATGGCCTAAGAGGCAAACACCCGCAGTTTGTCCATAACACAGTCGTTCTGCCCGCAGCCTCTCTGTTTCACTCAGATACTCCGCCATATCCCCTACAATTTAGCGGACGACGAACTTCATCGTCGACGACGTCATAGGCTGGCACGTTCTCGTTGTGTTCGTGCGCGCATGCCCTGCAGTGTTTTCTTGGCAGACTAGTGCACGCACCTCCACCCGCGCGCGCGCAAACACGGCGGTCAGTGTGCTTTGTTCATTCAAAAATCATGGGCATTCATTGACAATCCTCGAGGTTCGTGCAGTCTGAATTTCGTACAACGGTAGTATGAAGTTCAGACTGGACGGGCAGTCTCGGGGCTTCGATGAGTGAATTCCAGTGAATGCAAGATGAATTGCCGAGACCGACCTGTTAGCAAGGAAATTCAAGTCCTTTTCGTATGTTCAGACTGGACGGGCAGTCTCGGGGCTTCGATGAGTGAATTCCAGTGAATGCAAGATGAATTGCCGAGACCGACCTGTTAGCAAGGAAATTCAAGTCCTTTTCGTATGTTCAGACTGGACGGGCAGTCTCGGGGCTTCGATGAGTGAATTCCAGTGAATGCAAGATGAATTGCCGAGACCGACCTGTTAGCAAGGAAATTCAAGTCCTTTTCGTATGTTCAGACTGGACGGGCAGTCTCGGGGCTTCGATGAGTGAATTCCAGTGAATGCAAGATGAATTGCCGAGACCGACCTGTTAGCAAGGAAATTCAAGTCCTTTTCGTATGTTCAGACTGGACGGGCAGTCTCGGGGCTTCGATGAGTGAATTCCAGTGAATGCAAGATGAATTGCCGAGACCGACCTGTTAGCAAGGAAATTCAAGTCCTTTTCGTATGTTCAGACTGGACGGGCAGTCTCGGGGCTTCGATGAATGAATTCCAGTGAATGCAAGATGAATTGCCGAGACCGACCTGTTAGCAAGGAAATTCAAGTCCTTTTCGTATGTGCGCGAAACATGAGGGGTGGGAAAACGGAATAAGCACAGAAAACGGAATCAGCGATGGCGGAGAAGACGGCGATGGCACTTTTCAAATCGCATGTCATGGACGTGCACGAGCCGGAATGGTTGGTGGGGACCCCGGTATGCAAGATATTTTCAGGCCCAAACTCAGGGGAGAAGCGGTATCATGCCCATGTGACGGCGTTTAATAAGGAGCACAACATGGTCCATGTGCTCTACACAGACGGGGACGATGAAATAGTAGGGTTAGATGAGGTGCGAGCTGCGCTTTGCGCATGCCCAGGTGTAGAGTTACCCAATCTGCCACCCGACTCGACTGCGCGAGGTTAGGCGGAGATAGTAGAGTGCGTTCGGATCGAAGCAGGTCGCACACCGGGGCACGGCTAGCAAGCAAGCGAAGGCGACCCCGCGCCACAAGCGCCGCCCTCCCCACATAATTGATGACTCAGACTCAGACTAGCCTTATTGATGTGAGTTTAAATTTTTCAGTTTTAGATCCCAGCGTGCAACATACAGGGATGAAAAGCACTTTAACATGTATTATTGTGCTCTGCGACTCCCCAATAGGAGCGCGTGTTTTATCAATGAATTATTTAATTAATAATTTTTTCAGTTGGAAATGACGTCAAAACTGGGCTGAGTTTAAATGTTACTTATATATATATACTGTCCTGAGCCAGTAGACATCGCGCCTTACGCGGATCCGCGCTTTTTACGTTTCAGTTCAGACAACTGGTCTCAGACATGCACGGGGCTCGGCGTGCCATGCTTCCACGTTTGTTGTCTCTTTTCAGACAACTGGTCTCAGACATGCACGGGGCTCGGCGTGCCATGCTGCCACGTTTGTTGTCTCTTTTCAGACAACTGGTCTCAGACATGCACGGGGCTCAGCGTGCCAATGCTTCAGTCCACGTTTGTTGTCTCTTTTCATATACTGTCACATGTCACCATTTGAGCTCAGATCGAATGAGCCCAATTTTTGTAGGTGGTCTAGTATTATGGTTTAAATGTTGCTTGCAAGAATCCAGCTTGATATGAGTTCATTTGGTCATGATTCCTATTTGTTTCATGTAAGAAACCGGTGCAAATGGCGTAAAACTGCATATTCATACTGTCACATGTCACCATTTGAGCTCATAATGAGCCCAATTTTTGTAGGTGGTGTAGTATTATGGTTTAAATGTAGCTTGCAAGAATCCAGCTGGATATGAGTTCATTGGTTCATGATTCCTATTTGTTTCATGTAAGAAACCGGTGCAAATGACAAAAGGTTGCATATTTATACTGTCACATGTCACCATTTGAGCTCATAATGAGCCCAATTTTTGTAGGTGGTCTAGTATTATGGTTTAAATGTAGCTTGCAAGAATCCAGCTCGATATGAGCTCATTTGGTCATGATTCCTATTTATTTCGTGTAAGAAAACGATGAAAATGGCGTAAAACTGCATATTTATACTGTCACATGTCACCATTTGAGCTCATAATGAGCCCAATTTTTGTAGGTGGTGTAGTATTATGGTTTAAATGTTGCTTGCAAGAATCCTGGCAGCTCGATATGAGTTCATTTGGTCATGATTCCTATTTGTTTCATGTAAGAAAAGGGGGAAAATGACGAAAAACTGCACATGTATGCTGTCACATGTCACCATTTGAGCTCAGAATGAGCCCAATTTTTGTGGGTGGTCTATTTTCATGGTCTAGATGCTGCTTGCAAGAATCCAGCCTGAAATGAGTTCATTTGTTCACTATTCATATTTGTTTCATGTAAGAAAAGGGGGAAAATGACGAAAAACTGCACATGTATGCTGTCACATGTCACCATTTGAGCTCATAATGAGCCCAATTTTTGTGGGTGGTCTATTTTCATGGTATAAATGCTGCCTGCAAGAATCCAGCCTGATATGAGTTCATTTGTTCACTATTCATATTTGTTTCATGTCAGAAAAGGGGGAAAATGACGAAAAACTGCACATGTATGCTGTCACATGTCACCATTTGAGCTCAGAATGAGCCCAATTTTTGTGGGTGGTCTATTTTCATGGTCTAGATGCTGCTTGCAAGAATCCAGCCTGAAATGAGTTCATTTGTTCACTATTCATATTTGTTTCATGTCAGAAAAGGGGGAAAATGACGAAAAACTGCACATGTATGCTGTCACATGTCACCATTTGAGCTCAGAATGAGCCCAATTTTTGTGGGTGGTCTATTTTCATGGTCTACATGCTGCCTGCAAGAATCCAGCCTGAAATGAGTTCATTTGTTCACTATTCATATTTGTTTCATGTCAGAAAAGGGGGAAAATGACGAAAAACTGCACATGTATGCTGTCACATGTCACCATTTGAGCTCAGAATGAGCCCAATTTTTGTGGGTGGTCTATTTTCATGGTCTAGATGCTGCCTGCAAGAATCCAGCCTGAAATGAGTTCATTTGTCCACTATTCATATTTGTTTCATGTAAGAAAAGGGGGAAAATGACGAAAAACTGCACATGTATGCTGTCACATGTCACCATTTGAGCTCAGAATGAGCCCAATTTTTGTGGGTGGTCTATTTTCATGGTCTACATGCTGCCTGCAAGAATCCAGCCTGAAATGAGTTCATTTGTCCACTATTCATATTTGTTTCATGTAAGAAAAGGGGGAAAATGACGAAAAACTGCACATGTATGCTGTCACATGTCACCATTTGAGCTCAGAATGAGCCCAATTTTTGTGGGTGGTCTATTTTCATGGTCTAGATGCTGCCTGCAAGAATCCAGCCTGAAATGAGTTCATTTGTCCAGTATTCATATTTGTTTCATGTAAGTAAAGGGGGGAAATGACGAAAAACTGCACATGTATGCTGTCACATGTCACCATTTGAGCTCAGAATGAGCCCAATTTTCGTGGGTGGTCTATTTTCATGGTCTACATGCTGCCTGCAACAGTCCAGCTTTAGGTACCCTCAGATCTGAAAGATTTTTTTTTTACTCATTTGAAGACTTGTGAAATTGAGCAAACACCTATGAATCCCCTCCTTTCTGCTGAGCTGCTGAAGACCCCTGATCTGGCGGTTAGGGATCTTCTGCTGGCGTTCTGCAACCGTGTCCTGCTCTCTGACGAGCCTCCGCCTGCTGAGTGGCAGACGGCCATCCGCGTCATGCTGTACAAGAAGGGCTCTGCTGCTGACCCCGGCAACTACCGGGGTGTCTGCCTCCAGAGCGCCGCGCTGAAGGTCTTCATGCGCATGATGCTGCACAGGCTCCGCGCCGCGCTGGACCCACACCTGGGTGAGTCTCAGATGGGTTTCCGTAGTGGTCGTAACACTGTCATGGCTGTGTTTGTCGCGCGCCGGTTGATGGAGGAGGTGCGTCGACTTCCCCCTGACAGTTTGCCGCTGGTCTTCATTTTTGTTGACTATATCAAGGCCTTTGACACGGTTCTCTGGGAGGCTCTTTGGGCCATCCTAGCTCTGGATCGGGTACCACCTGCGTTTATTGCTGCCATTCGCCGACTGTATGAGGGCTCACAGGCAGTAGTGCGGACTGCGGAGGGCACCACTCCACCATTCCCCCTTCACCACGGGGTGTGGCAAGGTTGTGTCCTGTCCCCATACCTGTTCATTATTGTCGTGGATCACGTCATGCGCCGGGCACGTGCGCGCTTTACTGCTCTTAAGGGGTTCGAGCCAGGCTTGGACATCCTTAACGTGAAAGAGCACGGCGGGGTTAGACCGGGGTACCGCCTTGCCGACCTGATTTATGCGGATGATACCACCCTCATCGAGAGCCCCGAGCACATTCAGACCTGGCTGGACTGCCTGGGCCTGGAGGCGCGGGCGGTGGGGTTGGAGATTAGTGTCAAGACTGAGGCGATGGTGATAGGGGCCTCCAGTAAACCACCGCTGCCGCGCCTGCTCGACGGGACGGAGGTCCCGTTCCGCGACCGCTTCAAGCTGTTGGGGAGCTGGCTTCCTGACACCGACGACGATGTGGACACCCGCATCGCCCTCGCCTGGGCCAAGCTCCGTTCGCTCACACCTTACTGGCGCTCGAAGGGCCTGGACGGGCACCGCAAACGCATGCTCTTCAAGGTCCTCGTCCTCACGGTGCTCACGTATGGCGCCGAGGCGTGGACCCTCCCACCCAAACTGGCAGCTCGGCTCGACGGCACAGTTTACAGGATGCTCCGGCAGGTCCTTAACGTAGGTTTTTCCGAGCGTCCGTCATCAGAGTCTTTGTATCATGGCATGCCTCGTGTTTCGGACGAGATTAGGCAGCGTAGGATAGCATTTGTAGGACACCTTGCCCGCACTAGCCAGGTCGACACCACCCTTGGTCTGGCCGGCCCCCAGCGGCTTGGCCAGCCAGGGCGGCATATTCTGACCTGGCCTGGCCCCGCGGACATTCCCAAAAGGGTAGGGAAACCTGTCACCAACTACGTTCAGATGTTGCTGGACGACCTAGTGGTCCCAGCCCAGTTTGAGCACCGCATACACTCTCTCTCCCGTCTTTGGACTGTCATGCAGGACAAGACGCGGTGGAAGAAGATTGTCAAGGCGCACACGCCCGACCCTGTGGGCAAGCCACCTCCCCCCAAGCGGAGGAGGCGTTTTGATGAGTAGTGTAGTTAGGATTTTCTAGATAGCCTAGCGTTAGTATAGTTCGACCACGCGGCTTCCTCCACCCCATCCATCATGGAATATGTGCTACATGACCTCCCCACGGAGGCATGTTATAATTTAATTTAATTTAATTTAATGTACGTAGACAAGCCATGATGACACCATGGGAGCCTGAATCCTCATCATTATATACAAAAATGCCATCCATGTACGTAGACGGGCCATGATGACCCCATGGGAGCCTGAATCCTCATCATTAATTACATAAATGCCATTCATGTACGTAGGCCAGCCATGATGACACCATGGGAGCCTGAATCCTCCTCATTAATTACATAAATGCCAACCATGTACGTAGACAAGCCATGATGACACCATGGGAGCCTGAATCCTCATCATTTACTTTTCCTTGACATCCATGTACGTACACGGGCCATGATGACACCATGGGAGCCTAAATCCTCCTCATTAATTACATAAATGCCAACCATGTACGTAGACGGGCCATGATGACACCATGGGAGCCTGAATCCTCATCATTTACTTTTCCTTGACATCCATGTACGTAGACGGGCCATGATGACACCATGGGAGCCTGAATCCTCATCATTAATAACATAAATGCCATCCATGTACGTAGGCCAGCCATGATGACACCATGGGAGCCTAAATCCTCCTCATTAATTACATAAATGCCAACCATGTACGTAGACAAGCCATGATGACACCATGGGAGCCTGAATCCTAATCATTAATTACATATACATGCCATCCATGTACGTAGACGGGCCATGATGACACCATGGGAGCCTGAATCCTCATCATTATATACAAAAATGCCATCCATGTACGTACACGGGCAATGATGACACCATGGGAGCCTGAATCCTCATCATTAATTACATAAATGCCATTCATGTACGTAGGCCAGCCATGGAGACACCATGGGAGCCTGAATCCTCCTCATTAATTACATACATGCCATCCATGTACGTAGACAAGCCATGATGACCCCATGGGAGCCTGAATCCTCATCATTTTTTTTTTCTTTGACATCCATGTACGTAGACGGGCCATGATGACACCATGGGAGCCTGAATCCTCATCATTAATTACATAAATGACATCCATGTACGTAGACGGGCCATGATGACACCATGGGAGCCTGAATCCTCATCATTAATTACATACATGCCATCCATGTACGTACACGGGCCATGATGACACCATGGGAGCCTGAATCCTCCTCATTAATTACATACTTGCCATTCATGTACGTAGACGGGCCATGGAGACACCATGGGAGCCTGAATCCTCATCATTAATTACATAAATGCCATCCATGTACGTAGACAAGCCATGATGACACCATGGGAGCCTGAATCCTCATCATTAATTACATAAATGCCATCCATGTACGTAGACGGGCCATGATGACACCATGGGAGCCTGAATCCTCATCATTAACTACATACATGCCATCCATGTACGTACACGGGCCATGATGACACCATGGGAGCCTAAATCCTCCTCATTTTTTTTTTCTTTGACATGTGCATGTACGTAGACGGGCCATGATGACACCATGGGAGCCTGAATCCTCATCATTAATTACATAAATGACATCCATGTACGTAGACAAGCCATGATGACACCAATGGAGCCTGAATCCTCATCATTAATTACATAAATGCCATCCATGTACGTACACAGGCGATGATGACACCATGGGAGCCTAAATCCTCCTCATGAATTACATAAATGCCAACCATGTACATAGGCCAGCCATGGAGAGTCACACCATGGGAGCCTGAATCCTCCTCATTAATTACATACATGCCAAGGTTCCATGTACGTAGACAAGCCATGATGACACCATGGGAGCCTGAATCCTCATCATTTACTTTTCCTTGACATCCATGGCTTGTCTACGTACATGGTTGGCATTTATGTAAATAATGAGGAGGATTCAGGCTCCCATGGTGTCTCCATGGCTGGCCTACGTACATGGATGTCAAGGAATAGTAAATGATGAGGATTCAGGCTCCCATGGTGTCATCATGGCTTGTCTACGTACATGGTTGGCATTTATGTAATTAATGAGGAGGATTCAGGCTCCCATGGTGTCTCCATGGCTGGCCTACGTACATGGATGTCAAGGAATAGTAAATGATGAGGATTCAGGCTCCCATGGTGTCATCATGGCCCGTCTACGTACATGGATGTCAAGGAATAGTAAATGATTAGGATTCAGGCTCCCATGGTGTCATCATGGCTTGTCTACGTACATGGTTGGCATTTATGTAATTAATGAGGAGGATTCAGGCTCCCATGGTGTCTCCATGGCTGGCCTACGTCCATGGATGTCAAGGAATAGTAAATGATGAGGATTCAGGCTCCCATGGTGTCATCATGGCTGGCCTACGTACATGGATGGCATTTATGTTATTAATGATGAGGATTCAGGCTCCCATGGTGTCATCATGGCCCGTCTACGTACATGGATGTCAAGGAAAAGTAAATGATGAGGATTCAGGCTCCCATGGTGTCATCATGGCTGGCCTACGTACATGGTTGGCATGTATGTAATTAATGAGGAGGATTCAGGCTCCCATGGTGTGACTCTCCATGGCTGGCCTATGTACATGGTTGGCATTTATGTAATTCATGAGGAGGATTTAGGCTCCCATGGTGTCATCATCGCCTGTCTACGTACATGGATGGCATGTATGTAATTAATGAGGAGGATTCAGGCTCCCATGGTGTCTCCATGGCTGGCCTACGTACATGGATGTCAAGGAATAGTAAATCATGAGGATTCAGGCTCCCATGGTGTCATCATGGCCCGTCCACGTACATGGATGTCAAGGAATAGTAAATGATGAGTATTCAGGCTCCCATGGTGTCATCATGGCCTGTCTACGTACATGGATGGCATGTATGTAATTAATGATGAGGATTCAGGCTCCATTGGTGTCATCATGGCTGGCCTACGTATGTACATGGATGTCAAAGAAAACAAAATGATGAGGATTCAGGCTCCCATGGTGTCATCATGGCCCGTCTACGTACATGGATGTCAAGGAATAGATAGTAAATGATGAGGATTCAGGCTCCCATGGTGTCATCATGGCCCGTCTACGTACATGGATGTCAAGGAATAGTAAATGATGAGGATTCAGGCTCCCATGGTGTCATCATGGCCTGTCTACGTACATGGATGTCATTTATGTATTTAATGATGAGGATTCAGGCTCCCATGGTGTCATCATGGCCCGTCTACGTACATGGATGTCAAGGAATAGTAAATGATGAGGATTCAGGCTCCCATGGTGTCATCATGGCCTGTCTACGTACATGGATGGCATGTATGTAATTAATGATGAGGATTCAGGCTCCATTGGTGTCATCATGGCTGGCCTACGTATGTACATGGATGTCAAAGAAAACAAAATGATGAGGATTCAGGCTCCATTGGTGTCATCATGGCCCGTCTACGTACATGGGTGGCATTTATGTATTTAATGATGAGGATTTAGGCTCCCATGGGGTCATCATGGCTTGTCTACGTACATGGAGTCATATTGATTCATGGAACAATGAGATACCATTCTTAATTGAAAATTGTTCTTGATACTTTCACATGCATGCCCGGAATCGTGAATTTGTGCGGGTTTCCATGATGACAATCCTCATTGAATTCTTGAGCACACAATATTGAGCAATTTAGGGGCACTTCGGCAATGTTGACCATTTTCATTCATGATAAAATTAACATTTAATGCAATAAATACATATTCCACTCATTTTAATAAACCATGCAAAAACTTTACAAGCACGCTCAAGCTAGGGGTGGGCTGGCATGCACGCGTGGGTGTGGGGGTGGGCTGGCATGCATGCGTGGGTGTGGGGGTGGGCTAGCCTGCATGCGTGGGTGTGTGGGGGGCTGGCATGCATGCGTGGGTGTGTGTGGGGGGCTAGCATGCATGCGTAAGTGTGGGGGGGCTGGCATGCATGCGTGGGTGTGTATGGGGGCTGGCATGCATGCGTGGGTGTGTGTGTGGGGCTAGCATGCATGCGTGGGTGTGGGGGGGGCTGTCATGCATGCGTGGGTGTGGGGGGGGCTGGCATGCATGCGTGGGTGTGTGGGGGGGCTAGCATGCATGCGTGGGTGTGGGGGTGGGCTAGCATGCATGCGTGGGTGTGAGTGTGGGCTAGCATGCATGCGTGGGTGTGGGGGTGGGCTAGCATGCATGCGTGGGTGTGGGGGGGGCTAGCACGCCCCACCCCTCCATCGGCACAGCCAGCCTTGTGAGTCTACCCTTAACAACAAGGCTGGTAGGACGACACGCCTGAGCAGCATATGTCATGCCTATCTCAGGCTAATAATGTGTGATTTTGTGCCAACAACCAAGTTGTTCCACCCAACAACACATTATAAACCCTCTTCCAAAATGCCCAACAAGCCGGACACGTGGAGGACCACACACGCAGTATATAAAGAGAAAATAAGCTGACTTTTTATCCAGCCAACCTGTGGCTAGCTGCTCTGGTTAGCATGACAAATGCTAACATTTACTCAGTGGGAAAGGTGAAGAGACCATTGGAACAGCCTACCTGACGCATGTGCCACCAAAGCATTGTGTCCCGCAAAATGCACACTGCCTCCTTTCTAACAAGCACGAGCCGCTCTCTTTAGGAGACAGGTGCCAGCTCGTCAGTGTCTGGGGAAAATGATGCCGCTGCTTAGGAAGACCGCGTGAATTTCCTCGAACACAACTGTCTATAAAGCACAAGAAATTTCAGAGAAGCATGGAAATAAAAGCATTACACCTTCCCGACAGGTTGCGGGCCACGCGCTGCAGAAAGCCAGCCACGTCACAGACGATTAACTAGCTAAAAGACACCCAGGAATCCAGCGATGCAGCGCCAGGACCCGCAACTTTCTGGCTGCATCTGGCCGGAAAGAAGGCAAAAAGCTTACGCTCAACGAGCTAAGAAAGCAGGAAAACGCTAGCTTAAGACGTTTAACACAAGAACGTACCATAACGGGCATTTATTCGTGCCCAGGCGCACAAGAAAGTCCACCCTTTCATGGAGTGGTTGGGCAGTACGCATCGCGCAGGGCTAATGTTATCTTACCGCAAAATGACGGGAAAGGTAAAGATAGCAGCGGGAATTTTTACGGCTTTAGAAACATCATTAAACTAGCTTTCCTTACGACCATCAAAACTGGCAACAATCGACAATCAACCCGGCAGGCATCCATTATACTTTATTCATCCCGACAGAAATTCAGGCCGGACCCCCCCTGCCGATGGCAAAGAAAAAAAGCCCGCGACATTATAGATCGCAACCATCCCGCCATAAATTAGAATCAGTAACTAATTTTCTCCAACAATCGAGCATTTTTTCTGCTTTCCGCGTGCCAGATTTGTCACGTTTCGTCTAAAGGCAGTCGCCATGGCCACTACCGCAAGGGGTGCGCGCACCGTGCCGACATAGCTTTTGGGCCTCAATTTGCACCGAAATTTGGTCCGTACCGTCCAGCTCAGTCGGATTATGTATGTGGATCGGCCGTGTTGGTTGCATACGCAGGTATATTAATTCTTGCATTCGCCCCGGACCTTCCCCAGGACAGGTCAGGATATAACAATAATTCTTGCATTCGCCCCCGCCCTTTCCTATGGCCTGGTCAGGTTTGGGCGCGACGCCACTAGCGCGGCGCCCGCGACAGAGTGGCCAGGCTCGAGCACGTTTTCTGGATCCCAAGCACCGGATTGGACACTGTCCGAGGACTGGACAGGAATTGGCTGACCAATCGGATGCTTGCTCGTCGTCTCCAAAAACATATATAAAGAGCCAAATCGCTCGAACTACGCAATGATCCTTTAAGCAGCGTTACTCTGCCGAAATGTCAACCTAGGCCGGTCAAGTGACGCCGAGGTGTTCACCGATAGTTCAGGTCAGCCACAGCGCGCCTTCGAATGTAGGCACGGTCGCATTTTTTTTTAGGAAATGTAGAATTGTTGTCGACCAGCTACCAACGCCCGACCGGACCCATACAACGGAAACATCAAGGCGAAGGCGATGTGATGTAGGTGTGTCTGATATCTCATTAATACACAGAGCATCGTGAATATAATATATAATATAAATTATATAATATACTATAATTAATATATAATTTTAATTTTATGTTAATTTTAATGTTATTTCATATAACATAATATAGCATAATATAATTAATATAATATAATATTATATAAACTAGTATATAAAAAATTAAAATGTAAAAGAAAAATATCTACCTTATTGGGGTTTATTGTTCCTTTCCAGTTCAGCATAAGTACACTCTTGAGTGTGTGCAATGTTTGGTTATACGCCATTGTCTTAAAATAGCAACCAATGTAAACCTCCGTCCTAACCACATTTGGATACAATAAAGACATTGATGCCTGACACATAGCATTCATTGCTTGAAATACCATGCATATTTTGTGTCAATGTTCTGCAGACCACAGCTTTAAGTGGGCATACTTCGCTTTCCTCAATATAATGGCGACATGGCATTTGGTGAAAGTGGTGAGTGCCATGAAGTTGCGCCGGCCGTCGTTATCCATGACGAACTGAATGGGTTTCGTGCAAATCAAGTTTTTTGTTTTGGTGTTCCAGTTGCGCCGGCCGGCGTTTCCAATGGTATCTTGCGCGCACTTGCAAAAGCTTGCACGCTTATCAACATTTTGTGTTGGTGAACATTTTATCACCTCTGGGATTTCCGCCTTCACTACCTGAGTTGCTTCTTTGTGGTTTTCAAATGCAACCGAGTTACGCCGGCCGTCGTTACTCATGACAAATTGTAGGGGTTTTGTGCAAATCACTTTTGTATGGTTTATGTACATGCATCCAGTTGCGCCGGCCGGCGTTTCCAATGGTATCTTGCAGTTGCGCAATCAGGCCCCATTACCAAAAGTGTGTTTGTACATCTTTTTTACACCTGAAGGATTTCTGCCTGCATATCCTGAGTTGCTTCTTAATGGTTTTTAATTGCGCCCGAGTTACGCCGGCCGTCGTTATTAATGACAAACTGTATGTGTTTCATAAAATCACTTTTGTATGGTTTACATGTATCCAGTTGCGCCGGCCGGCGTTATTAATGACGCTTGTCGTTCTTGTTTGATGCCCATCGTTTTCGTCGTGTCTTTAATGGTGATTATTTATCATTACTCATCCTCAGGGCTTTCGGTGCCGCGGGATTAAGAGGCGAAAAAAATCAGCTGCCGTCTGACCAAAGTCTGATGGCGCAATCGGGGCGGGGGGCCGTTTCCGACGGTTCGCGTCCCTTGTCCAAGGACGACCGGGAGCCTGCACTTCGCGGTCCCCGGAGCGACAAGTACATCGAGAACAAGGGGTACAAAATTGCCAATGACATCTTTCCTATCATGGCGGAACGCGTGAAAGCAAACAACCACAGGACGCCAGAGATGAGCGCGGAGGTTCTGTCTTGCGCAGCTTCAAGACTAAATGCCATGGTGGCCGAGAGCAACGGCATTAAGAAGAGGAAGAACTGTGACGACGGGCTTCCTGAAAGTTGGGCGGAATCTCTTCGGGATACCATCAAGAAGGCTTTTGGCGACTTGGGAACATCTGAGAAGGATCGTGGGCTTAGGTGGGCCTTGTGTGGACTTGTTACGAAGGCAATGGAGGGCGTCCCGGACAGGATTGTGGAGCGCGCGTTCGGGATTGACAGGCGCTTTGTCGCAACTGTTCGGGGTCACAGGGATGGAATGGAAGAAGGGGAGGACGACCTTTTGATGAGTGCGCCAGAGAGGAGGAGGAGGAAAGACGAGCTTCCGACGGAAGTCATTGCCCTGATACAAGCGTGCTGGAGGGATGATAACTTGACGCGGGCGTCTCCGAACATGAAGGATGTTCATTGTGAATGGACAAGAAAGGATTACAAACATACACTAGCGTTTTCGGAGGGTGCGCGCTACTATACTGTCTCCAAGTCGAAGATTTACGAAGTGTTCATTTCCCGCCATCCGGAGTTGAAGCCACCGCGGCGGATGGACACTAGGGAGGGGGGGGGGTGGAGGGAGAGGAGGGCGTGAGGGGGGGAAATCAGGTGATTATGGAGACGGAGGAGGGGATGTCAATGCCTCGCACGAATCAGAAGAGCACAGTTCATGTGGGATACACTTCTTTTTGCAAGCATATGCCCGCATGCGTCAAGGGGCGGTGGAAAATGCGGAACTTGTGCGCATGCCAGCACCACACTACCATGCAGTCCATGGTTGGGGGGTTGGCCAAATTTCGTGCAACTTTTCATGCCAGATGCGAGTGCGGACCTGAATGCCACGCGTGCGATCATGGTAGCCAGCTCGACGTGGGGTCCTCCGTGCCCACATGTTCCATTTTCAAAGCCACTCACACGACAGAGTGGGTGAACAAGTTTACTTGTGAGGTGGAGGGGATGAGGGAGGGGGGAGGTTCGAGGTCGTCTGTGGGGTCGTCGCGGCCGCAGGTTCAGCCTTTTCAGGGCGAACTTGAGGATCTGCCCATGCATGGGAGGGTGCTGGACGACGAGGAAGGGGTGCCCGATCATGACCTGGGCGAGGAGTTGGGGGTTTGCTCGATCCGGCGTAAGGCTTGTGTGTTGGGCACTTGCCGGGCTCCCAAGTGTGGAATTCGGAACTTCATGTTATGCGAACGGGAGGAGGCTTCCAACCACCTGATTTCATGGACCAGATACGAGATGCAGGATGTGCCGCCGGGTGCGGTTCTTGGGCCAGAGGTAATTTTTAGTGGAGTGGTTGCGCCCCAAGGCGTTTCTTTTGCAATGTTTCCTGAGGTTCTTGGGCCAGAGGTAATTTTTAGTGGAGTGGTTGCGCCCCAAGGCGTTTCTTAAGCAATGTTTCCTGAGGTTCTTGGGCCAGAGGTAATTTTTAGTGGAGTGGTTGCGCCCCAAGGCGTTTCTTTTTCAATTTTTCCTGAGGTCCTGTCTTTTTTCTTCCTACAGGTCATTGGTGGGTCGAAGTTGATGTCTTTTCTGTATGTGCACATTGCGCATATGCAGGACGACTGTGACGAGATCGCAAAGGCTGGTGGGCAGCGATTGACGCAAGTCGACGTCAAGTCCACACCAACGGAGCTAAAGGAGGCGATTGTGGACAAGTGGCCGGACTTCATCCAGCATTGCTTCAACGCGTGGTGGCAAGCGGACGCCTCCAAGGAATGTCTCTCAAGGATGCGGGTGGGGGACCTTGTATGCCACACAGATTACGCCGAGAACTACCAGTCTTACACCTATCACAATCTCCAAGCACAGTATTGGCATCCAGTCACATTCGTCCTTATGCCCTGGATCGTGCGCTACTTGGATCCAGCGTCGGGAAAGGTCGTGAGAAGGGAGTTTCACTTCATCGGACAGGGCGGAATGAAAAGGGACGGGCGGGCCCTCCGTTTTGCTATCCTCAAAATCCTGGCGACACTACGGTCAGAAGGGGTAGAGGTGAAGCGCTTCATTGGGTGGTCGGACAATTGCTCCATGCAGTTCAAGTCAAGGAATGTGATCGCGGAAATGGCCCGGCTGCTGACGGAGGATCCGCACCTGGAGTCATTTGAGTGGAATTACTTTGGGGAGCAGCACGGAAAGGGGGAGGTGGATGGAGCTGGTGGGACTGTGAAGTGCATGTTGAGGAGGTGGCACATCAGGGAAGAGAACCAGGACAAACAGACGGCCGCCCAGTTGGTGGAGAATCTGGCGTCGGGGGCGGTGGGCGGGACCACAACGACCAGGCGTAACTTCTTCGAGTTCCCCGAGGTAATTAAGTGTACAGTCCTCGTTCAGGGAATAGTTACGCCGGCCGTCGTTTCTAGGGCGTTCTTGGAGTCCTGGCGATCAGGAGTGCTTAATAAAACACAACTAGCTCGATGGTCTCGTAACTTCAACTTTCCCTTGTGCAAATCTTGTCTTCGACGCGCAGGTGCTTCCTTACAGCCCAGGGCGCGGCGAAATCAAAGGAGTGAAGAAGGCGCACTGGTGGCGCATGGACAAGTCGAATGTGACGCGCTTAATGCTGCGCCAGTATTCCTGCTATTGTGGCGGTGCGTGCGCCGAGGAAAGGTGGTGGGATTGTCGAAAGGAGTGGACCGACATGGACGGCTGGAATGTGGGAGGTGCTCGGATGAAGCTCCACAAACTGGGGGAGCCAGTGCAAAGGAACCCAAACGGACAAGGGGGGCACGCAGGGACGCGACTGAACAGACTACAGGCAGAGAGGACGATGATGGGAAGGAGACTGAAGCTGCGAGACATTTTTGCCGTCGAGTCCTACTCTGGTGATGAGTCCCACGATCCAGATCATCCATATTGGCTAGCGGAAGTCTTGCAGGAGCCTTATCAGGTGGCCGCTACTTTCGTGAGGCGAGTGGCCGACAGAAACGGCAAGGTCGATAGGGAGTTGTTCCGTAAGGGACAATGGGTGGTGGGGGTGCGCTACTGGGACAGATTTCCGGGTATGGCGACGATGTTCAAAATGGACGCCGATGCCCAACCTGAACAGCCAAACTTGGTCAATTGCTACCTGTGCATGGACGCGGGGTTCGAACACACCATTGTTGTCAACCCAGCTAACAATCGCCAGGCCATCTTGACCATTCCGACAGACGTCGAGAAACGGCTCACGAACTTGGCCAAGAAGAGACCTGTTCAGTAGGCCAGCTCGCCCGGGCTTGGTTGGACGAGGTGGACAGCCTTGAGAGCACGTGCTTCGTTGTGAGCACTTGCCTTTCAGCCGTGATTTGCAAACGAGTTCCTTGTCCTGAATTGTAAAGCTCGATTCATGCTCTTTTAAGGAAGTGTATAATATTATCCAGATCATGTATATATTTAGATCTAGACCTGAGTTCAAATAACATTTCTTAGAGGGCTGAGATGCGCGAGGTCCAGCATACATGTATATATCCATGGAGACATGTTACAAACTCAAATGTTTCATTGTACGTACCACTAGCTCGTCGACGGGGGTATCCCATGTAATGTATGATTTATGAATTAATTAATCGCTTAATTGTACAATTTAAATGGATCATGAACTTGTCAAGTGGCCTAATTTGGTTTATTTGGTTCATCATTTATTGATCTCAATCATTCTTAATTGAATCTCGAGCAATAGCAATCGTGAAGCAGATCCTAATCATGTGATTCGCATAACATTTGAGAATAGGCAACAAGTGCTACTTTGAGGAATGCGGGGTTGGTCAGGTTATTATAGAGCTAGAGCTACAAACGGCACATATATTGCAAACTTTGCGCTCCAGGCATGGAATTTCAAAAGTACCAAAATTGGAGCAGTAGATGTTGGGGACGCCCTACGTCGGCCGCCAGAAGCCCTGGCACGCGACCCCCTCGACCACCGCGGCCCCAGCGACTCCAGACGCCCCAGCCTAGGGGAATACAGCAGCAGTAGTGTAGAATAGTTAGACAGTGGCCTTGTACATGCCCGCCTACTACAGGCACTATACCAGCTTAATTAGGCCTAGCCTTTTTACTCATGTACATGTGTGCCTATATGATGTGCCACACTCCAGATGATGCCTAGCTTTATTTAATTATGCAGTGCCCATGCAGGGAGTCACTCTCTGCTGAGAAGCCATGCCCTAGCTCTTGTATATAGCCTTTGCTGATCTTCCCCACCTATGACAGGCTCCCCTTAGCTGGGAGTTGCCCGAGACTCTGGGTACGTGGTGCAGGTGCCCTAGTGCACCTAGAGCAAGTGTCGTCTACATTCCCACCCTTGCAGGAAGTAGCTTAGAATGTATTATAGGCCATATGCCCCTTCTCAGGGCTATGTGCTACATATACTCCCAACGGAAAAAATTAATTAGGAACATAACTCCGTTGGGAGTATATGTAGCACATAGCCCTGAGAAGGGGCATATGGCCTATAATACATTCTAAGCTACTTCCTGCAAGGGTGGGAATGTAAACAACACTTGCTCTAGGTGCACCAGGGCACCCGCACCCTCATGGTCTATCACGCTATGCCCGGGTAAGGGGGGAGCATGCCTGTGAGGGGGAAGATCATCATGGCTATACAAGAGCTATGGCATGGCTTCTCAGCAGAGAGTGACTCCCTGCATGGGCACAACATCAAAGAGACAACCAGCGCAGGCCAGAAATCGGGAGAATCCGGACCATGGTAGCTCGAGCCTGCCGTTATCTTTTCCGCGTTTTCGAGTCGTTCAGGATGATGAAGATGAATGGTGATGGAACAACATTACTAAATAAGGCTAGGCATCGTCTGGAGTGTGGCACATCATAGGCACACATGTACATGACTAAAAAGGCTAGGCCTCAGCTGGTATAGTGCCTGTAGTAGGCGGGCATGTACAAGGCCACCACATCAATCCGACGCCGCGCCGAAGTGTCCGCGGCAAATCCGGGATAGGTGCTGAAGCTAAGGTCCATTGGAGTGCCTTCCTACCAGAGAAACAAGTTTATTACAATAAGTGTGTGCAGGCTTTAACAGTTGAGCCTAGCCACACCCTCAAAATCATTGTACAAGTCATTGTCAAGTTAGGCCAGTTCACCATGCTGGGGCCCAGCACATGCCCCCTTGGTCCAATCTTGTCCCCAACAGCAGCGAGGGTGGGTGGGTGGGAGCTGCAAAAAGGCCTCCCTACGTTCACCACACCACTCTAAGTACGGTGTGAAAATGGAAAACAAAGCACATGTCTCAAGGCGCCGCGCCCCCCTCAATCAAGGGCGGGCACGGTTGCCAGTAGGCACTAGTACCGGCGCACCGCCGGTCCCTTTCTCTCTCTAGTCCTAAGTAACAACAAGCACCTAACATGGTGTAGGTGACGTACGGTAGAGCTACGCTACAGGCGGCAGATCGGCCCCCTTTGAGCCCGCCGCAACATAACTATAAAATGAGCAGATAGCTCAGAAAATAGGTGCTGAAGCTAAGGTCCATTGGAGTGCCTTCCTACCAGAGAAACAAGTTTATTACAATAAGTGTGTGCAGGCTTTAACAGTTGAGCCTAGCCACACCCTCAAAATCATTGTACAAGTCATTGTCAAGTTAGGCCAGTTCACCATGCTGGGGCCCAGCACATGCCCCCTTGGTCCAATCTTGTCCCACATCACCATCTCTGGCCACCCAGGCCGTTTCCAGCCCTGGTGGTAGGAACGCAACCACTTGGAATGCTGGGCTCTTGTTGGCATGATGATGCCCCCCTTCCCGCCCCCGTGTGGCCGCTACGGTCTCCCGGCGGACGCAGGGCGGAGCCACATGCGTTCCCCTCCTTAGAGGGGCGCATCCCAGTGCTGCCGCTTTAGGACTTATGCCACCTGGGAACGTCTCCAGCTCACCCAACCACCATCACCAGCCCACCGGCAAAGCCGCTGGGATTTCCCGAGGGTAGAGCCACTGCCACTGGCTCCATTACCCCCATCGTGGTGATAATGATGGCTGCGGACCTCCTAGCGCCAAGGCTCACCATCGCCATGGTGTCACGAGCCTTGGCGCAGCCGCAGCCGAGTGGAGCTTTATTATGGTATATAATGCATTTTCTTAAAACAAAGCCGGACCGCACTGCCGGGTTCCACCCGCACCCCCCCTCGTGGGAGGCGCGTGAAAACGGCAAAGGCAAAGCGGAGCCCGCCGCCTTTGGGCGGGCGTAGCGGAGCCTTAGACGTTTTCACGCGCCCCCCGCGAGGGGAAAATTTTTTTCCAGGCTTGCCAAGCGCTGTAGAGTTTCTTAACCAGATTTTTTGTAAGTGCGCATGAATACCCACGGTTTTCCGCAGCTTCCCACCTCTCCCTTATCGCCAAGGGCAGAAGGGGCCTGCTCGCCGGAGCGCCGAGAGGGTACAGAGTGCCTGCCGACCTCCCCATGCCGACAGGACCCCCCCCGACCCACGGCAGCCGCTGCCTTTGCTGAAAAACTGGGCAATTATGAAGAGCGCGCTCCTCCCACCAAGATTCGCTCCAGCCCCGCATCCTCCCCGAAACTCCCGTCTGGCCACAGGCCGAAAGATCGGGTCCGCTGTCAGGCTCCTGGTAGTTATGGGCTACCCTGGCACCCCGCGCTAGCCATTTCCACGTTTAAGGCAGATTCGCCTCCACCTGTGATTCTTTCCACCGTAGCCGCTGGCCCTGGCCTGTATGGCTCCTTCCCTGACGTTGTCCGACTAAAAAACGCAGCTTCCCCAGTGTCAGGAAGCTGCTTGCCGCACCCAGGGGTAGAGGGGAATCGTCAGTGGGCCCAGCGCCGGAAATCACACCCTTTTACTCAAATCGTAGAGCCCCCCACCCAACAACCATTACCGTGGCCTGTAACGGTAGGTGGCGATCATAAAGACTTTTATTCCAGGCCTCTCCACGCCCGGAGAGGCCGATAGCATCGTCTTACATTCAGCGCAGCCGCCATAGCGGCCAGCCGACCTTGCCAGCAAATGCTGGGATCAAGTTGCGAAGCTGCAAAAAGGCCTCCCTACGTTCACCACACCACTCTAAGTACGGTGTGAAAATGGAAAACAAAGCACATGTCTCAAGGCGCCGCGCCCCCCTCAATCAAGGGCGGGCACGGTTGCCAGTAGGCACTAGTACCGGCGCACCGCCGGTCCCTTTCTCTCTCTAGTCCTAAGTAACAACAAGCACCTAACATGGTGTAGGTGACGTACGGTAGAGCTACGCTACAGGCGGCAGATCGGCCCCCTTTGAGCCCGCCGCAACATAACTATAAAATGAGCAGATAGCTCAGAAAGTGAAATTGACGAAATTCGGTGCGCGCGGGAGATGTTGAGTGCAAATTTCATTGCAAAGGCTATGGTGGCGTGAAAATTTACTGTGCAGGAATTACGAAGCCATTTTGTACCGGATTTCGCTTGTTCGATCGGCATTCACGTAAGGAAATTTATTCTGAAAAAAAAACGTTCGAAAGCAGTTCTTTTTTTGGAGGGTGCGAGGGCAAACACGCAGCAGTGGCCAGTTTCGAACGCCGCGCACAGCTACCCGTGTGTTTTCAAGGTGACCTCCAGAGTAGATTAAGACGCTTCTGGTGGGAGGGCACACTTTCGAACGACTCCTCATATCATTTCGAAGAAATTTAATGTTGGAATTCCCTTAAGTTTGCGTTTCCATGTTGCACGCAATTTTTCCGAAAAAGTCAGATTTATAGGAGCGCCGACAGGGGCAACCATGCATGTCGTGGATTTATTCGCTTTTACGCCATTTCTTGCAGATTTATGACTTCCCTTGGGGGGGTAAACATTGTCCGCTGCATGAACTGCGGGCGGGGCTAGCTGGCGATGTCTTAGGTGTGCCCGGGGTGCGGGAGAACCAACATCTACTGGTTTCTATCGTTGTAACCCGCTTTTTTATCGTCATTAACCGGCGTATTCTAGTGGTTTGAGCGTCCGGCGACGGGCGAAAAGAACTCTTACCCTGCCGCCATGGCCTGAGGAGGCACTGCGACAAGGACTGGGGCGGGCGGGCAAAATAAAACGCGACAGTGCCCGCACCCCGCCGGCGCACCCCGGCGAACAAGACAAAGCGCACAGTTACCCCCCTGGGCCCATCGCTGCCGTCGCCGGGCGGCACGTTGGGGAGGCGGCTCCTTCTCCCTTTTCTGGTGTCTGTTGCATCATTTTGAACCCCTGACCAACGGAGGCATGTTAATGAACGAGTGGATGCATGCATGAATGAACGGATGCATGAATGAGGGGGGGAGGGAGGGAGGGAGGGAGGGAGGGAGGAGGGAGGGAGGGAGGGAGGGAGGGAGGGAGGGAGGGAGGGAGGGAGGGAGGGAGGGAGGGAGGGAGGGAGGAGGAGGGAGGGAGGAGGGAGGGAGGGAGGGAGGGAGGGAGGAGGGAGGGAGGGAGGGAGGAGGAGGGAGGGAGGGAGGGAGGGAGGGAGGGAGGGAGGGAGGGAGGGAGGGAGGGAGGAGGGAGGGAGGGAGGGAGGGAGGAGGGAGGGAGGGAGGGAGGGAGGGAGGGAGGGAGGGAGGAGGGAGGGAGGGAGGGAGGGAGGGAGGGAGGGAGGGAGGGAGGGAGGGAGGGAGGGAGGAGGGAGGGAGGGAGGGAGGGAGGGAGGGAGGAGGGAGGGAGGGAGGGAGGGAGGAGGGAGCGAGGGAGGGAGGAGGGAGGGAGGGAGGGAGGGAGGGAGGAGGGAGGGGGAGGGAGGGAGGGAGGGAGGGAGGGAGGGAGGGAGGGAGGGAGGGAGGGAGGGAGGGAGGGAGGAGGGAGGAGGGAGGGAGGGAGGGAGGGAGGGAGGGAGGGAGGGAGGAGGGAGGGAGGGAGGAGGAGGGAGGGAGGGAGGGAGGGAGGGAGGGAGGGAGGGAGGAGGGAGGGAGGGAGGGAGGGAGGGAGGGAGGGAGGGAGGGAGGAGGGAGGGAGGGAGGGAGGGAGGGAGGGAGGGAGGGAGGGAGGGAGGGAAGGCATGACTGTGTGTGTGCTTGCGTGCGTGCGTGGGCGCGTGCGTGCGTGCGTGCGTGCGTGCGTGTGCGTGCGTGCGTGCGTGCGTGCGTGCGTGCGTGCGTGCGTGCGTGCGTGCGTGCGTGCGTGCGTGCGTGCGTGCGTGCGTGCGTGCGTGCGTGCGTGCGTACATGGTTATATGGGTGGGTGGGTGGGTGGGTGGGTGGGTGGGTGGGTGGGTGGGTGGGTGGGTGGGTGGTGGGTGGGTGGGTGGGTGGGTGGGTGGGTGGGTGGGTGGGTGGGTGGGTGGGTGGGTGGGTGGGTGGGTGGGTGGGTGGGTGGGTGGGTGGGTGGTGGGTGGGTGGGTGGGTGGGTGGGTGGGTGGGTGGGTGGGTGGGTGGGTGGGTGGGTGGGTGGGTGGGTGGGTGGTGGGGGTGGGTGGGTGGGTGGTGGGCGGGGGGGTGGGTGGGTGGGTGGGTGGGTGGGTGGGTGGGTAGGTGGGTGGGTGGGTGGGTGGGTGGGTGGGTGGGTGGGTGGGTGGGTGGGTGGGGAAGGTGTGCTTTTTATTATGAAGATTAGCGAAGTTACGTGTGTGTTGTTGATGTACGTGTTGACGTTGTATCATGGGCGTGTGCCCCTAAGTCTGCCTTCCTGCAATATCACATAATATATCATCTAGATGTGTTGTTGGGAACCTGACTATATATCCCAAACTGGAATGGTTGACATGCAACTATGGGATGAAACCCTTGCAAAACAATTACTAGGAACTGCATTTTTTGTGCTATGTTTGCTAGCATCTGTCACCTATTTGTCATGCAAACAGTCTGAATTTCTTGTGGGCAGTTAACATAGATGTTTTTATGAGCTGTGCAAAGTTCTAGGCTTAACTGAGTTCATTGATATAGGCACCCATGTGTTGGAACCCTTGGAAAACCATGAAAAACTGCATTTGGGGGGGAGGGGGGTCGCTAGCATCAGTCACCATTTTGTCATCCAACCAGCCTGAAACTTTGTGGGCATGCTGCATGGGATGTGTTTAGAACATGTGCAAAGTTCCAGCTCCAACTGAGCTCATTTGGTGTCATTATGTATGCATTTGTGTGATAAAACCCTTGGAAAACCATGAAAAACTGCTTTTTCTGTGGTATTTATGCTAGCATTTGTCACCATTTTGTCATCCAACCAGCCTGAAACTTTGTGGGCATGCTGCATGGGATGTGTTTAGAACATGTGCAAAGTTCCAGCTCCAACTGAGCTCATTTGGTATCATTATGTATGCATATGTGTGATAAAACCCTTGGAAAACCATGAAAAACTGCATTTTTTGGGTATTTATGCTAGCATTTGTCACCAATTTGTCATCCAACCAGCCTGAAACTTTGTGGGCATGCTGCATGGGATGTGTTTAGAACATGTGCAAAGTTCCAGGCCCAACTGAGTTCATTTGGTGTCATTATGTATGCATATGTGTGATAAAACCCTTGGAAAACCATGAAAAACTGCATTTTGGGGGTATTTATGCTAGCATTTGTCACCAATTTGTCATCCAACCAGCCTGAAACTTTGTGGGCATGCTGCATGGGTTGTGTTTAGAACATGTGCAAAGTTCCAGGCCCAACTGAGTTCATTTGATGTCATTATATATGCATACATACCAGAAAGTGCTGAAAATACGGTATTTTTTGCTAGCAAATGTCACCATGTTACCATGCTGCCAACTCCCAAAAATTTTTTTGACCACATGGCATCATAAGATATCTGATAAGGAACCTTGGTGCCAAATTTGAGGTCAAACTGACCATTATTCCATCTCCAAATATTTTCCAGGGGAAGAAAATGGGTTTTCGGATTGATGTGACTGTCTAACTATTCTACACTACTGCTGTATTCCCCTAGGCTGGGGCTGGAGTTGCTGGGGCCGCGGTGGTCGAGGGTGTCGCTTGCCAGGGCTTGTGGCCGACGTAGATGGCCGCCCCCTTCCAGTACACCGGTCGGCTGGCCCGCCTTGGTCTGCCGGAGCTGGAGGTAGGCCGGCCATATAGCTCCCGTCGTCGTTGTTGCTGTGCCAGGGTCAAGTCGTCGTCAAGGGTGAAGAGAGTCTTCTCGAGCCGCTTGCGGCGTCTGAGAAAAGAAATCTTGTCCGCCGGGGTCTTAAAGGTGAGAAGGAGCGGGGGCGGCCCGGCCTTACCCCGCGCGCGGGGAAGGCGGTGGGCGGCCAGCTCGATCTCACCAGTAAGGCCCATGCGATCAAGGATTTCTCTCTCAAAAACACGCGCAAGCTTCTCGATCGGAATTCTCACCTTCCTCCATCTTGAGATTCTTGACAATGACGTTGAGGCTGCGCTTGGCGAGCTCGGCCTCCTCGCGGAGGTCAAGCGTCTGCCGCTGGAGCTGGGCTGCGACGGCGGAGGTGGTGGAGGTGGTATGTTGCTTAAGCATGTCCGCCCAGGTCGTGATGGGAGGAGCATCGCCGGCCAGGCCAGCCGAGGCGGGCTTGGCGGCAATGTCCTTCACTGCCTGGGCGGTGAGGCCTGCTGTGTTCTGCAAGACCTCGATAGCGATTGCATTATCCTTGAGGCGCTGGTCGATGTCGCGGAGCTGGGCGGTGATGGAGTCGGTGGAGGCGGAGGGGGGGGGGGTGGAGGCGAGGAGGGTGGCGGTGGCGGTGGGGATGGTGGGGAGCTCAGCAGCCAGCGTGCCGCCAAGTGCCGCCACATCTGCGGCAAGAGGGGTCACGTGCTGCTCGAAAGCTTCCTTGAGGAGGGTGCGGATGGTGGCTTCGGTGGGGAAGGTGGGCGGGGGGAAGCCCAGATCGCGGATTCGGAGCGTCCAGCAAGGGAGCAGAGGGCGAAGCGTTGAAGCTTGGGGCGACTCATGCGGTGAAGGATTGGGAGAGCCTCGGCGGGGTCGACAAGCTGGCCATTACCAGGCCAGCGGCCGCGGTTGTGGGACGTGAAGTACACGCACAGGGTTAGAAGCGAGGCGTGATTGCCGGAAAACACGTCGTCCATGAAGGCTCCTATGCCTTGGAGCCAGTAGCTGGAGGCGTTGGCGTCAAAGGAGCGCTCTTCCCAGGGCGGCTCAGCAGAGCGACTGCGCTTGGGGTCAGGCGAGGCAGATGGCGAGGCAAGCCCGGGAGGCTGGGCGAGCACCAGTGCACGACTAGTGTCACCGTTGCCATCTGGGCCGGTGGGCGAAGCTGCAGCCGAAGCTGCAGACGTATTATCATTGCCGAGCGCAGCCGCCAGGCTGCGTTGCGTCGAGAGGCGTTTGCTCATCGTATATTGCGTAATGGCTTCAGGAAATTACATCAGCATGTGCGTCGTAGAAAGACGCATCGATTGTGATATTCACGGCTAAATTCGGTGCTCAAACGTGAAAGTTATGAGCTCCGCCGTCAGCCATGGCTACCTCGTGGCTCGTGGCTCGTGGCTCGTTGTAGCCCAGAGAATGGGGCATATGGCCTATAATACATTCTAAGCTACTTCCTGCAAGGGTGGGAATGTAAACGACACTTGCTCTAGGTGCACTAGGGCACCTGCACCGTACCCAGAGTCTCGGGCAACACCCAACTAAGGGGAGCTCGTCATAGGTGGGGAAGATCAGCATAGCTGTACAAGAGCTAGGGCATGGCTTCTCAGCAGAGAGTGACTCCCTGCATGGGCACTGCATAATTAAATAAAGCTAGGCATCATCTGGAGAGTGGCTCATCATAGGCACACATGTACATGACTAAAAGGCTAGGCCTCAGCTGGTATAGTGCCTCATATGGCAACGTGCAATTCACCAATATTTGTTATCCATTTTTTTTTTTTTAATATTCAAATAGCCCAACATTGGATCTCGGATCCCATCGAACTGTTTTTCCAGATTCGGCGCGACGCTCCAGCGCCCGCATTTGGCGCGATTCTGCATTCTACGAAAAATTACGGGCCACGCCCGTAATGAGTTCACAGACGGAGTGTTAATTCATACGGACGACCCTGTATAATTTGTATTATACCGTATTATACCGTATCGTACGTGGAATAATGTAACACTGCTCACCCATGCATCTGCAAAGCACACTATGACTTAAAAGTCAGAAATGATGCGATGTCCACCCTGCAGCCGCGCACACGCTGTCCACCGCAGCTCGCAGCAAGGATGCCCCATCCTCCTCCTTGCCAGGGAATGCGTAGAGCAGCTGGCACCCCACCGTCTTACGCTGCCCCCCCCACAGGACCTCTGTGCAGTGGAAGCCCTCCAAGGCAAGCGCATCAGTCCTGGAGGCTACACGACCCGGGCTGCACGGTGCGCTGCTGTCAGGATGCGGGTCGCGAGACCCTGCGTGGGCAGTTGGCGCATTCGCCAGGGTGCATGTTGCATGCACACGACAAAAAAGCACAACCACAAGAAACACACATTGCTTGGTCCAGTTACCATGGTGATTTGATGCACGTCTTTTGCTAAAGCTTTATCTCCGGGAAATCAAGGCTTGAAATCCAAGTGTTTTAGAATGGAGATTTTCACAACCACAAATAGGTCATGGTCTAAGCGTCTATTTAAATATACAATCACTAGAACAGTCCGGCTGGTGCATTAAAAGTTTGGTACTCCTCTTACTCCACGGCGCAAGGCAACTTACCACAGGCACAGACACCACAGCACGGAAATAATACTGGAAAATTCTGCCCTCAAGGGATCTTGATTGCATCTCCCATGACTCTCATGACGAATTCACAGTAAGAAACATCGATGACACAGGGCGTTTGTACCTATGCTATGAACCATGCTTTGGCACATATATGGTGGGATAAAAATAGAGGCACACAATGCCTTAGCGCGATCCAAGTGGTGTATGTTTGGGGGTGGGGGGTGGGGGGGCGAGATTGCGAATCAGTGCCCAGGCATGACCTTGAGGGAGAACACCGACCTTGGTGTTTGAGCCTTACCACACAGAAGGTGCTGAATAAGGTGCTCAATAGGTGTAGGAATATGGCTGGAACAAGATAATGAATACGCTTGGGCTCGCCAACACATGCTCACTCACCGGAACCTTTGCCGATGGGTAGCCAGATGAGGACGGCTTGGTGGGCGCGCCGGTGACGTATGAAAAGAAGAATAGCGCCCCAGTGGTCGACACGGTTAGGCGGGTCGATGAACAAGAGATCTGCCCCTTGCACACCCTCATCAGCGGGGTCTGCTGACCGGTGGATAGTTCTAGCAATGCCAGCCACGCTGTCAGGAATACGGGTGCCATCGAGGGGTTCAGATGAGGCATAGTCTGCAAACTCTGCCTTTAGGCTTGCCACCGCGGCATCAGAGATGTCATACATTGTCAGGTGAGGGCGCGCCCCTTTGCTCACGCAGACATCCGCGGCAATTCTGGAAGAGCCCGGGTATTTAAACGAGCCAGCCTGGGCCGCGCCCTTGGCAGTTATAAACTCGGGAATGCTATAATGCCTGGCCCAAAAGGACAGGTGAGGATTCTCCATGGCATTGCGATTGCCCACTAGCGAGCCTGCTACTGCAGCGATACCGAGCGTCCATTCCGCAGCCGCGACAGACGGGTCAGCGACCAGGGGATTCCAGGCATAGGCGGCATACGTGTCACAGTAGCGAAAGTAACCCCCCTTCTCCCGTGCCAGGTGCCTTATGGCATGGTCAAGCGCGGCGACTAAAGCCACGTGTTTTACGCAGTCTCCTGGGTTCCCAGCCTTCTTGTGATGGTCGTACGGCGCCATGCAATCAGGCTATCATACATATTACTCTACTAGCTTCGATATTCTTGACAAAAAATATGCAAGAGCAAGGTAGAACAGCCGTGTGTGAATTCTTGCTTTCAGAGTAAGAATACGTCATATTGAACGTCCACCCGAGGCCGGCAATGCCTCGCATTGGCAGGCTTTCTTAGCATGTAGCAGAACCCTGCTCACTGCGCTGCAAATACAGTGAGCGTGGCGCGCAATCGGGCATGCGCCGCGAACACAGGAGGTGCCGACCTTCTAAATGTCATTTACATCGCAACACACACATTCACAGTAAACAATTCACGACTGCTCGACCTAACAATCAATTCTTTTATATGGAAAAATTTTTAAGGCAAGTTTTAAGCACTGCGAGCTTACACAACAGCGCACAACAACGCAACACAGGTATGGTGAATGGTGAATTGGTGAAAGGTTCGTGACATGGCTTGCATGCCGCACCCTGCGCACGTGACAGGCTGACAGCCCTGTTCTCAGACTGTTTTCTACTGGACTCGGTGCTGATATCCGCACCTCGTAGGCTGCTAGTTGAGATTTATAATCTTGCAAATGTATCCGTACAAGTTAGTTTTAAATGGTTGCATGGTACTAGTACGACAGGACCGATTTCTCACGTACACAACGGTTATTAATAGTAGCGCCGGCGCGGGAATAAACTCAACTCAACTCAACTCAACACAACGGTTCTGGCGACTGGCATCCCCCAAGCTTTGTAGTTTGTAGCCGTTGCTTTTGAGTGCCAGGCTCGCATGCTAAAGCCTCAACCTTGCCTGACCCGAGATGTCTGCCATGCAATTATGGCGACCTTGAGGGCGACAGGGGTCCAGAATTCTTGCAATAATATGCTCCGGGAATGAGAGGGTGGACGGGATGGATGGCACCAAAATTGGAAGGCTGCTGACTTGTAGAAAATTAAACATCTAGTAAGCTTGACGGTTACTTGACACCGCATTAGTATCGCCTTGTAATTCCTGTAGATGGATCGTCGTTCTTCTCTTACCCAAGTCGGGAAAACTCCTGTATTTATACGAGTTCCAGCCACTTCCTCTTACGTCAATCGCCCTCCAATGACGGCACCGGTCACGAGTGGAGTGCCTCGCCATAATACGCTCGCCGACAGCAACGCGAAGGGCGTTCATCTTTCCCACAGCACTCCTCTACCTCATCGACCTCCTTTAGTAACGGACGAAGTGGCCGTGGATCCCGGAGGCGGCGTCTGGTTATCAAAGGCTGTTTGGAGAAACGTTCGTCGGCAATTGGATAGCGCCACCATCGACGCGCACAGGGTCGCAACGGAGCACGCACGGGTAAGTACCGCATGAGTTCCCGGTTCCCGGACAAACGAGGCGTGTCCTCGAGTTCCCGGTTCACGGGCAAACGAGGCGTGCCCTTAAGGTTAAGGAAACGTGCGAGCAGGGATTGTTTTTCCATCATGTTTCATATTCTGAACAACGGCATGGGGATTCCCCCGGCTGATGCGTGGAGAAAAACTCTGTTGTTGATGGTAAATTCTACAGCGACAGCATCTCAACATATCCCCATCACTACCATGCGATGGCTTTTTTTTTTTTTTTTTTAAGACGTGTGCCTTACTCACTGTTTTGTCACTAGCTGCACTGGTTGCTGGTGCGGAAAATAAAATTCATCAAATTGAAGTGTGATTTGCCCCCACAAGCGTTGCGTCCGGATACAGACAGTTTGGGCATTGCCGTTCCACAATTCAGTTTCTTTTTTTGTAGTTTCTCTTCCTACTGCAGAATGCAGTATAAACCAGAAATTTAATTTCCGTATGTGTGTGTGTGTGTGTTTTATAGGCCGGTTTTGCAAGACCCACGCCCTTTCCTATGCAACCGCTACCATCGCACCAACGCTCACCCCGATTGGACATGAGTCACCCCCCCCAAAGGTATTTAATCCCCATTGGACGTGAATGGTCCCCATGATTTGGATGAACCCACGGACGTGGATGACCCCATGGACATAAGTGACCCCCACAGACCCCTCACAGACATAGTATGATTACGTTGGCGACGTCGTCAATGATTTCCTGTGTCGTCATTGATTTCCTGTGTCGCCAATCACATCCTGTGTCGCCTTGGCCCAAGGTGTCGGCCGAGTACCAGGCGCGCATTGACGCGCTCACGCAGCGGTGCGCAGAATTAGAGGACCACTTCCAGCGCACCGAGGCCATCCTGCGCGACGAGGGCCATGCGCGCAACCGGCTGGCCAATGGGCTATCACGGGAGCTGGAGGTGGGTGGGCGCAAACGGGGGGAGGAGTAGGATGGTCGGGCTGAGGACGAAATCTTTCGTGTCTTTTATTTCTGTACTAGAGGGGCGAGATGGCTCGGCAAAGGCGGGATGGCCAGCAAGCGGGGTTTCAGCCATGTCAGATGCTGGCACGACCTTTCTTTTAGGCTGTGCATGCGTTGACGTATGGCTTGCATAGGCCACCCCTTGCCTGGATGTGTCATGGCCATTTTAAGGAAGTCGCTGGCAGGTTTATGGGCTGTTCGCAGGAAACAGTTTTTTCAACTACCTGCAGGCTTGGTGGCTTTCATTGCAAGGCACGCGTGTAGGGGTTCTTGTATGTACAGGACTGCATTGTGTTTCTGGTAGTCTTAGCTTTAGTTGTGCCTCCACCTCTGTCCCCCTCCCCCCCCCCCTTTTCAAAAGTCTGCCCAAACACCACCTTCATCCTATGCCGCCTCCTGATTCTTATCTTCATCCCCCTCATCCAGTCATTTGCTCTGCTGCCTACCCCGATCGCCCTGCATGCAGGAGAAGAAGCAGGAGGTGCAGCAGCACAAGTTTGCAGCTACGGCGCAGCAGTACGGCATCCTGCACGTGCTGCGCGAGCGCGACCGGCTGGAGGTGGAGGTGGACCGGCTGCACGCGCAGCTGGTGGACGTCGACACCAAGGTACAGCGTTTATTGTTGTTGCTGTTGCTAGGTGCAGGCATGTGCACGCGCAGCTGGTGGACGCCGACACCAACGTGAGGGGGGGAAGGGCGCGCCTCTGCTGCACTGTGCTGCCTTCATCAGTATCACTATAAACTATTATATTTCCATCTCCATTCATATTCATCATCCTGAAGACTCGAAAACGTGGACAAGATAACGGCAGGCTCGAGCTACCATGGTCCGGATTCTCCCGATTTCTGGCCTGCGCTGTTTGTCTCCTTGATATAATATTCAGGCATGTGCACGCGCAGACGGTGGTCGCCAACAACATGGTGCAGCGTGGCCCTTTTTGTAGCCCATGGTTTCTGTATCACATTCCACGGCTGATGGCCTCTTCTGCGGTCCCAGAACAAAGGTGAGGACGAGGTGCATGTGAAGACCGGTAATCAACACACCACCATGCAACCCTTTTCTCCGTAGCAGCCCCTTGCCCGCTTGCCTCTTATCAGCCAAGATGCGGATGTATCAGTGACTAGCTTGCTTCATCCTGAAACGTATACGGAACGACAGTAACCATTTGCCACCCCCCAGGGCTCGTGCCCCTGGCACCAGGTGAACGATATGGGCGCTGCTGGTGCGCCACATGGCACAGCACCGCAGCAACGAGGTGGCCCTGGCTTCGTGAGACCAGCATCACAGGTCCAGTACTTTGTCAACAGAGGGTCGCCGTGCCAAGCCGTAGGGGTCACCTCTGGTGGGAGACCACCCGCGCAGAACCACGCCCAGTGTGTCCTTACACGCCCGTCTCCCTATGACGTCCTTTAGTTTTCGGTCATGCACTACCTAGAGTACTACCCTCCTTGATAGTTGTCTCCTTGAGAGTACTACCTCGCGATGCTTGCGCTAACAGGCTGTTCCACGCGTCCGATTGTCATGCCGCTCCAAATAATGTAAGGTCTCCCCACTACCATGCTGTCTCTGTCCGTCGCAGTTGAAGGAGGCGGAGCACCGGCTGGTCATGACCAAGGGCCAGCTGGAGTCGTGGGAGCGCGACGCCAAGTACCTCAAGGGGGAGGACCGCAAGCACCGCGAGACGATCGCCGCGCTGGACGCCAAGTGCGCTGGTGGGTGGGGCACGGAAGCGATGTGCGGATAATGGCAGGCATGAAAGGCTCGCGCGCATGGTGGCAGGCGCTAGAACCCTGTGGGATAGGTCATAGGCAGGCGGTAGGGCCGTGCGCACATGGTGGCAGCGGATAGGATCTTGCGGGCTTGCTGGCAGCAGATAGAGCCATGGGTTCACGGTGGTGATCATCAGAGGCACATTGGGGCTGCTGCAGTCAGGTGAGTTCTGGCGACCGCTATCGCGTGAGGGGCAAGCCCATGAAGGCTTCAGGCAAGCACATGCTTGTGGCGGGGCTTGCTTGTGGGGCTAACCCCCTGCGATGGTCAAAGGGGCACGACTGTGCATTGAGGCAAGGTACACAGCGGCACGGGGGACTTGGCCGCCGAACAGAGTTGGGCAACGGCGAGGATGAAAGAGGAATCCCGTCGAGTGGCGGTCGCTGGATTTATTTCTACCAATTACATTACATGTGCTTCTTGCCACACCCACCGAAGCAGCTGTGAAGCTGCGCACCTGGCATTAAGTCGTACCAGGTTATTTATTCTTATTTTTCCTACTGCACATCGTGTGGATGAGAAATCCACAGGCCAGCATGGGCCTATGGCTTAACCTTCAGGTGGAAGCAGCCAGTGTCTATGCCTCCATCTCTAGTTAGTTCTTACAGCAATGCACACCCACCAGTGAAAACTAGCTAAAAGACTTCCAGTGTGCAAATTCACACCTAGCCTGTCTCCCCGCACTGTGTCCTCCCCTGAACAGCATCTCGCATGAAATGTAGGAAATTCAATTACAGTATTTGCCTCCAAGCTAGTAGGAATGCTGAATTGCAAATAAATCAACCAACCTACCTGTGTCACTTGGAAAATCTGGTCCCCCTCCTTTCCCTCTCCTTTCCCCTTGCCTTCCCCCTCCTTCCTCATTAACCCTTCATCCTCCCTTTTCCCCCTGTTCCCTCCCCCCCCTTTCTCCCTTTCCCCCTCTTGCCCTCGCTGCCACGCCCCTCTTCTGCGACCCGTTCCCCCAGAGCAAGAGCTGACCCTGCGCAAACAGAAGGACCAGATCGAGTTCCTCGAGGATGCTGTCCGCCGCCACCCCGGCCGCCAGCTGCAGGCGACACTGGACGAGACGATGAAGGACAACGCGCGGCTGGTGCGGCTGCTGTCACACACGCCCGAGTTCAAGCTGCTGGTCATGGACCTCTGCCGCCGCAACGGCAGCACCTACATTCCGCTATCCGAGGCGCTTGTCACCGAGGGGTTCGTCACCGGCACGTACAACCCAGAGGTGGGTTTTATTGATGTGGCGCTTGTACAGGTCAACCATCCCCCACGCTTCCTTGTTCTTGTGTTGGCATGCGCAGCCCAGAGGTGGGAGGACAGTTTGCTGGGGATGGGGCGTTGGGAGGACTGGGAGTACGGACACAAGGGAGTGCTCCTCTTCAAGTGTTTGCCACGACTGCCCAGGCATTCGGCTGGGTCGCGGCTGGCAGGGACCAAGCAAGCGTTCCTGTGTGCACAGCATCGCCTGGCTGCAAGCGTTGCCTGCATGTAGTCTGGAGCCGTGTGATGGCCAGCAGCGTCCATTCCTTCCCATGGAATGTGCTGGCTGACCATCGAGTATGGTTGGTCATGTCGGCCCAACTTTTTTTTTTTTTTTTTGCTACAAGCCTCTGATATCTTCTATAACTCTGAAAGCCATAGAATGTGCATACACAAAAGGTTGGCTGTCTGGCCAAGGCTTATATCCCCGCAAGCTCACTGTGTGGAGGCACATAGAGCTGTCCCCTGAATATTGCCTTGTTTGTAGCCTGTGGCATGCCCGTAGGAATCGGCTACAGATGTGTGCCCCCGTCACACCCAATGAGTCACCTCCTCTGAAGGAGCCTTCTGGAGTCATCCTCCACTGTTTTCACCTAGTAGCGTGTGACAGTACTCATTGGCTGACCCTGTCAATATCGTGTCTTGCTGACCGCTATTCGTACTCGCCCCGTGCAGGTCGGCGACCGCCCTGTGCGCCCCTCGGACGAGATCCTCTACTGGGTGCCCAGCGAGGTGCTGGCCGTGGTCAACGTGAGTGACGCCCGCTTCCACAGGCTGTGGGGGACTGAAGGCAGTTGGGGCAGCGGATTTCCCATGTATCACAGCAGCAACAGCAGGGTGGTTGTGGGAGATAGCAGGACAAGACACAGGTTAAAAGCATGTGTCCAGAAGCCACTGAGCTGTGGAGGAGACACGGACCCACCCAGAAAGGACCCAGGGAGATGGACGGGGAGGGGCTGGGGAGGACGATGCGTACAAAGGAAGAAACGTACTTGGGGGCCTGGGGGGTGGGAATGCGGTCGCCTGTGTGCATAGGTGGGTGCGTGTTTGGGTGAACATGCGGGGTTTGCCTAGGTAAGTGCACGGACACGTCGGACACGGGGGGCAAGGGGGGTTTGAGTAAGTGAGTAAGTACCTGGTTGTCATGCGCATGGGCATGCCACGGAGTACTATGCTAATCTCATAAGAAAAATAATTACACAAAAGTTACAAATATCGTCTGCATCGAGGGGGGTTCGAGGGTTGACTATCAGGTACATGGGGGCCAGGCTTGGCGGTGTGTGGCTCATCGCGCGGAGTACGAAGTATTGTCGGGTCGCTGAGCAGTTGATTAACAAGGTGTGCGGCGGATACTCTCTGTCATGCAGATACTCAGTGGACACGATCTGCCATGCAGCTGTCACCATATAACCTAGCCCTGCTCCCCATGCCTGGCTCCGCACCTTCCTTTTCCTTCCCCATGCCCAGCATTTCCTGGACAAGTACCAGCCCAACCTGCCCTCGCAGCCGTTCATGGACCTCATCCTCCAGATCAACAAGATCTGGCGGCGCTACTTCAAGGGCCGCGGCGCGCAGCGTGTTGCCCCCGGCATGGGCACGCTCAAGGCCGGCTTCACCGTCCACACGCACGACGAGCTCACAGGTGGGGCACCCTGGGCACGCCCTGGCGCCTTCTGGTGGCCCATGGGTGTTTGCATGTGGGGTGGGAGTTAGGTTAAATAGTGCCAGAAGGCCGAATTAACTTGGGTGCTCGGAAGTGGTTCTTCTGGGCAAAATAGTGTTCCGGCCCGATTTGCCTCAGGCGGCAAAAGGTTCCGGCACTATTGAACCTAACTGTGGGGTGGTTGGTTTACTGCGTCCTGACTTTGGCGGCGTGCGCGTGCCCTGCGAGGTTTGTGCCATTGCGCCTGCTGACTCCAACCATGAACCAGGCGCACCAGAGGTAAAAGCAGTAGCAACGAGCAAGACTGCTAGAATCTTTAAGTACCGTGACATTTCCTATGCCTGTCTAAAAACGACCGACAGAAAGTGCCTGTGGCACTTACCAGAGCCCTAGTTGATGATTTGGTGTGTGGTATCAGGCCCATCGCAGGGTGTGCTTAGTCCTTGTGCTCCCAGCTAGTCCATCATTGGACGCTGGCCCATCACGTCCACTTTGGTGCCGTGTGCCCCTTGGTTCGTGTTCATCCCGCGCAGACCTACGGCGCCAGCTGCGTGCGCGCGTGAGCTACAACGACATCCTCGCGCGCAACAAGATCGCCTTCCTCAAGAAGAAGCTCAAGATGATCAGCCGGGGGGGTGAGCGACGCGCCCTTTGTTATCGCACTGTGACATTTGGTCCTGTGGCCTAAGGGGAACCAGGGGACTAGGCACCGTATGCGGCGACCCTTAAGTTTGGGACAACGCGATCTACCCCATGTTCGCCCTTGGCACTTTGTCATTGTGCCCATATAACACACAAGGAGGTAGAGCCGGTGCTTGAGATGTCTCCAGGTGGTAGGCTGCCGCGCCAGTGATGGTCCTTGATGTCAGTTTAGTGCACAGTAACCACCTGTGGGAGCGCGGCTCCTGAGTGCTTTATGTGCTTGTTGTGTGGTCACGGGATGCATGGTTGCGTACCGGGCCGTTCCGCCACGTCCCATGACCCACGTGACATGGGGCGTGTCTCATGGCCACCGTTGGGCATCGTGGGAAGGGGTTATTTGTTCGGAATGTTTTGGGGGCACAGGTGAGGTTCAGCCCAGTGTGGAAGGTCAAGTTCAGGGGTGTGTATGCTTGCCTTAGTCTGCCAGGTTGTGCATGCTGGAGGCTTGAGAATTGCCCTAGAGAGTAGTGGCAAGTCCCCCCCACATCTGGGCATTGCCCTTTGCTCATGCCATTGTAAAATATGAACTATCAGGCACACCTATAGTTGTTCTCCCGAGGTGGCATCTATCCGGTGGCCGGTAGTTACCGGCCCGGACGCCTAGTTAGGCGGGCAGTCAGTGTTGGTGCCTAGTTGCCAGTTGGCACCTCAGTTAGGTACGGCCGCCAGCCTTTGCTGTGACAGTCAGCGAACCGTCGCCCTCGGTAGCTTAAGACTTAAGCTGAGCACCGGTAGTCTCGGGTCAGCGGCTCGAGGTCACGTCGTCACTTAACGCCGCGCCGCGGAGCTCCTGGCTGGCTGGCCCGCCGCCAGGAGCGCACTGATAAGCAATCAGTGGCGGCTTGCGGGCTCAGCCTCCCTCGCCGGTTCCCCACATTCTCGCCACGTCCCCACTCCATCCATACGCGCATAGCCTTCAACTCCTATCCAAACTGAACACACAAGTTCAGTCATGTTATATGTCCAGCAGCACTAACTACAGCATTCAAACAACTCGAAATACTGGATGGAACCCCGAGCAGGGCAATGGCATACCAGGGACAAGGTAGGTGTGGACGGTGACGGTTGCCTGTATCACTCGAGGAGAATGGAGTATGTCTTATCATTTCTATTGCCCCAGTTTTGCTTGCTTGTTCACCTTCCATGCAAGAGGTCTGACGCATCTGCTGGAAATCCAGTTTGACATCTGGTCGTCAACCACCATCTTGTCTCTGCTCCCCTGCATCATCCCCAGTTGCAGACAAGTCAGGTGCCTCAGTGGATGCCTCCACCGCAGCAGGCCACCTGCGCGCCAAGGCGGCCGCATGTGGCATGTCCCCCTTGGCCGCAGCGAACAGCGCGAGCCTGTTGTCGGCGTGGGACGACGAGATGGACGCCGCCGAGCTGTCCGGTTTCAGCGACTCGGCGCTCAGCCCGCGCATGCGCATGACGGCATCCGAGGTGAGGGCCCCTTGTCACCCATGCGGCCAAGCAGACAATATTGATGGTGTTGCAAACGTTTATGAAACAATGAATTATGGAATGATTGCTAATGCTGGTTGTGGAACATTGTGAATGATGCAATGGTTAAAAAGCAACTGCTGGTGAAGTAAGGATTGCTCTTTGCAGACAAATTGACCCATGCGGCAGAAGCGGCAAGTAGGCTATGCACGAGGCCTTTGGTTTGGAAAGGGCATCGGTCAAGAGAACGTGTGGCCGTACAACGGTGTGCCATGGTAGCTGTGTGCTTGTCCTGCTGTGTTTCGTGGGGACAGTTGTGCGGTCGGTCTCATACTAGCTGGGGGTGTTCTCATGCAGCATGTCCGTGATGACCGTCCCTGATGTCACCCCTGCATGGCCTGCTGGTGCAGTGGGCGGTTAGCAAGAAATCAATTAAAGCGAGACTGCATGCATTGCTGACAGCACTTTAAGAGAACTGCCTGACAGGAAGGGAGTATGGCTTACTTGCAAGCTCGCATGGACAAGAGTGCTGTAGTCACTGCTGCTGATGCAGTAAAGAGAATAGGCATCACCATGCCACGGGACATCTTTCATTGATCACATTCATTGCCATGCATTCTCACAATCCCCTTTCTCTGAACCAAGCGTTGTGGACTTGCAATGTGGATTCTTCATCATGATTTCATCCCAAGCAGATTGAAGCTGCCAAGAAGGTGCGATCGCAGCTGTACCGTCAACTGAACCTGCGACCTGGCACCAGCGGGCGCAGTGTTTGAGGCAATGCAGGCCTGTCCTCTTGATTTGATTTCACGCAGGCATTTCCTGCTGTGTATTAAGATTGTGCCAGCACATTTGGAAGCTTGCTTGCGCATCTCAGATGCAGCAAGTGCCCAGCACTCTGTACGTGCACACAAGAATTGCCATCATGATACATCAGCAACTTAGACGGGCTGCCTAGATGTATCGGGTAAGACAGCAGACTTGTATGACTTGGTTCGTGGCTTGCTCATATTGGCCAGCACAGTAACGGGTAGGAGGTGCCGGCCATGAACAGACGAGACATGCAAAACATAAATGGTACCATGCAGCTTGCTTTACCATCTGTGCGTGCTATAAGTACTTGCGTGTCATGCGGATGGGCATGCGTACGGAGTACTATGCTTATCTCATAATTACACAAAAGTTACAAATATCATCTACATCATGCCCCAACCATTTAGTCACTAGAGGGGGATGTAGGTGCTATAAACCAAAGGTTGGTGTGAGGTATACAGACAGTCATGCCTCTAGATTCATGCCAACTGCCCTAATGAGGCCGTGCGGAACATGCAGCCAATTAGTTGGCCATATATTATTAATTAGTTAATTTAACTCGTGCTCCCGTTGGGGAGTCATGGAGCACCGAAGTGCTTTTAATTGGCCATCTTGTACCGAGCTGCAAGCATGTCTTATACCGTCTTACACCGCCTTGTACGTCGGCCATTACTCTAGAGGACGTACAGCTCGGATGAGGATTATATCCCCCTCCAGAGACTTTATGGTTGGGGCATGATCCAGACGCTTTTTGCATGTAACTTGCGTGTCATAATTATTTTCTAACATTAATTGAGATTAGCATAGTACTCTGTGGCATGCCCATGCGCGTGACACGCAAGTACTTCGGTACTTCAGCATGGTTATCATTTTGGCTATGTGATGAGCATAGGAGCAAGTCGAGCTCAAACTGGCACACCAATCAGCGCATCATGCGGGATTACTAGTTTATCATGTATAGGCTGCATGCGTCATTAATTAATGTATAGGCTGCATGCGTCATGCATCAAATCGATTAAAATTTATTAAATTGGAACATATCTCCGTTGGGAGTACATGTAGCACATATCCATGAAAAGGGGCATGTGGCTTTCAATACATTCTGGGCTACTTTCTGCAAGGGTAGGGGGCATGTAAACTAGTTACACCTGCTCTGGGTGCACAAGGTGAACCTGCATCACTATTAATTAATTAATTAATTAGGAACATAACTCCGTTGGGAGTATATGTAGCACATAGCCCAGAAAGCCTTCGTGAGGCATTTAAGCGCGACATTTTCGCCCCCATGCTACTCACTGGTGAGATGGACATGTCGGCTGTCCGCCTCCCCCGCGCGCGGGGGAAGGCTGGCCCGGCACCCGTGCTCCTCACCGTTAAGTACATGGCGGACAAGCTGTCGTTCCTTAAATGCCGCAAGAAGCTCTTGAGGACTCGCTTCACGCTGGACGACGACTTGACCCTGGCCCAGCAACAGCGGCGACGCGAGCTATGGCCGACCTACCTTCAGCTCCGGCAGAGCGCAATGGGGAAGCTGGTATACTGGAGGGGGGGGGTCATCCACGTTGACCACAAGCCCTGGCAGGCCCCCCCTGCCACCTCAGTCTAGGGAATATATACCAGTAGTGTAAATTAGTCAGGCTTAGCCTAGCATGTGGCCTACGCGCATGTGCGCCCATAATGGCCCCCATGGATGATGCCTTCAGAATTTAGCCACGCCCTGCTTGAATGGGACCCCCATGGATGTCGCTTTAAGAATTTAGCCATGCTATATGCCATGCAGAGAGATGCTCTCTGTCGAGAAGCCATGCCCTAGTAGCTCTTGTATAGCCATGATGATCTTCCCCCACATGACATACTCCCCCTTAGCTGGGCATAGTGTGAAGATCATGAGGGTGCAGGTGCCCTGGTGCACCTAGAGCAAGGGTAGCTTACATTCCCACCCTTGCAGGAAGTAGCCCAGAATGTATTAAAAGCCATGTATGCCCCTTCTCAGGGATATGTGCTACATGTACTACTCCCAACGGAGTTATGTTTCTAATGAATTAATTAATTAATAGCCCAGAGAAGGGGCATATGGCCTATAATACATTCCAAGCTACTTCCTGCAAGGGTGGGAATGTAAACGACCCTTGCTACTAGGTGCCCCAGGGCACCTGCAGCCCCATGATCTATCAAGCTATGCCCAGCTAAGGGGGAGCCTGTCATGGGGGGAAAGATCAGCATAGCTATACAAGAGCTAGGGCAGGGCTTCTCAGCAGATGAGTGACTCCCTGCATGGGCACTGCATAATGAAACAAAGCTAGGCATCATCTGGAGTGTGGCTCATCATAGGCACACATGTGCATGACTAAAAATGCTAGGCATCAGCTGGTATAGTGCCTGTAGTAGGCGGGCATGTACATGAAGGCCACGGTCTAACTATTCTACACTACTACTGCTGTATTCCCCTAGGCTGGGGCGGCTGGGGTCGCTGGGGCCGCGATGGTCGCGGGGGTCACGTGCCAGCCTGGGCTTGTGGCCGACGTAGATGGCCGCCCCCTTCCAGTACACTGGCTGGCCCGCCTTGGTCTGCGCCGGAGCTGGAGGTAGCTGTCGGCCATAGCTCCCGTCGCCGTTGTTGCTGCGCCAGGGTCAAGTCGTCGTCCATGGTGAAGGGAGTGTTCTCGAGCCGCTTAATTGCGGTGTCTCAAGAAACGAAATCTTGTCCGATGGGCTCTTAAAGATGAGAAGAAGCGGGGGCCGGCCCCTGCCTTACCCCGCGTGCGGGGAAGGCAATGGGCGGCCAGCCTAATCTCGCCAAGAAGCTAGGCCCATGCGTGCAAGGATTTTGCTCTCAAACGCACGTGCAAGCTTCTCGGAATTCTCACCTTCCTTGATGTCGAAGTTCTTGACGATGACGTTGAGGCTGCGCTTGGCGAGCTCGGCCTCCTCGCGGAGGTCGAGCTTCTGCTGTTGCTCGAGCTGTGCTGCGACGGCGGAGGTGGTGGAGATGGCGTGCTGCTTAAGCATGTCCGCCCAGGTCGGGATGGGAGGAGCATCGCCAGCCAGGCCAGCCGAGGCAGTGGCTTGGCGGCAATGTCCTTCACCGCCTGGGCGCCCGAGGCCTGCGGTGTTTTGCAATACCTCGATGGCGATGGCATTGTCCTTAAGGCGCTGGTCAATGGCGCGGAGCTGCCAGGCCGGGCGGTGATGGCGTCGGTGGAGGCGGAGCCTGGGGGGCGAGGCGAGGAGGGCGGTGGCGGTGGCGGTGGGGATGGTGGGGAGCTCAGCAGCCAGCGTGCGCCGACTCACAGCTGCCACATCTGCAGCTAGGGGCGTCACGTGCTGTGAGAGCTAGGGCTTCGTTGAGGTGGAGGAGGAGGGTGGATTCGGTCAGGGGGATGGGGCGCCAGACGTACGTCAATGGCACAGCGCTGAAGGATGGAAAAGAGGGCGGCGAGCCGGAAGGCGCGGTCGCGTCCAGCCAGACAGGTCACTGAGGTGCACGGCCGGGGCTGGAACTGGCCGCCAGACTGGCTGCGGAAGCATTTATGGCGTTGGAGGCGCTGGCACACTGTCGAAAAGGGAGGCATACGACCCATAAAAAAAAAGCTCCAGGATCCGGACGGGTGGCCAGTCGAAATAGCCGGGTCTGTTGACGTCGAAGGTGGAAAATAACCCGTCAACGTCAAAGTCGTACTCAGACCAGCTAGGTTCGGTTGGGCGGCTGCGTTTGGGCTCAGGCGAGGCTGAAGGCGAGGCATGAAGCCCGGGAGGGTGCGGGGCGACCACCAGTGCGCGACTAGTGTCACCGCTGCCTGCCGGACTTGAGGGCGAAGCTGCAGCCGGAGCTGCAGACGTATTTTCATGGCCTAGCGCAGCCGCCAGGCTGCGTTGCGTCGAGGAGCGTTTGCTCGTCATATATTGCGTAATAGCTTTGGAAAATTATATCAGCATGTGCGTCTTAGAAAGACGAAGCGATTGTGATATTCACAGCCGAATTCGGTGCTCAAACGTGAAAGTTATGAGCTTCGCCGTCAGCCATGGCGACCTCGTGGCTCGTGGCTCGTGGCTATTGATCGAAACCACTATGTATTCCACCACTATGTATTCCAGCAGCTAAGGTGCGGACATAGCCGGCCGGGGTGGAAGATGATCATATGGCTAAACTGATGGCTATAGGGCATGGCGTATCAGCTGAGAGTAGCTCTCTGCATAGTAAGTAAGTGAGGCTAGCAGGTAGCATAGAGCAAGTACTTATAGTAAGATCGAGGGCTGGTACCTATGGCTTTTGGCCGGCGCCGCCTTTCCACCGGCCTATATGGCATTTCCAGGTAGATGCCCATGCGAGTTCCGCGTCGAAATATAGATCTGCAAAACGAACAGCATGGGATTTTCCAAGTACTTAATTACCTACGCGGGTTTTGTGTTCGCCCTGAAACAGGCCCGGGCCGCCTGGAACTCCGGAACTCGGCCTTAATTTTTGGCAGTCCCTAAGCTGGGCTCGTGCAGCCCATAGACTACACTCACAGCCTGAGCACCCAATTCCATTACGTATGGTACGGACACGCTTCATTTCGTCTCCTCCTAGAATAAACCTAGAAATATGCAGTGTCTTGATCAGCATGCGTGAGAAAGTTTTTATTTTACATCTCTGGTCTATAATTGGATAATAAATATACCCATTTCCCCGAAAGTTTCCGTTTTAAAAAACGTGCAATCATGGCACCTTAATCACGCTTCGCCAGGTCGCCACACTGCTCCCGAATCACCGGCAGCGCGCACCTCGCCCATTCCTCCTCCCACCGGCTCGCCCGCCCCTTGGCCTGCGCGCTGCTCCGCAGCTTTCCCAGCAGGGGGGTGCCACCACCCCCACCGCCCCTGAACCCCTGGAAGAGGTCCCACAAGTACTGCGCCAGCTGTCCCGAGGACGAGAACAGGAGCCCGTTCTCGTCGTGCCGCACCAGCTCGTGGATGCAAGCATAACGCACCGCGCACACGGGCAGCCCGCAGCCGAACATGTCGACCACTTTCATGGGCAGGTCAAGCCCCGAGGACGACGTGTGGAGGCACACGCCCAGGTCCACGCTGCCCAGCAACCGCGGGTAATCCTCTGCCGCGAGCCACAGCGTGCGGAAGGCCACGCGCCGCAGCCGCAGCGACGCCAGCTGGCGCTCGAACGCGGCGCGCATGGGCCCCTTCCCCGTGATGAATATCAACAAGCTGGGCACGGGCGCGCCGGTTTGGAACAGCACGGGGGGGGGGGGCTGAGTGCCGTCCTGGCCAGAGGTTTCACCCACGTCACCCTGCCCCTCGTCCGATAGCAATACCACACGCTCCTCCTCCGCACCGCCTCCATGAGAGTGCCCTCCACCAGCACTACGAGAGCCAGTAAGCCCGCGCCCCCGCCCACCCCTACCCTCACGCTCACCACCCTCATCCTCCCCCGGATAAGAATATGTCCCATCCGAGTCCTCCCCCGTGATGGCGGCCAGCCGGCGGTCGTACGCAACGGCCGCCTCCATCAGCATGGTCATGTCCTCGTCCGCGGTCCAGCTGGTGCTGGACACCAGCAAGGCGGGTCGGTCCGCCCGTTCCTTCACCACCAGCGCTCCACCAGCGTAATTCACGTTGCCATCCGTGTCATTGCTGGCATACGCGTGGCCCTGACCCTCGCCAGCGGGCAGCGGCTTCTTCCCTTTCTTGCGCCCTCGGGGGGACTGCCCCACGGAAGGGCCACCGAGGGCCGCAGTACTGTTGTCCGCCGGCACCGCCTCTGTGGCCACCGTGAGCTGGCGCGCTGGCTGGGTTTGGAAGGCAGGATTATGCGGGCCCAAGCCCGCATTACCAGCACCCGATGCGCTGCCGCCACCTGTCACCTCGACGTTGATATCTCGTGCCAGCCGTGCGAATAGCTCGTGCCTCTCCTCGTTGCTGCACGTGTGGAACCCCCTGGGCGCCTGGTCGTAGAGCACGGTAGCGAGGATGCCCCACCGGGTCGCCAGCTCCTTGCGCATGGCGCGCGTGACGCACAGGTGCGCGTCGCCATGGCGGCCCAGCACCCGCTCGTACCAGTGGGCGAATCGGACGACAGGGTGGCGCGGCCCAAGCCGCAGTGCAAGAAGCGAGTAGCCAAAGTTGTGCCAGTCGATGATGAGGCGGCACTTGCGCAAGCGTTGGACGGTGACGGCGACCAGAAATGTGGGGATGGAGGGCGGGTTCTGGACGAGCAGCACGTGGGGGCGGGGGATGGTAACCAGCAGCAGCCAGAAGAGCTGCGCCAGCTGGAGCAGGATCTTGAGGGGCGCCAGCAGAAGGAAGAGGAGCCGCGGAAGGCTGTGGAAGGGGGGCGGCTTCTGCGCAGGGTGGGGGGGGCACAGGGTTGGGGAGAGGAGGAGTGCGTACAGGAGGGGAGAGCAGGAGCCGGAACATGCACATGCTGTTGTGAGAGACACAAGGCATGCACCGGTGAAGCGATGCCTGGAGAAAGGGCAGCCAAAGCCAGTGCTCAACTTTCGCGGAGAAGCAAGTGCATTTCATGTGCAGATGAAGCCACCATTTGAGCAGGGAGGGAACATGAGGGCACACAGGGAGGGGGCATGCCGCACGCACAGCCGCATGCCGCAAGCACCCTTTGTGCCCCAAGAACTCGTCCCTGGCTGGGATCCCTCATCTCAACAACCACCCTGTGTTGCGTCCGCAATTTTCAAGGACGACCAGGCACAGCACGTGAGAAGCGCCCAGAATATGATAATGACTGCCAGTTCGCGTGATTCGTAGGTGGGGAAGGGGGGGGGGACGCAGTCAGCTACCACTTGACCTTATCATAAGATGAGTTGCTCGTTGGTTTCCGTGGCAGACTCCCCAGATCATTCCTGAACAGCCAAAGGCCGCTCCATTCTCGGTCTCCTGGGTGTCAGTGTGTCGGTACGACTTCAACGAAACTCTCACAACACAAGTCTTTTAGGATAGCCCAGCAATCAGAGCCGCCCCTGCAGGCGAGCCGAGCGCTGAGACGGGATTGGTCGGCTGCCTTGGCTGCAGAGAGCATCCGCGAAGGTGATTACAGGTCACTCCACGTGGGCATCCATGGAATATTCACGACCGACCCAGCAGCAAGATCTCCCGACCGGCCACCACCGTGCCTGCTCGCTGCCTATCAGCGAGCGAGCAGGGAGTCCTCGCACGTACGGCGCCCACTCCAACACAGCGGTTCGGCCTGGAAACATGCGATGGCAAACCATGAATCCTCAATCATCTGCTGGCAGGACATGCAACCGCTGGACGCGGGGGTTCACCCCTGGCCCCTCACCACCAGATGCAGCGTGATGCGCGGGTGGGTCAACACATCCTCGATGGGTGCCACGCCTGCAGGCACAAGCAAATGATAACCAAAGGGGAAAAACAAAGAAAAGATATGGGGCCAAAGAAAAGATATGGGGCCAAAGAAAAGGCTCTGCTGAGAAGCACTGCCAGTTGCGGATGGCAGCCAACAGGACCGCCGAATGAGCAGGCTTGCCGCAACAAACTGTAATTGGGGGCAAACTGTATATTCCCAAAAGACAATGTTTATAAACTTGATGAGCACAGAGACTTGGGCAGTTGGCCAATCCCGAAAAGATCTAGTGGGGTAGGAATACAGTGTGTCCTTCCTACCGCCTGAGCATGCCTGGCACGGATTGCGATCGGATTATCACCACTCCGTATATATCAATGAGACAACCAGACTCCATATATATTCTACTTGAGAATGATAAATTACGGAGGTCCATATATACACATATAGAGCTATATATAGTAGTAGCATACATAGTAGCATATGTTATTGGCAGTTCGCACGAGCATTCACTCTATGCTTGGTAAGGTGCACTCAAAACCACTATTGTCACAGGCAAGCCAATTTTGTATGGATCTGCACCAACGCACGTCAAAAGCATGTTCTAAAGCAAATCCCCGATACATTATTCTGTTGTGAGCCAGAAACAAGCAAATTTCAAGCCACTCCGCCGGTTCAGGCATCATGCTTCCCCCATCTGTCTGCCGCAACCCACTGCCCACTACCCTGGCTTGCCTGCGCCGACCACTATCCAGTGGTCCACGAGCACTGCCACCTGCCCGGTACATGCCTGCAGGTATAGCAAGCCCCATGCCTTATCCACCTGTGTTGACTTTCCTCAGCAGGACTGTGTACCCACCCAGAAGCATGCAACCTTGTGCACCTTCTTCCCATGCATTTCATGCTGCCGTCAGTAACTCGTAGAAATATAGTATGTGTGTGCCACCAACCTTGGTACGCCACCACGTCAACGTCCATGTCCGCCTGCCGTTTGGTAAATGCAAAACACAAAGGGGTTTTATCATACGACCAACAAAGAAGTTGTTATGCGTAACGCACTGTTTTGCAGCGTGCAATTGCACATGGCCTAGCCAATAGTGGCGGTGTGTTCAAACCTCAAAGCCCCAGAAAATCACGGTGGCGAGCTTTGCAATAAAAAAACTTCCCTATTCGTCGAGATTAAGCACATGAGGCCATGTTAAAATAGCCTGAGAGGGCATCTGTGAATGCTGAGCAAATTCGTCATTACCTGTTTCGCGAGCGACAAAGTGTGATACTGCATTCGCGGACTCCTTCCGAAATCACCGAGAACAACCACGGCCACCCGCTTACGTTGCGATGTTGCCATACTTAAGCGTAAAAACAACTTTCTGCTAACAACTATTGTGCTACTATGTGCTTTCGTTCGCGGCCTCGAATCCCTGCATACTCGTATGCATGCTACGCTGATAGGTTGAAGCCTGACGTCATAAGGGCAGGTTTCCGGGCTTACCTGTGTTCGCAAATGTCATGAAAATCAATGTATGTTCAACCTATTTAACAGCATGACTGAGCGGTGGCAACGGGATGGACAGACAGGCACGACCAACGACATGCAATAGTCAAGTTTGTTGCAGCGTTTACTGAAAACCTGGGAGGAAACTTATGATGGAGGGAGCCATTTCCTGGCCACGTGCTAAGTTGCTGTCTTCTGCTTCGTCACGTCAAGGCGCGTGCATAACAAGGACCGTACTGCTGTCAGTTCAACAACAAGTTTCGTGACTAAGATAACCCCTTGGAGCACGCTTTAACTAGGATACCTGTTTAGATGTAAAGATACTAGAACCAGGCTCTCATACACCGTAGCAATAGAGTGTGGCTCTTTATTCGCGCGAATGGTGGTGTCCCCCGCGCGCTCACGTGACGAGGACCCAGCTATGTATTGTATAGACTGAAGCAGCTACATACCTAGTCACATTCCCAAAGCAGGGGTCGATTTGCCACAGGATTCCTCTCATAAGCACTTACTTATAAATGGTCCATTTTCCTAAAGGCCAGTTCTCACATTTCCGACATCCTTGATCTTGCCCGTCCTTTCGGCTGCATTGCGGTATCACGGGTTCGCCATAATTGGATCTTTTAGTAGTAAACAAGACGTACGTAGGGGTGGTAGGGGCGGAGGGGAGGGCATGACCTGCTCAACCTCCAGGATGTCCAGGATTTATCAAATATACTACTTCGGTTCAAAAACGGATTTATGACAATTAAAGTAAGCTCTCTTCCATGGATGCGCGCGAGGCATTCCTTACCTGCCGCTGCTCTGGCGGGACGAAAATTCCCCTTTCCATGCTGTCCTTCTTTGCCCGTCGCGCCCACGAGGGATGCCATCTCATTGTGAAACCGGAGCGCGCGAGAAGCTCAGATGGCAGGCTTCGCGAGAATCTGGCCACCCAAATTGAGCTTATTCAAAACCCCAAAGAGAAAGCTAGGCAATTCTCCCCCCACAAGATTCTGTGCGCGTCTCGGCTATGCGTCATCGGCAACGAGTGCCACACCGGACCTGACAACGAGCTCGTACTGTGTTTCGATTCTAAAGGGTGAGCAGCGGAGCTGTCCATTTGCGCGCTAGTAGCTAAGAGATTGATGCACACATCTGTAATTAGAAAACATCGTGTGGCCAATTGCTTTGATGTATGCCGTGCCGCGTACCTCGACGTCCTGCCCTGCACGCATATATATGTGCTTGCTGTGTTTGCGTGCAGGGTCATCTTGGATGGCACCATTGCTCACGGAAAAGGGAAATGGAGCTCCATTGCCCACATGTTCCCTCGAATTGAGACTCGCGACTGCAACAACTTTTCCGGAAGACCTGCGCCTCCTCAATATGGCACTAGCAGAGAATCCAACAAAACCCTCGTGCCCACTATGAAGGACGCAGACAGTTCGGCACGACTGGACATCCGTAGCCTGTCCACGTGTCGCCCCCGCGGCTACCAGATCGAGCTGCTGCTGCAGAGCCTGCGTCGCAACACTCTGATATTCCTGCCCACAGGGGCGGGCAAGACGCTGGTCGCAGCCATGCTGCTCAAGCGCATGAGGCAGCTCAACCCGGGCAAGAAGGCGCTATTTATAGTGCACCGCGTGCCCCTGGTCTACCAGCAGGTGAGAACCAGTAGCTCTGGACACACGCACCTTGCTACTGGAGGGACTCGCATTCACCTCCGTCCATGACTGTACATGGTCGGCGGTCATTGTCGTACGTACCTCCAGCAGAATGCATGTGCCAGCGATCACAGCTGCATGGCACCCCATCGCCTGTCTGCCAGACAGACAGTACGGATGAGCCCGAGTGACACCTGCCATCCGTACGTGTGGGCGTCGCTTCTGGATCCCGTTGTTTGCATCGACAGACTGGGATACGTATGGCGGCGCATCAGGTGTCGGGGATGCTGCGAGCCCTGGGCCAGAGTTTGGCATAGTAACGCCGGCAATGCGTGAAACTTTCTTGCTGTCCGTTGAATACCAACACTTGACGGAAAGAAGGAAAAGCTGTCCTCTTTCCACACGACCGCTACCTGGAATGCCACAGGGGGCGTACATCCGCCAGCAGACCGGCCTGTGCGTCACTGAGCTGTGCGGTGAAATGATGCTGCCGCGCGCCACCTCCACCGCACGCATTGCGGCCTGTGACGTGCTGGTGGCCACCGCGGGGCTGGTGCTCAACCTGCTGGCGGACGGGTGTCTGGACTTGGGGGAGTGCAGCGCCGCCGTGTTTGATGAGGCGCACAACGCGCGGGGGGACCATGCATACGCGTGAGTGTGTGCTGGCATACGCGTGAGTGTGTGTGCTGGCGTACGCGTGAGTGTTTTGTGCTTGCCTACGCGCAAGAGTGCCGGCTGCCGTCACAAACGTGTGGTGGTGTGGCTGCTATCACCAGAGCTATTATCATGCCGATCCTGTCCATGTGTTGGTCTTATTATCATGCGCGTCCTAGCTGCTGTCATAAATGTTTGGTGGCTGCTGCTATATTCGTGCTGGCTGCTATCATCTGTACTAGCGTGTGCGATCATCACTTTAGTTGGTGTCTGTCAACGTTGGCCATCGTTACACACAACTGTACACGCCTGGGCTGGCGCCTGGTTCCTATCAGTGCCGCCACACAAATGTTGTGATGGCTAGGGCGTGCACAACTCTTTCTGGCTCAGGGTATTGACCCCATCACGGGGTTGTAGTTGAAGGCACGAGGGAGGCATGCGATCGGTCATGGGTACAGGACAGATGTCATCTACTATGTTGTGCAATAAATGGACATGTTGCCTCTACTTTTGGTAAACACAGGGTGCAGGCGTGACAAAAGGCTCTCATTCAGCAAAATTTGACTAGCGTTTGCCTTCGTAACGCGCTTCCCTTACCCCTATGTCCTATGGTAGCTGTCTACGTAATTATCCCATAATTGGTCACTCGACGAATTCCTGAAATTAAAAAACTACATTTATATAATAATAAAAACAAATGGTAGCTTACCTGCCCATAAATCCTGGCCGAAAATCGGGTGTGAACGTGCTGCTTTTGTTCTTTTTTTTTTTTTTTTGGCCAGTCTGAATAAAATGCACTCTTTATCACAACCTGCAGCTGGTAGCAGTGGCGGTACGATATGCCCCTTTTTGCAAACTGACGGGGGCCTTCGCCACGAACGGAACCCTAAACTTGAGACTTAAGAGCCCCCCCGCAAAACCCAGACCCCCCAAAATGGTCCAAACCACAGTAGTAAGCCGGCAAGTTTACGAGGGAGGGGACAGCCATCCTGCCGCGTCCAGGCACCGTACGTTACCACACATTTAGCCCAACACATGACCACACATTTAGCCCAACACATGACCACACATTTAGCCCAACACGTGACCACACATTTAGCCCGACAGATGACCACACATTTAGCCCGACACATGACCACACATTTAGCCCAACACGTGACCACACATTTAGCCCAACACGTGACCACACATTTAGCCCAACACATGGCCACACATTTAGCGCGACACATGACCACACATTGAGCCCAACACATGACCACACATTTAGCCCAACACATGGCCACACATTTAGCGCGACACATGACCACACATTGAGCCCAACACATGACCACACATTTAGCCCAAATGCCCAATGCATGACCACACATTTATCCCAACACATGACCACACATTTAGCCCAACACATTACAACACATTTAGCCCACCACATGGCCACACATTGAACCCACCGCATGGCCACACATTTTGACCGACACATGACCACACATTTAGCCCAACACATGACGACACTTGTATTTGCCGGTCTGAAGGCCTGGCAGGCATTAAGAAGCTTCCCATGCACCAATGCTGGCAACCGGCACATGTGATGTGATTTTGCTGTACATGTGGAACCAAACCAATATTATGAAGCGGTTGCCTTTCTGAGCTACATCAAATGATGATGATGTATGCTCACTGCGACCCGGCGATGATGATGCACGCCCCTGTCCGCAAGTTACTGCCGCCACTGCAGGTCCATCCTCAGCAAGTACTACCACCCGTGCCCCGAGCATGCCCGGCCAGTGCTGCTAGCATTAAGCGCGTCGCCGGCAGGGGAGGCCACGCTGGCCCGTACGGAGGCCAGACTGAGACAGATGTGCCAACTGTACCAGTGCAGGGTTTGCATGCCATGGCACCGCCAAGCACAGATGGAGGTGTGTGTGTGTGTGTGTGTGTGTGTGTGTGTGTGTGTGTGTTGGGAGGGGGGGGGGGGGACTGCAGTAAACATGTGGTTTCCCTTTTCCCAGGGATTCCCTTTCCTTTTCTATTAAAGCATCTTTGTCTTTTTTTTCTTCTTTGGCTTGTGTGTTTGCTGTTCTCTTCTATTTTCTTGTTGAGACCTGACAGTGCACACGTGTGGGTGGGTGACTTTGCTTGTGTTTCTGCTGGCGTGGATTGGGGTTGCTGTATGGAAGGAAAGGGGGGACACTCATGCATAAAGCGGCCGTAGACGTAGTGGCAGAAGCATGGGTGCGAGTACGAATGAGAGTGGTGAAGAATGAGGGTGGTGAAGAATGAGGGTGGTAAAGCATGCTGGTGGTGAAGAATGATGGTGGTGACGAATGATGGTGGTGAACCATGATGGTAGTTTAAACCATGGCAGCACAGGGGTATACTTTGCCTCCTCATGCGTGTCGGCTGCAGAGATTGGGCAGCAAAGGTTTGACCGCATGGGCCATCATTGGCATACTGCCTTTGCTGCTGCGGTGACGATAAGGGATGTGCTCGCAGGCTGCGGGTGGGGGTTGCTTTCGTGGTGCCTTAGATGCCGTGGTGCTGTCACATGTGCCATGGCATGCATGCCGCCATGTTCTGTGCACGCCATCATGCCACCTTGCCACCTTGCCACATTGCACCTTGCCACCTTGCCACCTTGCCACCTTGCAACCTTGCCACCTTGCCGCCTTGCCGCCTCGCCGCCTTGCCGCCTTGCCGCCTTGCCGCCTTGCCGCCTGGCCGCCTTGCCGCCTTGCCGCCTTGCCGCCTTGCCGCCTTGCCGCCTTGCCGCCTTGCCGCCTTGCCGCCTTGCCGCCTTGCCGCCTTGCCGCCTTGCCGCCTTGCCGCCTCGCCGCCTTGCCGCCTTGCCGCCTTGCCGCCTTGCCGCCTTGCCGCCTTGCCGCCTTGCCGCCTTGCCGCCTTGCCGCCTTGCCGCCTTGCCGCCTTGCCGCCTTGCCGCCTTGCCGCCTTGCCGCCTTGCCGCCTTGCCGCCTTGCCGCCTTGCCTCCTTGCCGCCTTGCCGCCTTGCCGCCTTGCCGCCTTGCCGCCTTGCCGCCTTGCCGCCTTGCCGCCTTGCCGCCTTGCCGCCTTGCCGCCTTGCCGCCTTGCCGCCTCGCCGCCTTGCCGCCTTGCCGCCTTGCTGCCTTGCCGCCTTGCCGCCTTCTTGCCGCCTTGCCTCCTGGCCGCCTCGCCGCCTTGCCGCCTCAGTGCCGCCTTGCCGCCTTGCCGCCTTGCCGCCTTGCCGCCTTGCCGCCTTGCCGCCTTGCCGCCTGGCCGCCTGGCCGCCTTGCCGCCTTGCCGCCTTGCCGCCTTGCCGCCTTGCCGCCTTGCCGCCTTGCCGCCTTGCCGCCTTGCCGCCTTGCCGCCTTGCCGCCTTGCCGCCTTGCCGCCTTGCCGCCTTGCCGCCTTGCCGCCTTGCCGCCTTGCCGCCTTGCCGCCTTGCCGCCTTGCCGCCTTGCCGCCTTGCCGCCTTGCCGCCTTGCCGCCTTGCCGCCTTGCCGCCTTGCCGCCTTGCCGCCTTGCCGCCTGGCCGCCTGGCCGCCTGGCCGCCTGGCCGCCTGGCCGCCTGGCCGCCTTGCCGCCTTGCCGCCTTGCCGCCTTGCCGCCTTGCCGCCTTGCCGCCTTGCCGCCTTGCCGCCTTGCCGCCTTGCCGCCTTGCCGCCTTGCCGCCTTGCCGCCTTGCCGCCTTGCCGCCTTGCCGCCTTGCCGCCTTGCCGCCTTGCCGCCTTGCCGCCTTGCCGCCTTGCCGCCTTGCCGCCTTGCCGCCTTGCCGCCTTGCCGCCTTGCCGCCTTGCCGCCTTGCCGCCTTGCCGCCTTGCCGCCTTGCCGCCTTGCCGCCTTGCCGCCTTGCCGCCTTGCCGCCTTGCCGCCTTGCCGCCTTGCCGCCTTGCCGCCTTGCCGCCTTGCCGCCTTGCCGCCTTGCCGCCTTGCCGCCTTGCCGCCCTGCCGCCTTGCCGCCTTGCCGCCTTGCCGCCTTGCCGCCTTGCCGCCTTGCCGCCTTGCCGCCTTGCCGCCTTGCCGCCTTGCCGCCTTGCCGCCTTGCCGCCTTGCCGCCTTGCCGCCTTGCCGCCTTGCCGCCTTGCCGCCTTGCCGCCTTGCCGCCTTGCCGCCTTGCCGCCTTGCCGCCTTGCCGCCTGGCCGCCTGGCCGCCTGGCCGCCTGGCCGCCTGGCCGCCTTGCCGCCTTGCCGCCTTGCCGCCTTGCCGCCTTGCCGCCTTGCCGCCTTGCCGCCTTGCCGCCTTGCCGCCTTGCCGCCTTGCCGCCTTGCCGCCTTGCCGCCTTGCCGCCTTGCCGCCTTGTCGCCTTGCCGCCTTGCCGCCTTGCCGCCTTGCCGCCTTGCCGCCTTGCCGCCTTGCCGCCTTGCCGCCTTGCCGCCTTGCCGCCTTGCCGCCTTGCCGCCTTGCCGCCTTGCCGCCTTGCCGCCTTGCCGCCTTGCCGCCTTGCCGCCTTGCCGCCTTGCCGCCTTGCCGCCTTGCCGCCTTGCCGCCTTGCCGCCTTGCCGCCTTGCCGCCTTGCCGCCTTGCCGCCTTGCCGCCTTGCCGCCTTGCCGCCTTGCCGCCTTGCCGCCTTGCCGCCTTGCCGCCTTGCCGCCTTGCCGCCTTGCCGCCTTGCCGCCTTGCCGCCTTGCCGCCTTGCCGCCTTGCCGCCTCGCCGCCTCGCCGCATCGCCGCATCGCCGCATTGCCGCATTGCCGCATTGCCGCCTGGCCGCCTGGCCGCCTGGCCGCCTGGCCGCCTGGCCGCCTGGCCGCCTGGCCGCCTGGCCGCCTTGCCGCCTTGCCGCCTTGCCGCCTTGCCGCCTTGCGGCCTTGCGCCTTGCCGCCTTGCCGCCTTGCCGCCTTGCCGCCTTGCCGCCTTGCCGCCTTGCCGCCTTGCCGCCTTGCCGCCTTGCCGCCTTGCCGCCTTGCCGCCTTGCCGCCTTGCCGCCTTGCCGCCTTGCGGCCTTGCCGCCTTGCCGCCTTGCCGCCTTGCCGCCTTGCCGCCTTGCCGCCTTGCCGCCTTGCCGCCTTGCCGCCTTGCCGCCTTGCCGCCTTGCCGCCTTGCTGCCTTGCCGCCTTGCCGCCTTGCCGCCTTGCCGCCTCGCCGCCTCGCCGCCTCGCCGCCTCGCCGCATTGCCGCATTGCCGCCTGCCGCCTGGCCGCCTGGCCGCCTGGCCGCCTGGCCGCCTGGCCGCCTGGCCGCCTGGCCGCCTGGCCGCCTGGCCGCCTGGCCGCCTTGCCGCCTTGCCGCCTTGCCGCCTTGCCGCCTTGCCGCCTTGCCGCCTTGCCGCCTTGCCGCCTTGCCGCCTTGCCGCCTTGCCGCCTTGCCGCCTTGCCGCCTTGCCGCCTTGCCGCCTTGCCGCCTTGCCGCCTTGCCGCCTTGCCGCCTTGCCGCCTTGCCGCCTTGCCGCCTTGCCGCCTTGCCGCCTCGCCGCCTCGCCGCCTCGCCGCATCGCCGCATTGCCGCATTGCCGCATTGCCGCCTGGCCGCCTGGCCGCCTGGCCGCCTGGCCGCCTGGCCGCCTTGCCGCCTTGCCGCCTTGCCGCCTTGCCGCCTTGCCGCCTTGCCGCCTTGCCGCCTTGCCGCCTTGCCGCCTTGCCGCCTTGCCGCCTTGCCGCCTTGCCGCCTTGCCGCCTTGCCGCCTTGCCGCCTTGCCGCCTTGCCGCCTTGCCGCCTTGCCGCCTTGCCGCCTTGCCGCCTTGCCGCCTTGCCGCCTTGCCGCCTTGCCGCCTTGCCGCCTTGCCGCCTTGCCGCCTTGCCTCCTTGCCGCCTTGCCGCCTTGCCGCCTTGCTGCCTTGCCGCCTTGCCGCCTTGCCGCCTTGCCGCCTCGCTGCCTCGCCGCCTCGCCGCCTCGCCGCATTGCCGCATTGCCGCATTGCCGCCTGGCCGCCTGGCCGCCTGGCCGCCTGGCCGCCTGGCCGCCTGGCCGCCTGGCCGCCTGGCCGCCTGGCCGCCTGGCCGCCTGGCCGCCTGGCCGCCTTGCCGCCTTGCCGCCTTGCCGCCTTGCCGCCTTGCCGCCTTGCCGCCTTGCCGCCTTGCCGCCTTGCCGCCTTGCCGCCTTGCCGCCTTGCCGCCTTGCCGCCTTGCCGCCTTGCCGCCTTGCCGCCTTGCCGCCTTGCCGCCTTGCCGCCTTGCCGCCTTGCCGCCTTGCCGCCTTGCCGCCTTGCCGCCTTGCCGCCTTGCCGCCTTGCCGCCTTGCCGCCTTGCCGCCTTGCCGCCTTGCCGCCTTGCCGCCTTGCCGCCTTGCCGCCTTGCCGCCTTGCCGCCTTGCCGCCTTGCCGCCTTGCCGCCTTGCCGCCTTGCCGCCTTGCCGCCTTGCCGCCTTGCCGCCTTGCCGCCTTGCCGCCTTGCCGCCTTGCCGCCTTGCCGCCTTGCCGCCTTGCCGCCTTGCCGCCTTGCCGCCTTGCCGCCTTGCCGCCTTGCCGCCTTGCCGCCTTGCCGCCTTGCCGCCTTGCCGCCTTGCCGCCTTGCCGCCTTGCCGCCTGGCCGCCTGGCCGCCTGGCCGCCTGGCCGCCTGGCCGCCTTGCCGCCTTGCAGCCTTGCCGCCTTGCCGCCTTGCCGCCTTGCCGCCTTGCCGCCTTGCCGCCTTGCCGCCTTGCCGCCTTGCCGCCTTGCCGCCTTGCCGCCTTGCCGCCTTGCCGCCTTGCCGCCTTGCCGCCTTGCCGCCTTGCCGCCTTGCCGCCTTGCCGCCTTGCCGCCTTGCCGCCTTGCCGCCTTGCCGCCTTGCCGCCTTGCCGCCTTGCCGCCTTGCCGCCTTGCCGCCTTGCCGCCTTGCCGCCTTGCCGCCTTGCCGCCTTGCCGCCTTGCCGCCTTGCCGCCTTGCCGCCTTGCCGCCTTGCCGCCTTGCCGCCTTGCCGCCTTGCTGCCTCGCCGCCTCGCCGCCTCGCCGCATCGCCGCATCGCCGCATTGCCGCCTTGCCGCATTGCCGCCTGGCCGCCTGGCCGCCTGGCCGCCTGGCCGCCTGGCCGCCTGGCCGCCTGGCCGCCTGGCCGCCTGGCCGCCTTGCCGCCTTGCCGCCTTGCCGCCTTGCCGCCTTGCCGCCTTGCCGCCTTGCCGCCTTGCCGCCTTGCCGCCTTGCCGCCTTGCCGCCTTGCCGCCTTGCCGCCTTGCCGCCTTGCCGCCTTGCCGCCTTGCCGCCTTGCCGCCTTGCCGCCTTGCCGCCTTGCCACCTTGCCACCTGGCCACCTTGCCACCATGCCGTCATGCTTTTTTCCCCCCTGCCGTATTTGCATAACGCTAGCTTATCTTATTGCCATGCTACTATGACAAAGTATTGCCTGTTTTCCTTATCCCCATATTGCCATCTTCCCCCCACCCACACACACGTGGTCCAGGAGTTTACCAACCGCCCCGACGTGGAGTGGCACGTTGCCCACCTGACGGATGAGGAGCGAAACTTCCTGTCCGACACGGATGCGGCACTGCACCTACTGCAGGGTCCCCTGGAGACATCATTCGCGCCCTGCTGGGACACCACCCCTGGCGTGGCGCAGTGGCTGGCCAATCTCCGACCGGATGCCGACGCGGGGCACCTGTACGGCTCGCTGCGGGGTTTGAAGGAGGCGGCGGTCGCAGGGGGAATGGCACGGGCGGCGGTGCTGGCGGATCATGCGCTCACGCTGGGGCTGCTGCGCGAGTTGATACTGGTGGTGGGGTGTGAGGAGGCGCGCACACAGCTGAGGGGGTGCTACCGGTGCGTGGAAAAGCTGTTTAGTTGGGGTTTATTGCGCCGTTGCTTGTCTGCACAGTTCATGGGCCCGCGTCGCTCGGCACGTTTCCTGTTCTGTCACATTTCATGTGTGGCTCTTCTGCCCTCCTGTGCCAGCAAGCGCCTTTTACACGTGTGGTTAGCCACTGGTAGCCGTCGAGACTAGTATCGGAAACCATTGGTGATGCAAGCAAGGATTTGTTGCTGCTGTTGCCATGCCTTGAGCAGTCAGGACAAACGTGTTTGATGTAACTTAATGATATCCCTGGGACTCAAAATGCCTGTTGAATGCCTGTTCAGGAGTTTTCCTTGCTCCTTGGCGTATTCAGCCCCATTAATTAATTAATTAACACGTGACTGCGTCCTATGAGCCCCCTGATTTATTCAGCCCCATGGGTCACCAAATGTCTTCCACCTGTGAAGACAGCTTCACATATTCCTTCCTTTGGTTTTCTCCTGCTTCAGTGTTGTCTACCTAGCAGTACTACTATTTACCCACTCGTTTCTCTCTCCTCTTACACCCTTTTCCAAGTCCTTTTTTGTTCCCCTTTCCACCTCCTCCCCTCCCCCTCATCTGTTCCTATGTGCCTTTCTGTCATGGGCATGTGTCCCCCCCCACCTTTGATTAACGTGGACCCATGTGGTCATGGGCATGTGTTCCCCCCCACACCTTTGATGAACGTGGACCCATGTGGTCATGGGCATGTGTTCCCCCCCCCACCTTTGATGAACGTGGACCCATGTGGTCATGGGCATGTGTTCCCCCACCTTTGATGAACGTGGACCCATGTGGTCATGGGCATGTGTTCCCCCCCCACCTTTGATGAACGTGGACCCATGTGGTCATGGGCATGTGTTCCCCCACCTTTGATGAACGTGGACCCATGTGGTCATGGGCATGTGTTCCCCCACCTTTGATGAACGTGGACCCATGTGGTCATGGGCATATGTTCCCCCACCTTTGATGAACGTGGACCCATGTGGTCATGGGCATGTGTTCCCCCCCACCTTTGATGAACGTGGACCCATGTGGTCATGGGCATGTGTTCCCCCACCTTTGATGAACGTGGACCCATGTGGTCATGGGCATGTGTTCCCCCACCTTTGATGAACGTGGACCCATGTGGTCATGGGCATGTGTTCCCCCACCTTTGATGAACGTGGACCCATGTGGTCATGGGCATGTGTTCCCCCACCTTTGATGAACGTGGACCCATGTGGTCATGGGCATGTGTTCCCCCCCACCTTTGATGAACGTGGACCCATGTGGTCATGGACATGTGTTCCCCCACCTTTGATGAACGTGGACCCATGTGGTCATGGGCATGTGTTCCCCCCCACACCTTTGATGAACGTGGACCCATGTGGTCATGGGCATGTGTCCCCCCCACCTTTGATGAACGTGGACCCATGTGGTCATGGGCATGTGTTCCCCCACCTTTGATGAACGTGGACCCATGTGGTCATGGGCATGTGTTCCCCCCCACCTTTGATGAACGTGGACCCATGTGGTCATGGGCATGTGTTCCCCCACCTTTGATGAACGTGGACCCATGTGGTCATGGGCATGTGTTCCCCCCCCACCTTTGATGAACGTGGACCCATGTGGTCATGGGCATGTGTTCCCCCCCACCTTTGATGAACGTGGACCCATGTGGTCATGGGCATGTGTTCCCCCACCTTTGATGAACGTGGACCCATGTGGTCATGGGCATGTGTTCCCCCACCTTTGATGAACGTGGACCCATGTGGTCATGGGCATGTGTTCCCCCCCACCTTTGATGAACGTGGACCCATGTGGTCATGGGCATGTGTTCCCCCCCACCTTTGATGAACGTGGACCCATGTGGTCATGGGCATGTGTTCCCCCCCACCTTTGATGAACGTGGACCCATGTGGTCATGGGCATGTGTTCCCCCCCACCTTTGATGAACGTGGACCCATGTGGTCATGGGCATGTGTTCCCCCCCCACCTTTGATGAACGTGGACCCATGTGGTCATGGGCATGTGTTCCCCCCCACCTTTGATGAACGTGGACCCATGTGGTCATGGGCATGTGTTCCCCCCCCACCTTTGATGAACGTGGACCCATGTGGTCATGGGCATGTGTCCCCCCCACCTTTGATGAACGTGGACCCATGTGGTCATGGGCATGTGTTCCCCCCCACCTTTGATGAACGTGGACCCATGTGGTCATGGGCATGTGTTCCCCCCCACCTTTGATGAACGTGGACCCATGTGGTCATGGGCATGTGTTCCCCCCCACCTTTGATGAACGTGGACCCATGTGGTCATGGGCATGTGTTCCCCCCCCACCTTTGATGAACGTGGACCCATGTGGTCATGGGCATGTGTTCCCCCCCACCTTTGATGAACGTGGACCCATGTGGTCATGGGCATGTGTTCCCCCCCACCTTTGATGAACGTGGACCCATGTGGTCATGGGCATGTGTTCCCCCCCACCTTTGATGAACGTGGACCCATGTGGTCATGGGCATGTGTTCCCCCCCACCTTTGATGAACGTGGACCCATGTGGTCATGGGCATGTGTTCCCCCACCTTTGATGAACGTGGACCCATGTGGTCATGGGCATGTGTTCCCCCCCACCTTTGATGAACGTGGACCCATGTGGTCATGGGCATGTGTTCCCCCCCACCTTTGATGAACGTGGACCCATGTGGTCATGGGCATGTGTTCCCCCCACCTTTGATGAACGTGGACCCATGTGGTCATGGGCATGTGTTCCCCCCACCACCCTTGATGAACGTGGACCCATGTGGTCATGGGCATGTGTTCCCCCACCTTTGATGAACGTGGACCCATGTGGTCATGGGCATGTGTTCCCCCCCACCTTTGATGAACGTGGACCCATGTGGTCATGGGCATGTGTTCCCCCACCTTTGATGAACGTGGACCCATGTGGTCATGGGCATGTGTTCCCCCCCACCTTTGATGAACGTGGACCCATGTGGTCATGGGCATGTGTTCCCCCCCCACCTTTGATGAACGTGGACCCATGTGGTCATGGGCATGTGTTCCCCCCCCACCTTTGATGAACGTGGACCCATGTGGTCATGGGCATGTGTTCCCCCCCACCTTTGATGAACGTGGACCCATGTGGTCATGGGCATGTGTTCCCCCCCACCTTTGATGAACGTGGACCCATGTGGTCATGGGCATGTGTTCCCCCCCTTTGATGAACGTGGACCCATGTGGTCATGGGCATGTGTTCCCCCACCACCTTTGATGAACGTGGACCCATGTGGTCATGGGCATGTGTTCCCCCACCTTTGATGAACGTGGACCCATGTGGTCATGGGCATGTGTTCCCCCCCACCTTTGATGAACGTGGACCCATGTGGTCATGGGCATGTGTTCCCCCACCTTTGATGAACGTGGACCCATGTGGTCATGGGCATGTGTTCCCCCCCCACCTTTGATGAACGTGGACCCATGTGGTCATGGGCATGTGTTCCCCCACCTTTGATGAACGTGGACCCATGTGGTCATGGGCATATGTTCCCCCCCACCTTTGATGAACGTGGACCCATGTGGTCATGGGCATGTGTTCCCCCCCACCTTTGATGAACGTGGACCCATGTGGTCATGGGCATGTGTTCCCCCACCTTTGATGAACGTGGACCCATGTGGTCATGGGCATGTGTTCCCCCACCACCTTTGATGAACGTGGACCCATGTGGTCATGGGCATGTGTTCCCCCCACCTTTGATGAACGTGGACCCATGTGGTCATGGGCATGTGTTCCCCCCCCACCTTTGATGAACGTGGACCCATGTGGTCATGGGCATGTGTTCCCCCCCCACCTTTGATGAACGTGGACCCATGTGGTCATGGGCATGTGTTCCCCCCCACCTTTGATGAACGTGGACCCATGTGGTCATGGGCATGTGTTCCCCCCCCACCTTTGATGAACGTGGACCCATGTGGTCATGGGCATGTGTTCCCCCCCACCTTTGATCAACGTGGACCCATGTGGTCATGGGCATGTGTTCCCCCCCACCTTTGATGAACGTGGACCCATGTGGTCATGGGCATGTGTTCCCCCCCACCTTTGATGAACGTGGACCCATGTGGTCATGGGCATGTGTTCCCCCACCTTTGATGAACGTGGACCCATGTGGTCATGGGCATGTGTTCCCCCCCACCTTTGATGAACGTGGACCCATGTGGTCATGGGCATGTGTTCCCCCCCCACCTTTGATGAACGTGGACCCATGTGGTCATGGGCATGTGTTCCCCCCCACCTTTGATGAACGTGGACCCATGTGGTCATGGGCATGTGTTCCCCCCCCACCTTTGATGAACGTGGACCCATGTGGTCATGGGCATGTGTTCCCCCACCTTTGATGAACGTGGACCCATGTGGTCATGGGCATGTGTTCCCCCCCCACCTTTGATGAACGTGGACCCATGTGGTCATGGGCATGTGTTCCCCCCCCACCTTTGATGAACGTGGACCCATGTGGTCATGGGCATGTGTTCCCCCCCACCCTTGATGAACGTGGACCCATGTGGTCATGGGCATGTGTTCCCCCACCTTTGATGAACGTGGACCCATGTGGTCATGGGCATGTGTTCCCCCCCCACCTTTGATGAACGTGGACCCATGTGGTCATGGGCATGTGTTCCCCCACCTTTGATGAACGTGGACCCATGTGGTCATGGGCATGTGTTCCCCCACCTTTGATGAACGTGGACCCATGTGGTCATGGGCATGTGTTCCCCCACCTTTGATGAACGTGGACCCATGTGGTCATGGGCATGTGTTCCCCCCCACCTTTGATGAACGTGGACCCATGTGGTCATGGGCATGTGTCCCCCCACCTTTGATGAACGTGGACCCATGTGGTCATGGGCATGTGTTCCCCCCCACCTTTGATGAACGTGGACCCATGTGGTCATGGGCATATGTTCCCCCCCACCTTTGATGAACGTGGACCCATGTGGTCATGGGCATGTGTTCCCCCCCACCTTTGATGAACGTGGACCCATGTGGTCATGGGCATGTGTTCCCCCACCTTTGATGAACGTGGACCCATGTGGTCATGGGCATGTGTTCCCCCCCCACCTTTGATGAACGTGGACCCATGTGGTCATGGGCATGTGTTCCCCCACCTTTGATGAACGTGGACCCATGTGGTCATGGGCATGTGTTCCCCCCCCACCTTTGATGAACGTGGACCCATGTGGTCATGGGCATGTGTTCCCCCCACCTTTGATGAACGTGGACCCATGTGGTCATGGGCATGTGTTCCCCCCACCTTTGATGAACGTGGACCCATGTGGTCATGGGCATGTGTTCCCCCCCCACCTTTGATCAACGTGGACCCATGTGGTCATGGGCATGTGTCCCCCCCCACCTTTGATGAACGTGGACCCATGTGGTCATGGGCATGTGTTCCCCCCCCACCTTTGATGAACGTGGACCCATGTGGTCATGGGCATGTGTTCCCCCCCCACCTTTGATCAACGTGGACCCATGTGGTCATGGGCATGTGTTCCCCCCCACCTTTGATTAACGTGGACCCATGTGGTCATGGGCATGTGTTCCCCCCCACCTTTGATTAACGTGGACCCATGTGGTCATGGGCATGTGTTCCCCCCACCTTTGATGAACGTGGACCCATGTGGTCATGGGCATGTGTTCCCCCACCTTTGATGAACGTGGACCCATGTGGTCATGGGCATGTGTTCCCCCCCACCTTTGATGAACGTGGACCCATGTGGTCATGGGCATGTGTTCCCCCCCACCTTTGATGAACGTGGACCCATGTGGTCATGGGCATGTGTTCCCCCACCTTTGATGAACGTGGACCCATGTGGTCATGGGCATGTGTTCCCCCCCACCTTTGATGAACGTGGACCCATGTGGTCATGGGCATGTGTTCCCCCACCTTTGATGAACGTGGACCCATGTGGTCATGGGCATGTGTTCCCCCCCACCTTTGATGAACGTGGACCCATGTGGTCATGGGCATGTGTTCCCCCCCACCTTTGATGAACGTGGACCCATGTGGTCATGGGCATGTGTTCCCCCACCTTTGATGAACGTGGACCCATGTGGTCATGGGCATGTGTTCCCCCCCACCTTTGATGAACGTGGACCCATGTGGTCATGGGCATGTGTTCCCCCCCACCTTTGATGAACGTGGACCCATGTGGTCATGGGCATGTGTTCCCCCCCACCTTTGATGAACGTGGACCCATGTGGTCATGGGCATGTGTTCCCCCCCCACCTTTGATGAACGTGGACCCATGTGGTCATGGGCATGTGTTCCCCCCCCACCTTTGATGAACGTGGACCCATGTGGTCATGGGCATGTGTTCCCCCCCACCTTTGATGAACGTGGACCCATGTGGTCATGGGCATGTGTTCCCCCACCTTTGATGAACGTGGACCCATGTGGTCATGGGCATGTGTTCCCCCCCACCTTTGATGAACGTGGACCCATGTGGTCATGGGCATGTGTTCCCCCCCACCTTTGATGAACGTGGACCCATGTGGTCATGGGCATGTGTTCCCCCCCACCTTTGATGAACGTGGACCCATGTGGTCATGGGCATGTGTTCCCCCCCCACCTTTGATGAACGTGGACCCATGTGGTCATGGGCATGTGTTCCCCCACCTTTGATGAACGTGGACCCATGTGGTCATGGGCATGTGTTCCCCCCCCACCTTTGATGAACGTGGACCCATGTGGTCATGGGCATGTGTTCCCCCCCCACCTTTGATGAACGTGGACCCATGTGGTCATGGGCATGTGTTCCCCCCCCACCTTTGATGAACGTGGACCCATGTGGTCATGGGCATGTGTTCCCCCCCCACCTTTGATGAACGTGGACCCATGTGGTCATGGGCATGTGTTCCCCCCCCACCTTTGATGAACGTGGACCCATGTGGTCATGGGCATGTGTTCCCCCCCACCTTTGATGAACGTGGACCCATGTGGTCATGGGCATGTGTTCCCCCCACCTTTGATGAACGTGGACCCATGTGGTCATGGGCATGTGTTCCCCCCCACCTTTGATGAACGTGGACCCATGTGGTCATGGGCATGTGTTCCCCCACCTTTGATGAACGTGGACCCATGTGGTCATGGGCATGTGTTCCCCCCCACCTTTGATGAACGTGGACCCATGTGGTCATGGGCATGTGTTCCCCCACCTTTGATGAACGTGGACCCATGTGGTCATGGGCATGTGTTCCCCCACCTTTGATGAACGTGGACCCATGTGGTCATGGGCATGTGTCCCCCCCACCTTTGATGAACGTGGACCCATGTGGTCATGGGCATGTGTTCCCCCACCTTTGATGAACGTGGACCCATGTGGTCATGGGCATGTGTTCCCCCACCTTTGATGAACGTGGACCCATGTGGTCATGGGCATGTGTTCCCCCCACACCTTTGATGAACGTGGACCCATGTGGTCATGGGCATGTGTTCCCCCCACCTTTGATGAACGTGGACCCATGTGGTCATGGGCATGTGTTCCCCCACCTTTGATGAACGTGGACCCATGTGGTCATGGGCATGTGTTCCCCCACCTTTGATGAACGTGGACCCATGTGGTCATGGGCATGTGTTCCCCCCCCACCTTTGATGAACGTGGACCCATGTGGTCATGGGCATGTGTTCCCCCCCCACCTTTGATGAACGTGGACCCATGTGGTCATGGGCATATGTTCCCCCCCACCTTTGATGAACGTGGACCCATGTGGTCATGGGCATGTGTTCCCCCCACCACCTTTGATGAACGTGGACCCATGTGGTCATGGGTATATGTTCCCCCCACCACCCTTGATTAACATGACCCTGTGTGGGACAGCACTGCACCGACCGCCCCTGCGTCCAAGAAGCGGCGACGAGCGAAGGAAGACGATGAAGAGGACAACGAGTGCATAGGCCAGTTCTCCGGACTCGAGCCGGACGTTGTGGAGCTGACACGTGGCGTGCTCGCCCGCCAGCTGGCGCCGCCCTCGTCATCCGTGCCATCCTCCTCCCCCTTGTTCTCGTCTCGCGTTAATTCTTTGGTGACGTTGTTAGAAGAAGTGGTGACCACGCATGACGCGAGTGACATCCGCATCCTCGTGTTCGTGCAGCTGCGCAGGAGCGCCTACCTGCTGGCGGACACCCTGGCCAATGTGCCTTCACTGGCCCCCCTGCGGCCGCGCGCGGTGGTGGGGCATGGGGGTACGGATGGCATGAAGTGGCAAGAGCAGCAGAAGCCGCTGCTGAGGAAGTTTGCCTCGGGTATGGGATACCAAGTTTTCCTTTGGTTTTACCGACTCTGTGTCACCAATGTGCAGTCATTTTGTGTTAATGCCAGCATCTGTTCCATCCCTGTGGGCATGTGGGCACCCTCTCATCTTCCACAGAGTTGAATTGGGTGAGGGGCGCTACTAGGATTCCACATACGTGTGTCCATTCCGCATGTTCCTTATCCCTGACTTGTACGCCGCCTGTTTCCACCTGCAATGAATGGAGCATCTCTTTCATAGGCATGCATTATTCTTCCATTCTCATTTCTGCGACTTCAGTTCCTTACTATGCAATTAAAAAATTGACTTCTATATCTGATTACCATTTTTCTGAACATTGGCTCCTATCAGTCCGACTGCCACTACTTCGAACGTTGATTCCTTCTCTCTGATCACTGCGCTCCTATTTGCTGCTGCTCCCACCCAGGCCGCATCAAGCTGCTGGTGGCCACCAGCGTGCTCGAGGAAGGTCTGGACGTGCCCGCCTGCCACATGGTCGTCCGCTTCCACACGCCCGACCTGACGGTGACGTCACTCGTGCAGAGCCGGGGGCGCGCACGCTGCAGCCGCAGCCGCTTCGTGGTGCTCTGTGACGAATGCCAGTGGCAGGGGCGGCACGACCTGCTGCAGAGGGAGGGCCACATGAAGGCCGCGGTGCACGACAGCGTAAGTGACCATGCAGCCTTTGGTCTTTCTGCCAGGTTCATTCTGCCATGCAGCATGTCGTGAGGTTTTCTATATCTTTCTCAGTACTCAGCTGTTTGTTTCTCTAACTATCCTACTGGTGGATTCACCGTCTAGGTGGAAAGTGAGATCAAGCATGAGCCATGTAGTTTTGTAGTAATACCTCTACAACTTTGTCTCCCCAAGGGGTGGTGAGGTATCAAGCACTGCACCATGTCCCTGGGTGCCACATGGCCTGTGAGGAGCATCATAAGGTAATAACTTATAACAGTCTCGCCACTTGAGCCGGACAATTTGGAGAGCAACTAATTCATTACTACAAGAGGGTCATGAGCACCAGGAGTTGAGTGGACAACGAGAACGATGAATGACGCTTGGTATTATGAATATAATACGACAGCGGAATGATGGAAATGAGAGTGCGTGAGGCTCAGAATGGGAGTGCAGTGTCACCGGTCAGCCCTGAGCGTGAGCCCAATCCCCAATCCTCTACGCCTAAATGCCAACTGCACACCTACGGCTAGAAGCCGCTAGAGACGGACAACTGGACATCTCACTAGCCATGCGACCACGTCACCACAACACACCACCCCATCGGCACCGGATATCCGGTACCGATGGAGCACTATGCTATCGACATGCTAGTTGGCTGTGAAGTGTCAGTCCACTCTCGACACCTCAGTACCGTACAGGTACTGAGGTGTCCCGCTCGGCCGCGGTGGGCAGTACACAGCACGCAGGCCGGAATCCGTGTGTCAGCCTAAACATCTCGGCTAACTCCAGGATGCGAGTTTTTGCCGGCAATGGTGTTTAGGTGTCTGCCGCTGATACCGCGGTAGTGTGTGCCGCGCCACAGGGCGGTGGGGGGGGGTTCGAGAGCTACCAGATCTATCATTGGGCTCATGAGACGTGTGGGCAAGTTGAGAATGGATGTATATAAATAGCGGCCTGTCTGTTCCATCCCTCCGTGCAAGCACCTTGTTAACCAGCCCTAGTCAAGTTGTCTGTATGAACGCGTTAGTAGATAAGAGCAGCAGAACATAACGAAAGGCATTCAAATGCATCCTGCCTGGCAGTATCCCACTTTTTGCCGCCTTGCACGGCAACTCTGAGGTGGTGACAATCCAGCGCCTTATGTGGATTCTAAGACACTAACAAAATCTGGGCATTTTCCTTGTTTGACTGCTGGCTGGTGGCTAGCTAAGTAATAAGTCCATCTGTACTTCAGAAGCCAGTTATGCGTCCATCTCTTATATTATACAGAGCCAGAGCTCTCCCCCTAACCTGGCCAGTAGAATAAGCATGTATTCCGTACAGCTTTGCTGATGTAAACACGTGCTGATGTGATTGCTTTGGTCATGTTTGGCGGGCTTGCGCACATGCATGTGTCATGCAGGTTGTCCGCGACGGCTCTCACGCTGACGTGTCAGATGCTGAGGTGGCGCGCCTTGAGAGCATACTTGCCGACCAAGACGTGTAAGGGAGTTGCCTCAACTGCCCGCCCGGCTTTCCATGAGCAGCAGCCATTTGTGATGAAAACGGGTGCTGATGATATAACTCCTGGCCTATGCATATCTGGATCAATCTCGGTACATGGAAGCTATGATAGTGAACCCACGTGGCCAGACTACAGCTGATGCTGTGAGACAACTAAGGGGTATATGAGCCCGGCAACAAACCACTTCACACAGCTGACAGTCTCCTAGATTTGTATATACGTGTGGCATGCATGCCACATCCTTAGTGACTTGCTCACAGGGCAAATTAAGTTATGGCCATAACAGTGATATAACGTACTTGCGTGGGCCATGCACAGATCGGCCTGCCACGGAGTACTAGTTGCTAATCTTAATAATTAGTAGTAGTACTACTTCCATAATAATTAATTAATTCATTAAATAATGTCGTGGATATGACAGCGCCATATTTAATTAGAACTCCAATTGAAGTCATTACCGCATTAAGTTGCGCTTTTTTAAGGTTGCATTGCCGCGTTAAGTTGCAACGCCGAAGTTTGGGCGGCGACCGCAACTTAAGCATTCATGTGGTGCCATCGCAACTTAACGCAGTAATTACTAAATTTGTAGGTGTCAGACTATTTTGGGCCGCGCGCAGGAGGCCACTTTTTGCCAAGTCTGGACCCGCTATGTGGCTTTAGGCGGCAAAATACGCAAGCTCCACTGGCGCGCAGACTTTCCCGCCTGCTGGCGATCAGTTTGACAGTTAGTGAAAAGGGCGAATGCAACCTTACAATTCCAATGAATTTGCAGCCTGCGGATGCGGTGCATACGAATCCAATAGCATGCGTCAGGCTGCCCGTAATTGAGACAACTTGCCAGAAATTACCACCATAACGCCGCCGGAAAGCACACATGATATGGCACATTCATTCGTGGTATAAAACGCTGGCACTGACGCACTGTGTGGATGCATGGCTGGTGCACCCGGCGGGCGGCTTGTATATTGCAGCCCGCCTTTCTCACAAAATAGGTACCTGGTCCAGGCCTGGTCTGGAAAATGGACTGCGGGCAGCTTTGATGCAGCTGGATCGGGTTTGACGACGGATAGCTAGCTGTCGAATGCCATATAGAAGTCCAGAGGAGGGGGTGGGATGCTTGCCTAATTAGATACTGTTAAGTTGCGTTCACCGAATTTCAGGCGGCGATAGCAACTTAACGCGGCAATTAATGGCTATAATTGTATTCTGATAATTGTATGTTCAATATGAATCATGCGCGGAGCACTGAATCAGGCGCGGAGCACTCACTAGTGACAGTCCCTCAAGCCCTAAAAATCGTCAAGCAATTGTGGTGTATACATGCACATAGGTCCGTGAAAATGGCTGACGGCGGTATGGCTGACGGCGGAGTTCAGATCTTTTGCGTCTGAGCCCCAAATTCGGTCAGACCGCTTGCATGCATTCGATGCGCCTTTTTAAGACGCACCCGCCAGTATAATCGGTTACGGCTGAAACGCAGTATTGACAACACTACGCACGTGACAAGCAGCTATGACGACTCCAAAAGCCAAGCGAGGCTTGGAAAAGGAGCATTCCGGCTCCCAGCCCAACCCACTCGCCATCGTCCTGGCCCAGCCATCTGGGCCCGCCAACCCACCGCCAGCTTAAACCCATCGCCCAGTGCCTCGCCCGAGATCAAGAAACCCTGCCACGAACACAAATGGCGAAAGTACCATTCAGAGGCAGAATGCGCCGAAAAAGTGCGTTTCTTAGCACAGGAAGGCACGCTCCATGGTCCCTATGAGCCCATCCCCGCCGACGGCCTGGAGGCGTTCCTCGCCCTGCCAGAATTCAACCACCGCCTCGCTATCATGTGCAGCTTCTTCCAGCTACCTATAGATGGACAAAATCGCCGCCAAGATCCGCACCCCAGCCCAGCCTGCGCGGCCGACAGCCACATCGGCTCCCTCCCTCGGCAAGGATGACATCCGAGCATGCAGTGCTGGAGGAGCACGTGACCTGGCCGTTGGCCGAGAAGCTGACCTCGCTGAACACGACGCTCAACACGGTGGAGGCCCGGGTCTCCAATGTGGAAACCAAGGTCGTCCACAAGCTCCAACCCGGCCCAGTTCACGACGCTGCACACAGCGGCGTAGGCATCTGAGACGCACGCTGCACTTGTCTCTCGCCTCAACCAGGTGGAGGGCAAGTGCGGCGTGCTCATGAAGAAGCTTGAAGCCATCACCGCCCGGCACACCGAGGCCCTGGCCTCACAGGTCCCAAATTAATTAATCAATTAAACAGTAAACACGTGCTCCCGTTGGGGAGTCACGGAGCACCGAAGTGCTTTTCATCCCACTGTGTGCACAACAGGAGAAAGGGCAGAGACCCCCAGTCTCCTTCATGCCAAAGGCATGCCACAGCTGCAGGTCCCAAAGATAGCGGATCGAGCAGACGGCCACCATCGCATCCCAGCCCCCCCGGCAGGATGCTGGCGACCACCTGCCCCTCTCCTATGCGGACCTGCTGCGGACAGTGACCGCCTCCACTACCGACGCCATCGCTACGAAACTCCAGGAGCTTGAAGACCTTCGCGCACATGCAACAACGGGAGGCCACCGACCGCCCCCGCCGCGACTGCCGGGTGGTGCTGCGTCGCTTCCCCCAGAAGCCAGGTGAGACGTCAAGCACCCTTGCCGACGAGCTTAAGGACCAGCTGGAGCCTTACCCTCATGGGCCTGGTAGGTGAGGTAGAACTGCGTGGGTGCCACCGCCTTCCCCACTCACGGGACAAGGCGGCTCCCCCGCCAGTCCTGCTCACCTTCCCCTAGCTCCCTTGAGGACAAGCAGCGGTCCCTTTCTCGTCGCAAGAGGTTGCACGACCTCACCTGGATCGACGCTGGACGACGACCTGACCCCCGCCCAGCAACAGCAGCGACACGACCGGCCTGTGGCCGGAATACCTCCGCCACAAGCAGGACCCCCAGAAGCCCAAGGTGTACTGGAGGGGCGGGGACCTGATGATCAACCACAAGATGTGGACGCCCCCTTGTTACGATATGCTCACATGGGTCTTATTGCACCCACATATCTTGCCGGGGCTGTTTATTGGGCCCGATTGCAGCTGTGGCATGCCTCTGGCATGAAGAAGAAAGGGGGTCCCTTTCTTCCTGTTGTGCACACACAGGGATTAAAAGCACTTCGGTTCTCCGTGACTCCCCAACGGGAGCACAAGTTTGATTAATTAAGTAATTAATAGGTCCGTGATCACGCCATTCTATACCATGCATGATATTGATCTTAATCGAGGCAGCTCCCCTGCGGGATCGCGTACGGCATGCAAAAACTAAGCCACTTGGTATTAAATGGACTCAATGATGAAATTATGTATCATGCGTCCAGGAGCAGTTGTCTCACTTAATATGACTGTGTCAAGTGGATACGAATGAAAAACCTTCTACACAATGAGGAGGGAGCATGCCCTCTAGCACGCACTAGCTTCTCTCACTGCCGCAAGCGGGCAGGCCGCCTTAGAGATGGCTGATACAGAGATGGGCTGAAAATTACTTGGAACAGACATGACATCAAACTTGCTCAAGCTTTGCCAGCAGTGCAGCAGCACTACTGGCGCAACGCCGGGCCTCTACCGGCCCAAATGCGTGGCCATCCACCTCACACCCCCCTGTCTCGCGCAGGAACGATTGTCTCATCAACACCTCTGTGGTCGTGGACTTGCGGCGGTAGAGAAGCTCATGCAGACTGGGGAACACCACGTCGGGTCCGGATGTCCCTTGCTGCCTCTCCTGAACAGAACTGCTATCTGTCTCCTGCGCTATGGGATCCGGAATAGGCCCGGTTGGGTACTTGGGATCAAATACCCGTTCTTCCACCCCTCCCCACGAGTACGCCATGTCTGCCAGAACCAGCCACGTCGTGTCCGCGTCCACGTTTGCCAACGCCAGCAGCGCACGGCCAGCCGCCTCCACCACCGCGCGCGGGTGTGATGGATGCAGCAGCGTCGCAAACAAATAGGCGGCTGGAGCGAGGGGTATCCCGCAGAGCGCGTCGTGGCTCTGGGGTTGCTCCGCGATCTCAGCGACGCAATTTAATACCGCCGCACGAACCGCCGCGACCGCCGCCGCGGACGTGTCGGTGTTCAGCCCCCCCCTGCCAGATGTCACTGCGGCGCTGCCCTTGACCACCGCGCCCGCCATGCTGGGCTCGCGCCCTACCAGGCTGCCAGGGAGCAACGACGCGAGCGCCGTGGCGCTGCCACCTGGGACATCGTCATCGTCCCGCTCATCACCCAGCAGGCCCAGCTTTCTCGTGAGTGTCGATGTCGACGAGGATGAGGAGGATGGCAGCTCCAGCAAGGGGGAGACGCGAAGGGGAGCCGTCAGCTGCCCCCAACCGCTTGTTGCTGCCACCTCCAGCACCGGCCCCTTGCACAGGAGGCTCATGAGCTGGGGCCAGCAGGCGTCTGACGAGATGCGGCGCTGCATGAAAGAGCCACCAGCACAACGGCAGAGGACAGGCAGCAGCTGCAGTGTGCGCAGGACCACCTGGGAGGTGGCCGCGCGTTCGGCAAGAAACATTACCACAGGGTGTGTGCACATATTTGGATGGGTGAGGCTTTGCCCACATGCCTCCTTTGCATGATGAAAGACAGCAGCTATATAAAACATCTAGTATGATTTGTATAGGTAAGCATTCATATACTAGTGTCAACATTCGCAGATCTTCGCAGCTTGACCTGTCACAGAGGCAACAGCAAACACAGGTGCATCCACAACCACCACGCGCAAAGCGCCTCACCTCTCACCCCGCAAAATTTCCACCTGCACTCACCGGTCGTCGGGGATGCTGCAGTCCCAGCACCAGCTGCGGCCACAGCCGGTGCACGATGGGCAGTACAAAGTTGTATGGAACGCCCTTGCCAGGACGGGAGCCAGCCGTGCCCCCCCTGGCACCTCCCTGCTGGCGGAGACGCGTCGATGGGTGCGGCCCCCCCACATCATCCCCCTCATCCCCCTCCGCAACCCCCTCTGGCCTCTCCGCCCCGCTGGGCGTTGTCCATGCGCCACCTGTCGGGTATGCCAAGTTTGCATGCCGTCCCTCCCCCGGCGCCTTGAACCCCCCCGTGCCGTAGTCAGTCCCTAGCTCCAGGGTGATGCCCACTGACCGCGCGGCACCCTCCATGCCGCTCTCTGCCAGCTGGCGCGCAGACGCCACCGCATCATCACAATGGGCAAGGCAGACCACGCCCGCTTGGAGCGCGTCCAGCGCGGCCAGGCGAAGGGGCGGCGTGGCGGAGGACAGAAGCGGGACGACCGCCTCGACAACCGCGCCCGCCAGGTCGGCCAGGGACGAACGGAGGCCCACCTGGAGATCCCTCTGTACCGCGCGCACGTCCGTCAGGAGCTCCCCCTGTTGCTCCCGCGACAAAGGAACCGTCGCCACCTGGCGCCCGCCACCGTCTCCTCCCTCCCCCTCATCCTCCTCCCCTTCCTCTAGCCGTGCCGCTTTCTCTGCCGCCTGCCGTTTTTTCTCTAAATGAGAGAGGAACGCGGCGCGCACGTCCGCAACATCCTTGCGTCCGTCACCTTTCTTATCGCCGCCCTCCCCTTGCCCGCCTTCCTCCGCTTGCTCTCCCTCTTCTTGCTCCCCCTCCCGGTCACCTTCTTCGGCCCCCTGCGGTGGCGGCTGCCGTTTCTTGAAGGCCGCGAAGCGGGCAGTACCAAACTGGGCGGCCGCGCGTGCCCTGGCCGCAAGCCGCTCGCTCTCGCTGCTTGCAGCCGTCACCACCTCACGCAGCGCCTGGGGTGCAAGAGCTCGAGAATCGGCCCACGGGGAAGGGGGTCATAAACAAGTGAGCGCAAGGACAAAATGGGCGGTGTGGGCAACTCATGCAGATCACAAAAATACACGAAGCAAGGAGAAAATGATCAGCAATCAAGAATATGAGTTAAGAAAATTTTCCTATTGCTTGACAGAGGAAGAATAAGAGGCTAGGTCTGTTGGCTGGGTGGATCGTGAACCCACCGGACAAGCCACTGGTGGGTACCGCAGACACCGTGTCCTATCTCATTACAGGAAACAAATATCCGCAGGGCGATAACCGGAATTTCAATCGACCAGGCATTGTCAGGGGCAGAGATCCCATCATTTCATATCGTTTCGCCTGCCAAGCCGGGCATGAACGTAATTACATCAATGTGTTGTAATGACACATCATTGCTGCAATATGCTGGTATTTAAGTAGTACAACAATTTACACTACACAGCGATGTTGTTGGCACATGGCCTCTCCATCACAAAGCCGAAGGCCCTATAGCTGATGAAGCCGGTCCGATAGCCTCAGCAGCAATGCTGTCCTCACCATCCACAAACACAACTAACAAAATGACAGTCACACAAGAAGCAGGAACGCCTTGGCCTCCAACACGACATTGGCCCCCGTCCTCACCATCCATGAACACAATTGATGAAATGACTATACAAGCAGCGCGAATGCCTTAACCTGCACCGCAACATTGGCCCCTGTCCTCACCATCACAAACGAGAAGGTGTGCTGAGGGAACTGTCGCCGCGAGGCGATGGAGAGACCCGAGAGGACCGCGCGCAGCTGCCAGGGGTTCAAGAGGGGGAGGGGGCAGGTGCAAGACTTCCCATATGAGGGGGGCGGCTTGGTGGGGACTGGGTGTAGCCAACCGGATGTCTGCTATACAAGATATTTTCATGCACCCACAGAGTAAGTGCTGGGAGATGGACTTGGCAGCTGCAAGCAAGCGAATAGAATGCCCCAGTGTTCAAAAACGTCGAAAACCAGAATGACGGCATCTGTACAGCAGGCAAGAAGTGGCCAGGTCAGGAAGTGCCATGGAGCACACTCGAAGGGAATACTTCATTAGTGACTACTTAAATGCCTCAGTCAGGAGCCACAGAGCATTGCAACTTAAAACGCTCGCATGGCGTTGCAGCAGCCAAGAGGGAGAAAAGCACCAGCGCAACAGCGACGAGAGGGCGTGACGCTCAAGGGCAAAGAAAAGCCCGACCACAGAGCTTTCCGCACACAAGGCCCTCAGCGAGGCGGGCTGAGATTTCAGCAACTGTAGTGGCAAGAAATCCCCAATCATCACGTTTATTTTCAAGAGGGCCAGATTTGGGACAAGAGGGAGGAGGGGGGGGGGCCGGGGGCGGGGCGGAGCGGAGCGGAGAAAAGCTCTTCCCCTCCCTCCCGGAGCCCCCCTCGGCAATGCGCAAAAAAACCAAGCTTGAAATAGAGCAAACCAGATGGTGCCGAGTGCTGAAAGCCAGATAACTTTTCAGGGATCCAGCTCGCAACCTCCTCATGACATTCAGCTAGCTGAAATTTGTACAGTAACACAGAGTCTGGGGTTGCCTCATTCACAGCACCCCGTATAGCATCGCGACAACGCAATGACACAAAAGGCAAGCCAAGGAAGCCCAATTGCTGACTGAGTCGCAAACCTTACCTGTTGTTGCTGAAACAAATAAGCGCCGGACTAGAGACAAACTCCTGACTTGAAAAAACTGCTGAAACTGGCTAAAAAAAGGACTCACTGGCTCGTTCAGCAGCGGCAGCAGCTCCGCCGCGGTGCCCGTTCGATGGAGGACGGCGACCAGGATCTGGCGGTGGCGGGCGGCATGGGACAGGAGTAGGGTGTATAACCGGCGCGTGGTTGTTTATGGTGGATACGTGGACGGCATCCGCAAAGCGGACAAGATCGTGTCAACAATATCCACACCATATCCAGTTATAAATATATGGTGGATGCTGGCGGTGGCAGAACACGGCCTTACAACAGAGGAAGGAATCCAAGGGCAGCACCTACGACTGAAAAGCCTCACCGCTGTGGCCTCGTCCAGCCAAGGTTAGGTGTGAGCTGTAGTGGTTCCAGGCAACAAAATGAATAGGCTGTGATGACAGTGCCCACATGGAAAAGAGTCCCTATAGCACTCTCGAGAAACCGAGGAGGCGAGAACCCTATGGCCATGGCAGTGGGCATCGGAATAGCCAGCATTGTGGGTGAAAACACGGCACAAACTGGGGCATGGGATAGACCCTAATCGGTGAAATTGGGCGGATTACGCGCATACACACGTACACACGCAGATCCTAGGTAGTGAGGATGCACGCGCTCACCATGCAGGCATCCGCGCATGACCCCAGCGAATGATCGCCAAAACTTGTTAATACGCTTGCTAATTAGCTGCGCACATACTACTGCCTAAAACCTATTTGGATGATTCGCTGCTGCGCATATACCACTGCTTAGAACCGATGTTGATGCTTGCGTGCTCAACAGTTCCACGAGCACAGGAGCGGATCTCGACGGCGGGCATGACGGATGCCGACACGGGCAACTGGCACAGAGACGACGTGCCAGGAAACTGATGGGCAGGTGAATGGAGATGAGGAGGAGATATGAGGCTTGGAAGGAAACCAGGAAAACGCACAGATTGCAAAGTTATTCATCGATCTGTTTGACTATCCGCCCTCGGAACCATCTTGTACTCTGCCAGCTCCTCAACCACTCAGGTGCCCTGGCAGCATGTGCAGATTACCAATTCTGGCACTCCCCGTGGAGCACGCCATCAAGCGGCGAACACACCATGTGTGACCATGGTGCCATCAGACGTGTTGCCTCCAGGGCTCACCTGGGGGGCGGTCGGGTACAGCTCCAGGTGCCGCATCTGGCGACAGAGTGAGTCCACCACGTAGTCCGCGTTGGCCACCACAAGCGCACCCACCTGCGACATGCCGTGCACCCACACGTTGTCGAAAGCGCACACATGGTTGACGCGCCCAGGATGTTGTTTATTTGGTGGAAACAGGAGCTGCGCGTGAATGAGAGCGCGCTTGTATGCTACCATTGAATATGTGTGAGTGTGTCATCTCCTGAATCCCATGCGTGACTGATGAGACAGTTGCCGCATGCATGGGTGGTGGACGGTAGGCCGAATGCCTTGTAACACTGCTATGCGTGTGCACTGTGCACCATGCGCAGCGCAAAAAAAGGCGCTAAATTCACACTAGTCATACAGCAGCATTGTCAATAAGCAAGTAGCAGTATTCTCAATAAGCACATCCCCACCTGCCCTTCTACAGCGCCCTCCCAGTTATCTGCTTTCACAAACCATGAGACCACGACGAATAATAGCCTTCCAAGTAGCTTCATCTTCTCCCTGCAACGTCCACCTGTCCTTCCACGCTCATCCATGGATACTGTACACTACCGGTATCATCTTTAAGATCTGTACTCTACATATTTATTTAAGATCTATAAACTACATATAATGTTTAAGGTTCATAAGAGGCACCCTAGCTAAACCGCATCCGCACAGAAACTGCCCCACACATCAACACAGTCACCACCCCAAACATCAAACTCGACCCCATGACACCCAAGTAACCCCCACCCGCTGACTCACCGTCGGGTACCCTGCCTGCTGGCACACGGCACGCAGCGCCACAGCAGCCGCCTCGCTGACCAGCGCGCTGCCGCTGCCCAGCTTGTCTAACATCTGCCACCACACGCATGGCATACAAAAAGGACACGAAATGCCCATGGGATGAAACAAGAACACAAAGTGCGCATGGATTGCAACAAGTACACGAAACAGCCGGCGTAATGGTTAGCACCTGCCACCATGCACGTGTGCACATGGGATGCAGCCAGCGGGAGGCAGGGTTGGCAGATTGAATTATAATTAATTAATAAATTAATAGTAATAACACGCAGACTGTGTCATGTGAGCACCATCCTCAGGTGCAGGGTTGGCAAAAGCCTCAAGGGCCCGACGGGAATGGACAAGCATGGCCTCTGCTTATTCCATGTGAACGATGCTCTCACCTTCTTATTACGGAACATTTTTCGCACTGCCCGCAGACGCCAGCTTACCCTCTGTAGATGCCCCTAGCACGCGTCCCCTTCTAGGAACGCCAGCCAAGACCACGTCGCTATGACATCAGCGAAATTGGCCTGCGCCCACGCGGCACCATCTGGCAGGGGCTTGCACAAGAAAACAGAAAGCAAAATGAAGCACCAACTAATGCAACCTCGCCATCCTTACGTCTAGGCTGACAGCCAATTGCACACGCCATTGTCACAAACACCGTCACCACGATAAGGCCCTTTCAACAGTACAAGTCCCAGCGCAGCGCACCATGTGTCAACACCCTGCGGCACCCTACCGGGTAGAGGATCATGGACATGACGCGGCCGTCCGCGCACCCCTTGCCCAGGGACTTGGCGAGACACCCGAGGCCCTCCAGGAGTGTCTGCACGCACACAGAGCAATAAAAACAAAACAAAACATCATGTCACGTGCATGGGACGTACTTCTGGCGTACTTCTTGAGCCATACTCACCAAGAGACATTCATCAAGTCCAACGACATCCATGAAGTCAATGCAGATGTTTCGACAACACTAATCGCCACCTGTAACGACGTTCGTGCTTGGACTAAGAAATCGAACACTGGATTACGGCAGCATCAATATGCAGAATGCAGGTGGCCTCTGACTGTGCCGTGGAGAAAAGCCCCTTATTCCACTGCAGTGGCACATGCGGTGCCAGGGAACCTCACCCTGCTCTATACAACGATGGCATACCTGACCTGATCAACAAAGGGAGCCTACGAAACTGGGAAGAGACAGCGGCGGGATCTTTGCCCAAATGCGGTCACCCCTTGGGCGCTACTGATGCCGCACACCCACCTGCAGCAGCAAGGCGTTGTCGTTCAGATCCCGCACCGTCACGTCCAGCTCATCCGCCCCACCCCTCGCCACCAGACTCCCAAACCCCGCCATTTCCTTCTCTCGTGCCACAGCGGACGCCCCCTTGCTGCTGGCCCCCTTGCTGCTGCCCCCCTTGATCTCCGCCAGCTGGCCCAGGTCCACTGGCAGATCCCATAGCTCGGATGCCAGGTATTCCCGCATCGCATTGGTGACGTGAGGCAGCAGCGCTGCCCTCGCGACGCCTTCCGGTACAGAGAATAGGGAAACGGCCGCGACATCGCCCTCGTCCCTTGACCCGCCCCTTGTTTCACCCCCCTCATCATCGACGGCTCTGCCATCACCAGTGCCCCCAGCATGCTTGCCACCGGCAGCTATGTTTCGTCCTTTGTTGCTGCTGCTTGCTGCCGTCTCCATGCTGCTGCTGCTGCCGACACTGGCTGAAACCGTCCCCTTGCTTTTTCTACTGGCAACCCCGCCCTCGTCTGGCCCCCCAGGCCCATCCTGCCCCTCCCCCGGCTTGCCCCCCGCCCTCGCGCCGGCCTCCCCCGCCCACACGCTGCTCCCAGGGTCCCACCCAGGGGACGCACCGAACAGCACCTCGCTCAGCAGCGCTGCCGCCGCACGCGCGGAGTGGCGCACGCCCTGCCGACGCTGCTTGCGAGCCGCCGCTGCCGCCGCCGCTGCGACTGGGACAGCCGGGCCGCTGCGGCCGGGAGGGCCTGGGCAGGTCACTGGCACCGACGGGGATGTCGCCGCTGGGGGGCTGTTTTTATCCCCCCTGGCGTCACTTTGGCGAGACAAAAAGGCTTCCTCCGGGTCATCACCCAGCCCTGGCGTGGATGCGGAGTTGACGATGCCGTTCCCCGTCTGTGAATGCGCAGTAGGTTGCGATGAAACATGCATGTCATCATCCATGCCCGCCTCATCGCTGGCGCCGGTCGCCGCCTGCCTGGCGCGGCGCAGCACCCCCAGGACATACTCCACTAGACCGGCCAGTGCCATGGACGCGGGGTCGTAGCAGTTCTCCGGTTGAAACTTGTCGCGGGGGCACGCGTGGCCAGGGCCAGCGCCTTGATTGTTGGTTGCTGGCGATGCTCCTGGGCCAAAGTAGGGGGCATGCTTCCCCGTTGTTGGGGACTCCTCTGCCGCCACTTGAGCTGCCGTTTGGGTAAAGTCCGACATGCAAGCGGACAGGGGCCATGTCAGCGCCGGTGAAAATCTGTGTGGATGCAGTGCTTTAGGTAGCTTTTCAGTGTGCAAAGACAAGAGCCAACTTAGGAACACAAACCAAAACAAATGTGAACAAAAGATCCCAAACGATGCGACATCGCACACTACTGGCGTCAAACCTGGTCTGATGTGTCGGCATGGAAGGCATAATCACCAGCCAGGGGAGGACGCGCATCACCCAGGGAGCTGCCGAGAGGGAGGGAAGAGACCCTGAGCCTTAGTGCGTGGATTACCCGCATCATCCACGTGCATTGCCCGCGTGCACTACCATGCATAACATGGACCACTAGCGACCCTTGCTCAGGCAGGGGACGCGAAGTCCAACAGCAACCATGCAAGGTGACCTCACAACGCCCACCCATCCCCAGGGCCCCACCAATCCAATCACACGACCTTTTCCCAGAATCCATCCACCCTCCAAATCTGTCAACCCACGGTGGCAAGGGTGCTCACTCATAAAAAAAAATGAAACCTGCCTATGCATTGTGACATACCCAGCAGCGCCAGCCTCCCTGCCAGCCGGCACACGGCCGCGAGCGCATCGTACACTCGACGCGACCGCACGTGCAGGAGCGAGGGGGGCATCCGCGGGAGGCAGTAGCCAACCGACAGCTCCCCCGAAGGTGCGTGCCCTGCGGGCGCCTCGGGCGCTGCCACCGATATTAGCGCCCCGCCTTGACTGCTGTTCGCTGCAAGCCCATTGGCAGTCAGGGGCATGCCACCTGGCGCCCGGACAGACGACGGCTTTTCTGTGCTAGTCCGATTTGCGCCGGTAATGCTCCGGATATTGTCCCCGAGAGGACCGCTGGCGCTGTCTGCCATGCCAGGTGGCTTACTGGCAGTGATGTGGCGGGAGCCAGCAGCTACGCCGGCGGCATCAGCGCCGGAGAAGGAGCTGGTGTAGGCGGCGTGGGATGCCAGAACGAAGTCCTGGCTCTCGGGGGAGGTGGCCAGGGACTGCAGGAGGGCGGAGACGAACTTGGCACGTGATGCCTGGGATGAGGGCAGCATGCAGGGAGAGATGTGGGTGGATGTGATTTCAGAGGAGAATGTGGCCGATTAGCAGAAGGGACAAGGACGCAAGGAATGACATGCATCTGTGTAAGAGCCACCGAAGCAACACCGAAGTATAAGCACACGCAGAAGGGAGAGAAATGCTGGCCAAGTGCAAGGAATAAGCCACAAGTATAGGATTCAAGGCCAAAAACAAAATCCAGGATGGACCACCAAAGTAGGGGCTGCATGTTTGTACCTGACTGCCCTGTGGTACAGTTACGAGAGTTAGAATGGCAAGAAGATAACACACGCCATGTATACGATATCTGCTATATCTGCTATATCTGCTATATCTGCTATATCTGCTATATCTGCTATATCTGTTATATCTGCTATATCTGCTATATCTGCTATATCTGCTATATCTGCTATATCTGCTATATCTGCTGTATATGCCATTATACGTTACATGTTACCGGCCATATTACCTTACACGGTACACGCAACGGATGTAGGCCACATTGTCATATACTTGTCATACACTTGTCAACTGGACACGCAGCCACAACCAAACTCTTGCCATACAGGTTAGGCCGATCAACCCTTACAAATTGCACTCCGTTGTCGACCTATTGCTGTTGCCTCTAAAGTAAGTGGCAAATGGCCTGACCCCACTAAAACTACCCTAGCGCCAAAGAATGAAAAAAAAAAGACTTTCGAAAACTTGCTTGAAGAAGCGCGCTTGTCACAAGGTACAAGGCATGACAGCTAGCAGCGCCACGGCAGAGGTGGCAGATGACAGCGCAACACGCGAATCATGGCCAGCACGTACAGGGGGCAGCAACACTTCGCGGCAGAAGAATTGCGGCCCTGCGAGGCACATGGCGGCGGTCAGGCGCCGCAGGTGTGCCACCGCGACGTCCTCGGTGGGCGACCGCACCGCGCGAGCAAGCCCGTTGATCAACCTGGGTGGGTGGGAGTGCATGGAGCGCATGGATGGTGCAGGCAAACAGATCCAACGTGGGTCATTAACAGCGGAAGACAGATCGGCATCACAGGGGCATCACAGGAAGAGCCCTCGCAAACGGAAGACAGGAACATTTAGAAGTACATTATAAGCGGTAAACGCCACTCGAGAACAGGTTAAGCCACCCACCTGGACCAATGGGGCAGTAGCTACTGAATCCGTCTCTGCCTTTCATAGTGCCATCGAATCAGTCAAGTTCTTGCCTCTGGCTCGACCTGTGCTGTGAGGTCATGTTGGCACGCTTACATCACACGACGTGTATTTTTTTTTAAAGCTGACATCATACAAGAGAATATTTGGCACGCTTCCCATCACAGGGATGCAGTTGAATGAGAACCGATTCAAACGAATTCTAATAGAATCCCAATCAAAACTGCGTTGAACTATTGCATCCCTGTGATGGGGAGCGTGTCAAATATTATGTTGTATGATATCAGCTTGCATAACCCGCAAGTTCTCTCTGGTCACTGGGTACTGTCATGCGGCATCGCTGAAAGTACATTTGTCGATAACTTCAATCGCTGAGATGACGTTTGTTGTGGGTGTGCCGGCAGCCCAAGTGCCCGACGTGCAATGGGACTGGGACGTGTGTCAGCTGTGAGGGCACCAGTTACATCGCCAGGATTAGCGAGGAGACAGATACATGGGGCAGAGTCGAGTGACAGATGTCAGCGGCGGGTGAATGCCGCGGATTGCAACGGCGGACAAACATGGTAACAGCTCGATGCACCTTGTGAGGGAACCACGAACGGCTTACGCCATGTAGCACTATATAGGCTATGTTGCCAGCATCACGGCTTGACACTTGACAGGCAAGTAATTTGGCCGTGCTCGACAAGCCACCCTGCCGCAAGAGGCAGGCGTCCCTATCTCAGCGATACCCGACCCTTTGTCAGCCACCCGCTTGGTCCCGCATGCGACGCCTGATCCGCATGACGACCGAATCCATAATGATACCCAGTCACTCCTTCGAGATCACTCCTTCGAGCTTCGGAAGCCGAGGAAACGGCTCCTTGAGAGCTTCGGAGGCAGACCAAGTAAGCGCCTTCCACTTACCATTGGCGATGGAACATGAGTCCCCTTCTACGGCTCGATGTAACCATTACCACATCCGCAGCATGGCAGGGCAAAACAACTCATCACGACGCACCATCTCAACAGGTGCATGACCCCTTCAGGGCGCTTACCGCGTCAAGGTTCCTGCAACGGTGGCCTTTTCGACCACCAGCGCCCGCGGTGGGCGAATGCTCGCCTCAGGCGCATCCTCCCACGAGGAGGGCAGGCCAGCGCCGCCCATCTCCCCCCGCGCCCTATCCATGGGGACACCTGGCGGCGCATGCAGGGGAGGCTGGCAACAGGGGGTGGGCGCGTCGTCTCGCTCCACCAGCCGAGCGGTGATGAGCGCCGCCCGACAGGGGCCCGCCACCTGGGGCCAGTCATCATATGCCAGCACCAGCACGCAATCCTGGCATCCGGCAACAGGGCGACGTGGTGGATTGATCCCGATGGGCAAGGTAAATTTAGGTTAGGTTTCCATCAGGTTGGTGAATTTAGGTCAGGTTTCCATCAAGTTGGTGAATTTAGGTCAGGTTTCCATCAAGTTGGTGAATTCAGGTCAGGTTTCCATCAAGTTGGTGAATTTAGGTTAGGTCTCCATCAAGTTGGTGAATTTAGGTTAGGTTTCCATCAAGTTGGTGAATGTAGGTCAGGTTTCCATCAAGTTGGTGAATTTAGGTTAGGTTTCCATCAAGTTGGTGAATTTAGGTTAGGTTTCCATCAAGTTGGTGAATTTAGGTTAGGTTTCCATCAAGTTGGTGAATTTAGGTTAGGTTTCCATCAAGTTGGTGAATTTAGGTCAGGTTTCCATCAAGTTGGTGAATTTAGGTCAGGTTTCCATCAAGTTGGTGAATTTAGGTTAGGTTTCCATCAAGTTGGTGAATTTAGGTTAGGTTTCCATCAAGTTGGTGAAATTAGGTTAGGTTTCCATCAAGTTGGTGAATGTAGGTCAGGTCTCCATCAAGTTGGTGAATTTAGGTTAGGTTTCCATCAAGTTGGTGAATTTAGGTTAGGTTTCCATCAAGTTGGTGAATTTAGGTTAGGTTAGGTTAGGTTAGGTTTCCATCAAGTTGAGACACCAACTAAAAATTTACCTGATGCCTTGCCGCTCACAAAAGATATCCAGAGAAGAGCGGGTAAAGGCTCCAGAGTATCGCCCCAAGGCATCATGTCAACATGACTGCAAAGGGACAGAGGCATTCCATGCTCTGGACGCCTTGCATGCAGTATTCTAACAACTTTCAAAGAGATTCCACACAACCAACACGAGGCGGTCTAAAGGACAGAACCAAGAGCGACCATTGTCCATAGTACAGCTATTACGTGCTACTACATGTGGGAACGCACCAGCTTAGCCACACGACAGTAATAACCGCAAGGCGCATGCGCTCGCACCCACACAGAGACACACAGACACGCACGCGCATGAACCGGCAGAAGGCAAGAAACAAGAGGGGAATGGTGGGGAGACAGGGAGAGAGGGAGGGCAAATGGGTCGAGGTGAGGTGCCGAGGTGGGGTGTCGTGGTGAGGTGTCAAGGCGGGGTGTGGGGTTGGAGGGGGAGGAAGATGGACGGATGGGCCAACGAATAGGCACACAGACCAGGACAGACAAGCAACACGGGTGGCTCCACCGACCGCTAAGCGCAGGGGAAACCTAGGTTTGAGGAGAGCATCGGAGGCATTCTTAAAGCAAGCGCAAGGGAAAGGACGAGGGGACGCGAGGAAGGGCATGGAAGGTGAAAAGCAAGAGGGAATGGAAGGTGGTATTACAACTGGGAGGAAGCATGAGGAGACGCAGGAGGTTGTAAAAAGCTTACCAGCAGCACGTCTGTCAAGGAGCCTAGCGTGTGTCTGCAGTCGCGGAGGAGTGTCACCGCCGCACGGCCCAGGGCGGCCCTCACGGATGGCCGCGGGTGCAAGCAGAGCTGGGGGCAAAAAGGAACACGCGGTTAAGTATAGGAACACACGGTTTAGTATAGGAACACACGGTTGAGTATAGGAACACACGGTTGAGAATAGGAACACACGGTTTAGTATAGGAACACACGTTGTAGTAGAGCGCATGGCAAAGACACAGAGGCCAAGCAACGGAGCACAAAACGCAGAGGGTTGCTGAGCAGCTGGCGCTGTGCCTGGTGAGCACGGGTAATGACCCGAGTGCCTGTTTGAATGTTTTGGAAGCTCTCTATGAGAGCCCCTATGATAGTCCTGTGGGCAGGAAACAATTTACATGGCGAATCCAGATGACAGGAGTAGCGAGCGGAACTGCTGGCAAAAGTGCATGATGACAGCCCCAAAAGAAAAAGAAACAGCCATGCAAGTTCGCGTGCGAGCAGGCACGCCGGCCTGCGGGTGTGCTAGTGGGCAGGCGGCACGCATTATGGAACCTTGACAATAGCTTGATAGACATGCCAGCACTAAATTGCACTAAGATTCTGCGGCCCCGGCAGAACTCACCGGCGGGAGAGCCATGACCAGCAGCCGCTGCAGCCGCTCCGCCGTCTCGGATACCCAGGCACTGTCAACTTGCACACGCAACCGTGAGGACACACCCGCGCCCGGCCCAGTGCCTGTCCCTGCCTTCTTGGGTACTCCACCCTGGGCCTCCGGCGCCGACGGTTGAACCATGAGATGGCTTCTGGCCGCAGGGGTGCCGATGCCAGCATTGTCCCCTGCCGCCGCAGCAGCATCCCTGGCATCCGCAGTCTCGCTGCTCCCTGTGAGGGATTTCCCCGCCACTGACCCCGTAGCTAATGCTTGCAGCTGCCTCATCGCATCCGTGGCAGTAAGGGGGCTGGACATGGTTCGGCTGGCAGCACCACCGCCCGCTACCCACTTGCCATCCCCCAATGCTGCACCCTGCGCCGCCACGTGCTGACAGCTGGCGTCCCCCAGCACACACACCAGCATGTCCTGCAACGCCAGCACGGCCTCGGACGCGCCCGCCCCCCCTGCCGCTGCGCCCTGCTGGGGGACCGTGGTGCCCCCCTCCCCCGGCACCCCTGATCCGGGCAAGGCCGTGGCAGATGCAGCGACGGCGCCCCGCAGGGCGGTGATGCGGTTGGAAGGCGGCGCCGACTGGGCGATGGCACGGGAGAGGCCGCTGACCACGCCTGGGAGGAAGAACGCCAGGGACTCCTGGGTCTTCACCTGTCAGGAGTGGCCAGCAAGGGGGTGGGGTGATAGGCAAAGCAGATGAGGGCAAGAACGCGCACGGGGCGTGTGGGTGCGGGCAGGCCAGGGGTGAGATTCCATGCAGCAACGTTTGACCGGTTTGGACGGGTGGAATGAAATAGAACACGTCCACCGATGCCATAAGGCAACCGAGGTGGGAACGTTAGGGGAGTTAGGGGAGTGTTGAGCAGGGAGGAAAGCCGAGTGGTGGCCATGGCCGGCAAGGAAGCCATACGGTGAGGAACTAGCAACAATACGGCATGGCAGCATGATGGCAAGATTATCGTAACATGATGACAACATTCTGGCAGCATTATGGGAGGGCAATGGCTACATTATGGCGGCATTATGAAAGCATTATGGTATGGCATGGCAAGCAGGGGGCATGTGAGGCAGCCGCCAAGACGGTCGCGGGGGTGTGATACAGGTATTCTGCCATGTACATGCCAAGCTGGACATGGCACGCTGGACATGGCCCGCTGGACATGGCCCGCTGGACATGGCACGCTGGACATGACACTGGACATGACACTGGACATGGCACGCTGGACATGACAATGGACATGACACTGGACATGGCACGCTGGACATGGCCCGCTGGACATGGCACGCTGGACATGGCACACTAGACATGGCCCGCTAGACATGGCCCGCTGGACATGGCCCGCAGGACATGGCACACTGGACATGGCACGCTGGACATCACACTGGACATGACACTGGACATGGCACGCAGGGCATGACACTGGACATGACACTGGACCTGGCACGCTGGACATGACAATGGACATGACACTGGACATGGCACGCTGGACATGACAATGGACATGGCATGCTGGACCTCTGGAGCACAAGTTGTGCCGAGTGGCAGCACGTGCACCGTTCCTTTGATCATGCACTGCACCGTTCCTTTGATCATGCACTGCACCACCCGTGCTACGCCACACAAGTCTTGAGAAAGAAGGGAAGGGACTCTGACTTTGTGGCCTAGTATCAGGGTCCTGAAAACCATGTGGCATGACCGGCATGCACAGAACCTGCCCGCCTGCCCGCCCGCCCGCCCGCCCGCCTGCCCGCCCGCCCGCCCGCCCGCCCGCCCGCTCGCCTGCCCGCCCGCCCGCCCGCCCGCCCGCCGCCCGCCCGCCCGCCCGCCCGCCCGCCTGCCCGCCCGCCCGCCCGCCCGCCCGACCGACCGACCATCCGACCGACCGACCGACCGAACGACCGAACAACGGACCGACCGACCATCCGACCGACCGACCGACCGACCGACCGACCGACCGACCGACCGACCGACCAACCGACCGACTGACCGACCAACCGACCAACTGACCGTCCGACCAACGAACGGACGCACTGACACACTAACTAACTGACTGATTGACTAAACAACCGCATTCCATCTGGCTCACCTGCGCGATGAGCTGGCGCAACGTCTTCAGTGCCAGCGTGCGCAGTTGTCGGCTGCCAGTAGCCCCCTCCTTCACCTCCGCCTCAGCCAGCTGATGCACACAACCAGAGCCGGCACACCATGGGAGCCGGCATGAGACTTGACGGTCGGTTGGTTAATTGATTAAACACATGGGCACGTCAACAAGTCTGACAATAAAATTGGCAGAAAGAGAAGGACACAGCGGGATGCAAGCAGTTAGCAGGGATAGGACATGGAAACAGGAACATACACGGACATGACACGTGCCTGGACATGCACAAAGAGGGAAAAGAGGGGTAATTACTTAACTACTAAAACCTGCAAGGCCAATTTAGAAACTCGCCCTAGGCCATTACAGTCCTTTCTCTAAGCCATAGCAGAAAACACGGCAGCACTAGCCCCATTATAAGTCTCCATTTTTGTGCCGCCATCCACACCATGAGATCCCTTGGCACCCCTTACCTAAAATTTTCTAGGGCGTCAATCGCGACCACCAAACCCGCAAGCTGCTACGACCAACCGGCAGCCCAGGGGACTCCCCCCCTCACGCCAGTTGCCCCTCATGCCGCTTCCTCCAGGCGCCTGCCCCCCCATACGCCCCTGCCCCCAGACACCCGCCCCCCCTCACGCCATTTCCTCCATTATTTCCGCCCCCCGCCTCCCCCTCACCTGAATGCACAGCGACAGCAGGTGACCCAGCAGGGGTGCTGCTGCCTCGCTGCGCAGCCATTGCAGCGGTGACAATCCGAGGACAGTCCTCGAGCTGGAAAACGTGCCTTCCCCTTCTGCTGCCCCTGCCCCATGCCCCGCCACCAGGCCATTCTGTCCTGGGCCATTCGTCTGGCTTATGCTGGCCGACGCGCGGCCCATGCCCTTTAGCGCCACCATCACGCAGCGCAGGCAGGACGTGCGGACCTCCTCTGCAAAGCACGCGCGGGGCAGCGCCAGCAGACCCGAGAAACGGGACAGCATGGATGCCAGCTGGCACCCAGGGAGGGGAGGGTGGACGGCGGGGGGGGGGGCGGGCATAAGGCATATGCGCGGTGGCGGCAAACACAAGGCATAACGCTAAGGCAAAAGGAAACTAATATAGATGTCAGGTCACCGTCCAAGTGAGAGTAATAATAAAGGTACGGTATAAAGGTGTACTGGGAAGGAATGACATGAAGGTAAAAGGTAAGGCAAAAAATCAAGGGATAAATCAAGGTACATAATGAAAATGTGAGATGAAGGTATATATCGAGACAATTAGTTGACCTAGGTACAAGGTGGTCGAATACGAGAAAGATGAAGGTACAAGAGGCTGTAAACGAGGTGGGCGCGTTTGCAAAGGCTGGTACGACGAAAGCATATGACGCCCAGGCAGCTGGCATGCACGACGAGCGACGACATCCCTGCAACACACGCATGCCATCACCGTATGTGGTGATGAGTGCCGAGTGGTTACCCAAGGGGTCAAGGGGCTGCCCCCGCGAAGCCTAGCGTAGGATGATGCCAGGCTGGCGCACACCTTACCTCCTCTGCCGTCTCACACGGTCGCTTGGCCAGCAACGCCTCGTAGCAACGCAGGAGGGCCTCCGCGGCCCGGTCGCCCACCACGCCATCCTCGGCAGCTGCAGAGGGGCGCCCACCGCTGCCGCTGCCAACGCTGCCGTTACGGCCACCTGGTCCCGTGACAGGCTTTAGGTTGGACTTGATGGCATTGTCCAGCAGCAGGCTGAGAGGGAAGTTTACATAGCTGGTACCCACCCACGACCATGATGGGGATAAGGCAACGTGCAGGGGGGAAATGCATGAATTGGCGACACCTCTATTGATTGCCGACACCTTGAACAGGCCTTCCATGTCTGCATGTAAGCAGATATGTTCATGTGGTGTACCAGCCTAACTGTGGGATTCTGGAGTTTTTCAGGAAGTCACGCACATCCTAGCTCCAAGCAAGTGCCCGGACGCACGACTGTGTCCGCACGAACACATGGGGCCAGAATGACCAACTACGTGCACGACGGTGCTAAAGAAAACGGGTGATAAGTACCACGAGCCCCACCAGCAACTACCGACAAACAAGCGACTATTGACCTACCAGCGGTGCGATAACGGGCCAATTGAGTACCCAACAAGTTGGGTGCAAGATCAAGCGGCAATATGCCTCTCCTCAAGTGACATGTTGAGTACCATGGGGAGCCAAAGACTCTCTTACTTACTCAAAAAAAGGATAGAGCTCCTCTGCCGTCGACTCCTTCAGAAGGGCCTGGAGCGCGGTGATTGAGTGGTATTGAGACTTCCTATCGCCGCTTTGGTCCAAAATCGACGTGCACACGGGTTGAAGGCGGAGAAAAATTGCCCTGTTTACCGAGTCGCGCTGCATGTCGGAGAAAAGGGAAAGCTATACCAGATACGACATTTCCTTGGCGGCAGGGCAGAGTCAAACGCCCTGCACGTATGGATATTATTAGTCAAACCATTTATTGCTAGGGAATGTGCATTAATTATGCTATATATTCTTGGGTGCAGTAAACCACACAGATTGTCGACATATTAAATAAGTAAACCCATGCGGTCGACACTCGACAGCCCAATTACTGTGCTCAATGCACGTCTCACTGCGTTGAGCTTCAGCTTTGCACTTTGCAGCGTGCAAGTTCGACTGTGCCAGTCTGCCAGATTGTCTGCCAGATTGTTCGTACGAGCCGAGCTGCACGCAAAGCTGAGCGAATCTGGCTAAAGCTTGCATCCGAGACTGTACGGCGTGAGTTGAGTTCATTCCCGCGCTGCGTGCTGCCACAGGCTGCCACAAAATGTCAACCTAACGGTCCCTACCGCACACATGCAGTTACTGGCCGTAGAAGCGTTTAGTGTCGGAGACGCACGTTCCACCGTTAATATGGATTTCGGGGAAATGGGTATATTTTATTAGCCAATTATGGACCAAAGAGGTGAGAGGGGAAATGAGTATCAGCGAATCCTAATGAAGGTGGGCACGCACACGTGTGGCGGTGACAGGTGAAAGGCTAATAGGGCGCGTTATTAGACCAGGGACCGTTAATATGGATTCGCATTAACCACTCTAGATCCAGAGTGCATGATAGTAGATGGTACTAGTTTGGTTGTGCAGATCCTATGTAATATTCTTACTTCAAATTCGTGGCTCAGCGGTGCCACCCAAGAGCTGTAGCTGCAGCAATCTGCAGCAAACAACTGAGCCAAGCCTGCAGCCGAATGCCACCGCCATTGCCTTGACAAAAAACCAGGAAAACCCATTACCGGTAGCCGGCTGATAAATGCACGCTCAATAAATGGGCAGGATTGTTTCTGCTAGACTAGGAGAAGCTGGGGAAAAGGATGCATTTGCCATGCGAATTCGTATGATTGTTCATTCCTGTTGTTAAACAATTTGAGCAAGAACTAGCATTTTGACCGGTGGCTAGCGGATGCGTGTGCCGGAAATGAAAGGTAGTTGGTTTCCCATAATTGGTTAGCGTGGGAAAATGAAAGGATAATGTAGAACGCGCTCCAGAGAAAATGTATGCCATGTCGGGTTCAAACCTCTGGGTAAACGCTCTGGTCCTTTTGGCAGTTCTGCACTGTTCCACCGCCCAAAACCAAAATCTCCTTCCAGATTTTTTCGCCGAACCTGGCAGAGTACGAGAGACAGCCGTGAAACGGTTGACGGCCGAGCCGTATCAAATAACCCGTTTGGTAGGAGATAAGGTAATTTACATGCTCTGCTCTGTGTTCTTCCAGATTTCGGCTTTGTCGGTAACAGTTTGATGTGTCGATTACATGAGAAGCGTGCGACATATATGGCTCGGACTCAGACGTTGTGCGTATTGCTGGCCAAATCCGCACATGAGAGATCCCGGTAATATACGCAATGTTACCGAGCAGATTTCTTTACGTTAGCTTGGCATTGTATATTACATCTACCCTGTATGAGGGAACTGCGCTTTTTTATTCGCATTCCTCCCCAGTATGTTTAAATGAAATAAATAGACGTTGTTGGCAATGATGCCATGCCGCGAGGCCAGCACTGCGATTATTTCTGCAGGTTTTCACCAAACGATCGAGGCATTTGGAGCCTCCCTTTCATCCTGCCATGTCCTGTAACTCAGTTCATGAATAACCCTGCCTTCCCCACTGCATATTCCTGGACAATCTTACACATCGACTTGCAGAAAAAAATCCCACTTCCCGACCATGATGCGCTGGCAAAACGGCTGTGGCCCCCAGACTGCAAGCCATGGGTGCTCGATCTAAAAGACATGGCCCTCAAGGTGCTGGATGGTGAGTTCCTGGTTGTCAGCGTGCTGGCATTTTCCATAACATATCATATATATAAATATACATACCCCTGGCGCTATCATCACACGCTTGCCCTTCCCACTTGTCAGCTTTCTTATGCACACCACGAAACAGTTAATTATGCGTGGTTTGTTGTCCTGCTAGTATGCCATGTCGGTTTGACCACCGTCTGTCCTAAGTCCTTGCACTGACTGCAAGAGGCTGAGCAAAGGGCCAACCGCACCCAAAGGTGCGCCGTGAGCCTGCCGGCACAAATATAAAGCCGTCCACAAATGGTTGAGTGACATGATAGACCTTACCTCATCAGGCGGCTCCTTTTGGAAGACATCCCGATCTCAAGCCCCTACCGCGTCATGTCTTCCCTGGCCTTGGTCGTTCCTGGCCACGCGATCGTGGGGGCCATGCTGCCTGCTCCCCATTCTCTAACGAATCCACCCCTCTGGGAAAAGCACTCCCTCCCCTTGCCCCATTTTGACTTCCTTGAACCTCCCCCAACCCCCATCCCCCTTTCACACACACACCATCCCCACCCCACCCCCCAGGCTCGGGTGTGACACTCCCCGTCCACAACCTGGGCGACAACAAGATGGACGCGCGGCGCCAGTGGGACGCGATCCAGCTGGGCCGCTCGGGCCTGCGGCTGGGCAAGGACTGGGCCGTTGACACCTGGTTCTTCAATGATTTCGCACAGGACCGCGACAGCTTTTTGCTGTCCGGGTTCCGCGAGGTGACCGAGAAGGAGCAGGAGGTGAGCGCTAGGTATGGTATGGATGATGGGGTGTTGTGCACGATGGAAGCGGGAGATGGGCGCTGGCTCATGATGGGATGTTGTGCACGATGGAAGCGGGAGATGGGCCCTGGCTCATGATGGGGTGTTGTGCACGATGGAAGCGGGAGGTGGGCCCTGGCTCATGATGGGGTGTTGTGCACGATGGAAGCGGGAGGTGGGCGCTGGCTCATGATGGGGTGTTGTGCACGATGGAAGCGGGAGATGGGCACTCGCTCATGATGGGGTGTTGTAGACTACAGAAGCGCGTGGTGAGTCCGGGATGCCTGGGTCATTAAGGGGTATTTTACAGCAGGAGTGGTGCACATGCTCACAATGGGTATTGCAGCGAGTGGCAACAGGGGTGAGGCGTTTGGCACTTATCTGGCACTTATCTTTGGTTGAGGGCACGTTTGGGGTCGTAGCATGTTGCAGCAGGAGTGAGCGCAGCGCTTGGTGCTTGTTACCGTGGTTGATGGCACGTTGGGGGTGGTTGCATGCGGCAGCAGGAGGTGAGCACAGCTGCCGTCTACGATCTGGATTGTAGTTTTTGGGTTTGGGCCTCAAAGTGAACTCACCCAGCCATGTATCCCTCAGCTCCCAGTCACCACAGCACCACAGCAGGCATGAATTTGTCTCGTTTTTGTATGTAATGCCTCCAGTCCAAGCAGGTGAAACTTTCGCGCTGCCTCCCTGCCTCCCTTCTCCTCTTTACATTAGCCCTCACGCCGCCCATCTCCAACCCATACCCCTCGTGCCATGCGCCACCCATTCCCCATGCCTTATCCGTGCCATACACCACCCATGGGGCGCCCCATGCCTGTCATGCCACCCACGCCCCATGCCCCGTCCCATGCCTCGCATGCCACCCACGCCCCATGCCCCTTCCCATGCCTCTCATGCCACCCACGCCCCATGCCCCTTCCCATGCCTCTCATGCCACCCATGCCCCATGCCCCTTCCCGTGGGCCAGGACTCCACAAACTCCAAGACGGACACGTGGGCGCCCGTGTACGCGCTGGGTGTGGACGACCGCACGCGCGTGCTCTCCGTGTTCAAGTACGAGGACAAGTACATCTACGAGAGCGGCTTCCGCGTCGACGCCCTGCCCCACCGCGCGTGGCACCGGATCACCATCGTTGGGCGGCCCGGCCTGCAGCGCGTGTTCATCAACGGGAGCCGCGTGGGGGAGACGTACGCGGACGTGGTCGAGCGCATCTCGTTCGTGGGCAACGGGGGGCATGACCTGGAGTACCCCTGGGGCAGAATCCATGAGTCGTTTGTGGTCTGCTCGACGTACCCGGTGAGGCCACGCACGCTGGTTTGGGAGGGCTGTTTGTTCTGTGGAACGTTGTTCCTTCCTCCGAAATACACATATGCAGATAAACTTTCTTAGATGGTAGAAAATCGCCGTTTGTGCCAGCCAGAAGGGCCATTTGTCACTGGACTCGGTCCCACCCTGACACGCCCCATGTATGCCGGTATTTGGTACCGCGTCCGCTGAAGGTGGCGGTCCCGGCGCGAAGTTTTGGCGCCAAAAGAATAATTCATGTCCGTATCCGTATCCTGAAAGGTGGTACAAGGCGTGCGCATGCCTAGCGGAGCTGGCCGTGGCGACGTGCTTTCAGGCAAAACTAGACAACGATCGCATGCGGAACGAGTGCAGAGCGCAGAAAAAGTGCGCAAAATTCAAAGACGATGAGTGTATCGGGTTGTTTCATAGCAGGGTGTGGATGTTTGGACATTTGGACGTTTGCAACGTCGATGACATTATTGATGACCATCGGCATGGGGGTCCATTCTGAAAAATTTGCCGCAAGGAATAAGTTAGAATCCACGCTACCGGCGGTGATGGTCAGGTTTTATGGGCTTAAGTCAGCGTTAAGGATGCTTTTGGAGTGATTTTAAAAAAGCCTTCACTGCGTTGCTAGGTTTTAGCGCTCATTGTCTTTATCGGTAAGACACTCTCCGGGCTCGCAGGATGCGCGTCCTATCTTTCCACGGAAGTTTGGCTTTTCTTGAGCCGCTGGGCGGAGAACAATGCCGACAATGGTACGATCTTGTGCTCGGCGTAACATTATCAAGAGTTTGCTTCCTTGAAGAGTTATCAACTTGTCATTTTTGCTTTTTTTCCGGGCAGTTCCCGAAAGATAGCTTGCCTTTCTGTGCTGCGCATCGCCGAATTCCTGGCAGCTTTCAGTGATTTCGTCTACGTAGCATGGATGGGACATGACGAAGCGTGAGCCATGCCATGTCGGCAAGATGTCAGACATTTGCTGTGCGGTTTCTTGGGAGGAATTTGTTGAAAAGCAAGCAGTTTTGTGTGAGTCAATTGACGCAGCCTTCCTTAGCAGCGGCTTCGCTGTGCCAGGGGCTGGCAAGCTGAGCATTTTTTCTCAGCAAGCCATTGTGCCGAAAAGAAAGGTGGCAGTGGTTTTCTTCAGGGCATACTCCATGGGTGGCACTGCATGTAGGTAGGGACCACCATTCTTTTGTTGGAGCTTCTCCCGTTGTATTATAGGTCAGCCCTGCCCTAATCTAGCAAGGCAATTTAACCATGGTAAGAAGGTCTGGCACGCAGCATGTTGAATAGTTACGCTCCCTCTACGGGACTGTCCGTTTTCCCCATTAGCTGCGCATTGTTGATAGGGCTTTCTAGGGTGCCTTTGCATTGAACTGCTTAGTTTTTATATGGTGCTCTCAATGCGAAACCTGGGATATGCTTGGATGTGTTGCCTAGGCATGTAAAGCGACCAGCCTTGTTGTTGTGCATGCACGTGCAAGGTTGGCCATGCTGGGGAAAGGCGCTGCATGTTATTCCATGAAATGGCTGGCATGGGACCCTCACCCTTCATGGTTGCTGATCGGCAAATGGGCTTTGAGGTAGTTCTGCGGTATGTCAGTGCACGTGGGGCAATGGTTTACCCCTGGTAGCTGGCACAAGCTGACAATCTCCTGCCATCGTTGCCACCTGCCCCTGATGCCTGTTTTGTTTACTTTGGTTGTGTAATATGCTGGCTAGGTCTCCCCGGCCAGTAACACCCCCCCCCCCCCCCCCCCCCCCAAGCCCCTCGAGCCTGCAGCCCCCTTGTCATATTCCCCTAGTCACAAACCCTTTGCTTCCCGAACATCTGCCCGGATCGCTTTGCCTCCCTTCCCCTGCCCCCACGCCCACTCCCCCTTTCTCAGTTGTTCGCCTGCCCTGATGCATGCCTTACGTCCCAATGCCTCATCCTCTTCTCGTGGGTGCCTCCCCTCCCCGTTGTCCCCACAGGTGCGCATGCAGCTGCACCTGGAGGACCTGCAGAAGAAGCGCGCGGCAGCGGAGCTGGCGCGCATGATGACGACCGACAAGCCTATGGTGGAGAGCATGAGTGCGCGCGGCAACGTGCTGCTGGTGGGCAACTCGGCCAAGCTGCTGCAGCTGCCCATGGCGGGGCAGATCATTGACAGGTGAGCACAGGGGTGACGGAGGTGGGCAGATGGCTGACAGGTGGGCAGATCATGGACTGGTGGGCAGAGGGCTGACTGGTGGGCAGAGGATGGACAGGTGGGCAGAGGATGGACAGGTGGGCAGAGGGCTGACTGGTGGGGCACGCGGGGGGGAAGGGGCTCTTACACCCATGTGGTGTCGCCTTGGTGTCGGGCATTGATGTGCCGCCTCTATCAGTTATCAAATCAGTTTAAGGCGTAGTTTGGCTGGCGCACACTTTGGACTAGTGTGTGAGCGTCTCATTCCTTTTGTTCGGTAATTGACGGAAGCGCATAATACGGTGTGCGTAGCCATTGCTAGGGGCAGCGGGCAGTTGCAACAAGATCCAGTGAGGAGGCATGTATCTGTCTCCACGTATACTCTGCTCCCCACGCCCGCCTGCGTATGATGCCCTTCTCTCGCCCTGCACCTCCCCCCCCCCCATTCCCCTTGGTGCCTGACTTCTATGCCTCACTGTCCCCAAACACCCCCCACTCACCCCCAAACCCAACCCATCGCCCCCCCCGGCTCCCCCCCCACCTCCCTCGCCCGCTGCTTATCCCATGTGGTGGTCTCCCACCCGCAGCTACGATGTGATTGCACGCTTCAACGCGCTGTCGGGCGTGGCGCAGGACTACGAGAAGCACTTTGGCAGCAGGGTGACGCACGATATCCTGGGCGACCTCACGCAGCTGTGCGGCTGCCACAATGGCCAATGCTGCAATACCAAGCACGCGCAGAAGCTTGTGGACGCGTACAAGTTCCAGCAGGTGGGTGGGGCCACTGAGTCGGTACTTCCTTGTCTGTCTCTTACTTGATCTCACGACCCGAAACTTATTTGCATAAAGGAGAGCTCGGTATGACAACCCCGTGGAAGTGAGGGTGAGGATCTACCAGTGCCACAGCAAGGGCACGAGTTCCATGCGATGGCTCGTTATCCTGTCTGACGACACTACCCACGCACAACGGCATACCATGGGTGCAAGGCATGTCAGCCGAGGAGAGCTGGGCCCTATGTCGGGATCGTCTCGTTGCAGACTTGCAGGTCAGACTGGTCGCATGCGGCACGCACACTTAGTGTGTCCCGGTACGGGTACATTCATGGGCCGGCAGTAAATACGCAGTAAACACGGAAAAGTACGAGACAATACGGTTAATACGGAAAATAGCCAGTTTTGTATAGTTTTGAAGGAAATCTGATGTCCTAGCCGGCTGTGTCATTGCTACGCGTAAATAGCATCATCTGCACCTATGTGCTCATTGGCAGGGCTATAAGCTCCTCGCATTAGCTATAGAGAACACTCTTGGGTTGAATCTACCTTGGCACGGCTTGATTCAGCTCTGTAGGGATCTGTGAAATGTGAATGCGTGTGTGAATGTGTGTATGCACGTGTGGGCAGGGGTGTGTGTGAAGTGAGACTATTGTGTATGTGCAAAACATGGATGCATGTTGCATAACATGTGCACGACATTATAATTCATGAATCCATGACACATCACCCATGTCTATTGTCACCTATACAATCTGCCTTTAATAAATGATTGACACGCGGTCCCGTAAGGGACTCATGGAGCATAAGCCTTTGGATGAAAAGAAGTACCATTAATGAATAAGCATGCACAGCATGCGGATGCATTGCAGGCATGCAAAACATTATAAGTAGTCTAGATAACACTTGCACACTGTCAATTAGTTACAATAACTATCATTATGCATCAAGGAAGCACAGCTCAGCTATTACTACGCGTGCAGAAGCTTACAAGTTATCGTGTGTTGCTCAAACAGGGGCATGCACATTCTGATTAGATTGGGGTCTATCCGTGATCATGGATGGTACACGTATCAACTGGGGGGCAAGCATTCGGGCAAGGTAGGCTGACACAGTGCAGGGCCATCCTCCACAACCATCAGCACGCGTGAAGAGCCGGACCCTGATGCACCGCTATCTTCCCCTCCTTAGCCCGGAGATACGCCATCAATTCCGCTTTAAGCTCCTCCGGCGCTTTGTCGCACTTCTGGACAGTCATTGCCCTTTGAGTGTAAAATTATCGTCACCAATAAGGTGACTGACCGCACGGGACACGTTAGATGCAAACTTTTTCTTTCTTGCCAAACTTGCACTGCACCATCTGGCTTCCCTTGGCTGTCTTTCCAATCTTGTCAATGTACTTACTGCCCGGATGCTAACTAGCCCTTGCGTTTGCCTTTTGCACATCCTCCCCGTTAGGGTCAAAATCGTCAAGCTCATTGTCTGACATGACTGTTGGCTAATGGCAGCCTCTCGAAACCAAACAAGAGAGGCCGAGGCCATACAGAAGTATTCACGACACTAGAAACGTAGGCTGGCCTGCAAAGTAATGCACTAGTGGAAGCCTTGCCGCTGTCGACTGCAAGCAGCCGCTCTTTCCCAAAGTTTCCTCCTCTTAAGCCCTGCATGTCCACTCCTTTTCACAAGTTGCAAGAGCTGTTACGATCTGACGTAGCTCTTGTAAGCGCCACTGGCTCCCGCCATCTAATTTTTTATTGCGCCGCGCACGCCGCGCACGTTTCCATGCCTTGGCGAAAATTTGTCGAAGTTCAGCAAATTGCTGACCGAAAAATAGTAGGTACAGAAAACGCACTCGAATCCCCTATTTTTGCCGTTATTTTCCCGTATACGCGCCATACCGGGATATGCTACGCACACTTCGTAATTTTTATCCCCACTGCTGCCGCAGGTTGGCACTACTGTACTCAGTAGTAGCACTACTGCAGCCTCTTTGATGGGCTTCAGTCAATTGCTTGAAGTGGCATCATTGCATAGTGCGTCCATACACTGGCTGTTGACAGGAGCAACTGCGGGCGGCTAACATCGACTTTGCTGCATGCGGCACACTGTACTACCATGTGTCACATTCGCGGTGCCCCACGCGCAGGTGACTGTCTTGTTTGCGCGGCAGGAGCGTATCCCGCTGGCGTTTCGCCGCATCAGCAGCATGGCGCCCAACATCCACATGATGCAGATGGAGCCGCGCAAGCACTTTGAGGATGCAATGAACCTGTGGCTGGAGCAAATGGTGTGTGTGGCAGCAGCACAAGCACGAGCACAAGCACAAGCACAAGCACAAACACAAGCACAAGCACAAGCACAAGCACAAGCACAACAAGAAGAAGAAGAAGAAGAAGCAGAAGAAGAAGAAGAAGCACAAGCAGCACAAGCAGCACAAGCAGCACATGCAGCAGCACCCATGTGGTGCCAGATGCTGGGAGCCCCTCTTGTCTTTCCACTTTTTATGTCCATCCCAGAAACCCATATCATGCACTTTTAGGACTAAGGCGAACTCTCATCGATGACAACTGGCTCGTTTTTTCTTTTACCCATCACAAGGATGATGATCCTTTTTATGTTGCTGGTATTTGGGGCAGTAGTTACAATTTGCCAGGGTTATATGTGCCTTGGTTGGGTTCTCGGCCGGTGCGTCTGTGAGTTGCTGTTATGCCTTCAATTGACAATAGACTGCATGCCCATCTTTAATCGTGTAGTGCTACCTGCACTGTCGTGCACACCAACTGTTTTTTCCAGTCACACCAGTCCTATGGCTATCTCCAAAGCTCATGCCGCGGCGCCCACAAAAAAAACTGTAGACAGCCAGAGTGTTTTCTGCTGCCTTGGTGTCGCCTCTGTCTTCTATATGACCAGTGCCCCCTTTGGCTGGCATTGATGCCGTGCGTGCACGTTGTGTTTGCGTGTGTTTGTGTGTCTGCTGGCACCTGCAGGAGGAGAAGGGCCACTTCTCGCTCGTCCACCGCGTGCCGCCCATCATGGCGTTCCGCACCGGCTTCCGCCTGCTCTGCCTGCTGCTCGTGGCGGGTGTGCGGCCGCACATCGTCGGCTTTGACCTGAGCGACGAGGCCAACGCGCTGTTCACTGGCCGCCGCAAGTGGTCCAACCTCGACAAGTACGTGGCCGAGACGAGGCTTCTCGCGGACTTGGTCGCGGCCGGCCTGGTGGTCGACATCACGCCGCGCATCCAGGAGTTGGCGGACGAGCCCAAGGGGCGCGAGCTGCTGCGGCAGTGGTACGACTGGCAGAAGAAGCACAGCGGGCAGGACGCGCTCGATGAGCTGGGGGCACTCCCGCGGGATACCGCGCCGCTCTCGGACGCACAGAGAACGCTGATGAAGCACCTGCTGGCCAAGTATAAGGAGGCAGTGGCGGCTGAGGCCAAGGCGGCGCAGGCGGGGGCCGTGGGGGGGGGAGGGTGGCCCCTGACGTGGAAATGGTGGCCGCCACGCGGGCCGTGCGGGCGGCATCCGAAGATGAGGACGAGGAGATGCAGGCAGTGGCCGAGGATAATGGGCTGGTGCTCACGGAGGATGAGGAGAAGCCCGCGTGGTGGCGGGAGTGGCAGGACCGGCTGGACGCGGAGCCGTGGTCGGCCAGTGGGGCGAAGCACAGTTGATGGATATGTGGAGGATGGGTTTGGCGCGGGGAGGCATATCATGGCATCAGTCATTGTAAAAATGGAGTTCATGGTGGACATGATGGGATGATGCCAGATACGCATGGTGTTGCCTCTTTGATATACGCATGATAATATAATGCTTCCCGATTGATCAATTTTCAGGAGTTCATGAGAAGCCCTGGAGCAGTGAGCACTTGTCACTGCATGGGTGCTTGATGCGCTCCAATATCCCACCAGGCCTTGGATTTTCGCCTAGTTTGGGAATTATGTTTACCTGCGTTCCTGTGTATAGTGGAAGTGCTTTCATGCGTTCCTCCCTATTAATTAATTAATTAATTAATTAATTAATTAATTAATTAATTAATTAATTAATTAATTAATTAATTAATTAATTAATTAATTAATTAACTAATTAATTAATTAATTAGGAACATAACTCCGTTGGGAGTATATGTAGCACATAGCCCAGAGAAGGGGCATATGGCCTATCATACATTCTAAGCTACTTCCTGCAAGGGTGGGAATGTAAACGACCCTTGCTCTAGGTGCACCAGGGCACCGGCACCACCATGCTGTCTCAGGTTCAACCCGCCTAAGGGGGGGATCCTGGCACGGGGGGGAAGATCATCATAGCTATACAAAAGCTAGAGCGTGGCATCTCAGCAGAGAGCAGCTCTCTGCATGGGCACAGCATAACTAAATAAAACTAGGCATCATCTGGAGTGTGGCACATCATAGGCACATGCACATGTACATGTTCCTCCCTATGGTTGAGTGATACAACTGTTGTTGGACATTGACCCATGACTGGCACGTCTTGGGATCATCAGCTTAAGCCATCGAGTAATGCCTTGTTTGAACATTATTTCAGAAACTTCATGCAGTGAAATATCGATAGCGATTTACAACACGTAATTGTGGACATTTGATCATGCCCGTGCATCTGTCGGGCATGCCACTCATCACGAGCACCATCAAGCAGCGGCGCCTGCAGCTAGTAGGGCACTTAGCTCGCACCTACTAGGTAGACACATCACGTGCGGCCCCTCCGCCTGCTGCGACCTGCTCGGCCTGGCAGGCACCTCCTCACGTGGGACGGGCCCAGCAATGCTAGACGCCGCAAGGCCCGCACTTTCAAAGAGCAGCTAGAAGAGGACATGGGGGGCCTAGGCCTCTCCGTGATATGGAAAAAGATTATGGACGAGGCCAAGTGGGCTCAGGTAACAGAGGACAACGACCCCCCTCCAGTGGGGAAGCCGCGTGTTTCCAAACGTGGAAAGGATGAGCTAGGCAAGACCTCTACCTAGGGCCGGTCTAGGGCACGATCGATAGATATAGAGTAGGAATATTTTTGTATCTAGATAGAATAGACCGGTCGGATTGCGTGTACTAAGTGAGACAACAATTAATTCCTGGATGTACCCATCCATCCATCCATCCATCCATCGGGGTTTATTCTCCGTGACTCCCCAACGGGAGCTCGAGTTTTATTAATTAATTAATCTGTCGGGCAGCTTTGACTTAGGGGTTCCATCCAGTTGGCTTCATACATTTTTCAATCCCGACGGTGTCGGACGTACATCGTTTTTCTAGGCTTTGTTCATACAAACAGGACTTCATCAAGGAGGTTGTACGCCTGTTGCACGCTCTGAATTTGAAAGGATACAACCAGTGCATAATGCTATGAGCAGGTAAAGAATTTTCTCAAGCAACGTCCTCATATTCTGATTTGGCACGCCGCAAAGGTGAAAACCAATTGCGTTTAGTGCCGGTCCGCGGAAAACGCGATCTGCAAATGAATCCAGGCCGGAATCGAACTGGGGACCTCTCGCACCAACTTTTGCTGACTATAGGACGGACGTCTCCGGATCCTAGGGCATCGCCAACTGACACCTACAGTCATCCGCAAAAGTTCTCCTTTCCGGGGAGTGATGCAAGCCTGTCGGATTTGGTACTAGATAAATCATTCGAGTCCCCATATATTAAAAAATTAAATTAAATTATAACATGCCTCCGTTGGGAGATCATGTAGCATACATTCCTTGATGGATGGGTGGAGTGGAGGAAGCCGCGTAATCGAACTATAACCTAACTCTAAGCGATCTAGTCTGAAAAATCCTAACCCCTAAATGGTCTTGCTGCCGATTTTCCGCCAAAAAGTGACTTACAGCCGATTTGTCGGCACCTACTCGGGGGACCAGTTTGCGAGAATACCATTGGGAATTAGGAAACGTTTAGCTGAGAAGAATGAAAGTTTATAAGTTTCTCCAGAACATGATACTAGGGTTTGCTATATTTTGACCAAGTTTAACAGGTGTTCCAGACCGTCAAAGTACAGGGGGTCAGGGTACTTTTTCACGCACAACGTGCATTCCGGAAAACGACGACCTGGCCATGGCGGCTTGCGCCCACGCATGGCATTTACGTTTGCGTTCGAATTTTCTGGCCAAACTTAGGATATTGATTTTATACGTCCTAAAGATCATACAGGCCAATTTTTGGTTCGCGGGAATGCCATTTGATAGGTGTCGGCAGCGTTCTTGCTGGAAAAAACTGCGATCAGGCCGGACGATAGAAACGTTGACAGCAATACCTTTCCTGCGTATTTTAAAGGACATATTGGTTTCTTTGTACTTTTTATGATGATTTGTAGTCGTAAACGTGCAAGGGTGGCCAGAAATCGCCGAATCCAGCGACCATGCTGCACAACTTTGGTGTGCCGAAATGCGCCATTTTGCGGCCACCGCCTGGGCCAAGGTAACGCCATCCATGCCTGGTAAAGCTTAAGCATCGTTTTCCTATCGATGTTTGACGTTTATATATACGTTCTAGCTTGTGTAGCACATTCTTTTTGCATTATTCATGCTCTTTCTTGACCCTGGCCTGGCCCCTTTCTAAAACACCCTTCTTAGATGCTTCCCTCAGTCAGTTGACCTGCCACAGGGTGATGGTGATAAGTTTTAGAGGCTGTATGGGTTTGAATACCTCCATATATGTTGAATGTATTGTTATACATTTCCCACACACATATTGCATGAGTGTGAGGCAGTTGGCTGGTCTCTGTGGCATCATCAAGCATGTAACCGGTGAGTAGAAGCTTCCCATTGTCAGCATGTGCCACCAGGTGTGCTGGCCATCACCTGGCAAGCTATAGCAGCTTAGGCCTAGTTTATCCTTGCTACTGTAGGGCAGGCTGAAATAGGCTTAAAATCACTAGTTTGTTGGTGGCTGCCTCCTAGAATGCATGCCTTGCGTAGGGTATCCGTACCACGTTACCTACGTGCATGGACAAGGTGGCACCTGCACATAGGTGCCATGTAAGGGCAGTGTGATGATGCAGTTATGTTTCCCCATCATTGTGGAAGGGAAATGTATTGTTTGGCATGGTTGGGGGCCATATTAGTAGGTATTAGTAGGTAGTATGCCCACTCCTACCCCCTTGGTTGCTTTTTACCAACGGTACCCCTATGGGCTGTACTGGGTGTAACTGCTGGTATACCCACCCAAATGATGACCCCAATGGCTCAAACTGTTCAGCAACTAATTGTTTATCATCCCTGAAGTGGTAGGTGCCTAGCTCTTACAACATAATTCAAAATGCACATTCTACCAAAAATGAAAACGCTCGTCTTGACCCCCCTGACTTTGACGGCAGTTATACATGGCCTACGATGAATATATGTGAGGTTGTGATATATCACGGCTTAGGGCAACTCATGGACATGCTTGCCCCCCAAGGACAGCCATTGGATATTGCTAGGTTGTACAGGGGCTGGTTTACAAAATAGGTGAGTTACTGCCGATTTATCGGCAGCATTTCCGCCCATTTAGGGGCTAACTACATTACTCATCAAAACGCCTCCTCCTCTTGGGGGGAGGTGGCTTGCCCACAGGGGCTGGCGTGTGAGCCTTGACAATCTTCTGCCACCGCGTCTTGTTCAGCATGGCAGTCCAAAGAAGGGAGAGAGAGTGGATGCGGTGTTCAAACTGGGCTGGGACCACTAGGTCGGCCAGCAACATCTGGGTGTAGTTCGTGGTGCCCATGTTTCCCCACCCTTTTAGGAATGTCCTTGGGGCCAGGCCAGGTCAAAATATGCCGCCCTGGCTGGCCAAGCCGCTGGGGGCCGGCCAGACCGAGTGCAGTGTCGACCTGGCTGGTGCGAGTGCTCAAGATGTCCTACAAATGCTATCCTACGCTGCCTAATCTCGTCCGAAATACGAGGCATACCCTGATACAAAGACTCTAATGACCTATGCTGGGAAAACCCTACATTCAGGACCTGTCGGAGCATCCTGTGAAACCGTGCCGTCGAGCTTAGCTGCCATGGTGTCCGTGAGTGTCCACGCCTCGGCGCCATACGTAAGCACCGTGAGGACGAGGACCTTGAAGAGCATGCTTTGCGGTGCTCGCCCACCTGCCCTTGAGCTAGGATGGCCCAAAGAGCCTCCCAGAGGACCGTGTCAAAGGCCTTAGTCAACAAAAATGAAGACCAGCGGCAAACTGTCAGGGCAAAGGCGACGCACCTCCTCCATCAATTGGCGCGCGACAAACACAGCCATGACTGTCAGTGATACGACCACGACGGAAACCCATCTGAGACTCACCCAGGTGTGGGTCCAGCGCGGCGCGGAGCCTGTGCAGCATCATGCGCATGAAGACCTTCAGCGCGGCGCTCTGGAGGCAGACACCCCGATAGTTACCGGGGTCAGCAGCGCCAGAGCCCTTCTTGTACAGCATGACGCGGATGGCCGTCTGCCACTCAGCAGGCGGAGGCTCGTCAGAGAGCAGGACACGGTTGCAGAACGCCAGCAGAAGATCCCTCACCGCCGGGTCAGGGGTCTTCAGCAGGGCGTCCCCACAATGTTCAGGCCCACCCAGAGCCAACTTCTGGTATACTTGGAAGGCTTGAAAATACCATTTGGGACTAGTGGAATATCATTTTACCGCATCAAATTAGCACTTTTTCATGAATGAACATGGTCAACACACCCAAAGTGCCCCCTAACTAATAGCTCAAGAAATACTACTTTTCACCATGTGAACCTCCACAAATACAGAATATGGGGCATACATGTCTCCTTCATACATGTGAAAAATTCAATTTCAATTAATAAAATTTTATAGTAGTACATATGCTAGCTAGCTAATAAATTGATGTCCAATTTGAAACTGATCCATGTCTTACTAATTATCGACGTCAATGATCTACATCAATGAATTCGTTCATGAATTTGCAAGATTGGTTCCGTCCCAATTTGTATCCATTACACATATATATATATTAATAATTCTGCACACGGCTGATTGGATTGCTCTTTTCGCGGACCTCAACGCCCAGGACCTCACCTTCCCCTCCCCTGAGGATAAGCAGCGGTTCCTCTCTCGTCGCAAGCGGTTGCACGACCTCACCTGGACGCTGGATGACGACCTCACCCCCGCTCAGCAACAGCAGCGACGCGACCTGTGGCCGGAATACCTCCGCCATAAGCAGGACCCCCAGAAGCCCAAGGTGTACTGGAGGGGCGGGGACCTGATGATCAACCACAAGATGTGGACGCCCCCAGCGGGCTAGAATAGCAATAGCCCTAGATTGTAACCCTTGGCGTCACTGCCGCTAAGGCAGCCATGCCTAGACTATTTGCCTAGCTGTGCCAACACACCTAGTCACGTGCCGCCAACGCACGGTCCACCACCAGCCATAGCCTAGTACAGCCATGCTACGCCCTGGCTATGTTTAGCCAAGCCATGCCTATAATGGGACCCCCCCATGGATGTTGCATTAAGAATTTAGCCATGCTATGCCATGCAGAGAGATGCTCTCTGTCGAGCAGCCATGTCCTAGCTCTTGTATAGCCATGCTGATCTTCCTCCCTCACAGGCATGCTCCCCCCCTTACCCGGGCATAGCGTGATAGACCATGAGGGTGCAGGTGCCCTGGTGCACCTAGAGCAAGGGTAGCTTACATTCCCACCCTTGCATGAAGTAGCCTAGGATGTATTAAAAGCCATATGCCCCTTCTCAGGGATATGCGCTACATTGACTCCCAACGGAGCGATGTTGATAATTAATTAATTAACGCCCAGGGACGTGCGTGGCTGTTCTCGCTTTCCTTGCGGAGTGTGGGCTCGGCGTACCTTCATGCTCTTCCCATGGCCCCCCCATTCGCCTTGGCTCCCAGCCACTACTCGGTGGCGCTCCGGCACCAGCTATTTGCCCCGCAGCCTCTTGTTCCGGCCGGGCGGCCTTGTGGTAGCTGTGGGCAGCCGCTGGATCCCACCGGGGACTCACTACCTTGCCTGCATGGGGGGCCAACAGAATCAGAATTGGTATTTGTATTTGCGCACTGTCCTCCTGACGGTGGTGCTCGCCATGATTCGGTCGGTTTTCCCCCACGCGAACATCCGGTCCGAGGATGCGGATGGCACTGCCTTCTATTCCCCCAACCACCGGCCTGACATCGTGGTGCTGGACTTTGAGGGGGGTGGCCGGCATCTGCTTATTGACGTTTCGGTGGCGCGGCCCTTGGCTCATAGTCGGCCGCAACTTTTTTTGCTTTTTTGACCCCCAAAAATGAAAAAAATCATAACTCCTAGACCACAAGTCCAAATGCCCTCAACCAACATTTTTTTGATATCTACACTTCAAGGGCTTTCAGAATATGCAATAATATCTGGTGCTCATTGAGTAGTTTGGATGGTAGCTGCAGTCAAAGTTGGACAAAAGACGAACTTTTCCGCGCTAGGAACTGAAGTTTACCCCCCCCTTTTTTGGAGGGCAGGGTTCTAAACACCTAATGCATGATTGGATTATTTTGTTAGGATGTCCAGGGGTCCCCAAACGGGGGGGGGGCATTCAAAACTGCATTTTACTGTAGGCACCATGCTCATATTGGCGGGTGACTACGCTAAGGCATTTTTGGGCGTTTTGACCCCTGAAAATCAAACAAACCATAGCTCCTAGACCACAAGTCCAAATGAAGTCATCTAACATTTTTTTAATATCTACACTTTGAGGGCTTTCAGAATATACAATAATATCTGGAGTCTACTAGGTACTTTACAAGATATGCTCAGTCAAACTTGGACAAAAGACGAACTTTTCAGTGCTAGGAAAAGTTTACCCACCCCCCATCATCGGGGCAGGGTTCTAAACACCAGAAGGATGATTGGATTATTCAATAAGGATGTTTACAACTCCCCAAATGAGGGGGGTGCACTCAGACTTGCATTATAATACATGCACCATGCTCATATTGGCAGGTGACCCCGAGCAGCCAAATCCCCCAAAAGTCAGGTAACCCCACGACCCATGCATCATAGCCATGGTACACAACTTGCCATGCACCATATATGTGGCTAGCATGAAAAAAAGCATCATAAACAATAAAACAAACTATCTAGTCACCCTGAGTACGGACATACTTGCCATCCTCGGCGTTGTGCCAGTGCTGCCAGCAGCCTACCTCGATGTGCTAGTGCACCATGCACTCCACACACCAGTAGGTGATCATGCCCTTCTCCTTGCATGCTGCACATGTTGATTTGTACTCGGCCCTTGCTGGGGCATGGCATGCAGCCTCAGGGAAGTACCCGCCATGCATTCTAGTGCGGGGGACCGGCATGCCCTGGGATGCACGCCTATTCTCCCTATCTAGGTCATTGGCCTTCTTGTGCATGGCCCTCACTAGGGCAGCCCTGAATTCTTTCTGGCTGAAAATGGCACCATCTCCTTTGGCCACCTGCTGGTATTTGTATGATGTGATGATGGCCATGTTGAGCAGCCACAGAAAAGAGCGGTGCCAGGGCCGCTTGGTGACTATCTCCATATTGTTGTTGGCACCCAGCTGATCCACACGGTCGACGCCACTCTTGTGTTGGTCGTACACGCGCTTCACTTCAGGGACCTTGACCTGCTCGTAGTGACCGCCACCACCCTTGTTCCAGCGCTGCTTCTCCACCACCTCCTCGTTGTCAGGGTTGCCCTGGACAGTGGTGTAGAATCTGACGGGCTTGGTGTCCATGTAGGTGATGGCAGTTAGTGGCTGGCCACACTCCATCTCCTTCTGTGCATACATCCACTCACCTCGCTCCATCCCCTTACCATCCACGTTGATGGCTCGGGGGTAGCACTTCCTATCCTTGCGGACTGTGCCTATGAAATGCAGGCCCTTGCTAACCAGCCACTCGCACAGGTATGCTGTGCTAAAGTAGTTGTCAGCGACCACAATGGTGTGCCCTTCCAACATGGGATATGCCTTGTCAACTAGGCCAGCCACAAACAATGCTCCACTAGCCTTCTTGCCACCACCAGCTGGCACATCATCAAACCCAATCTCAGCATACTTGGGCAGGCCTACCGCCCATAGCTCACCACCCAAGTACGGGATGAAGTAAAGAAGCGTGCCGGTCTGCCCACATGCAATGGCATAGTGCTTGATGCCCCACCGTGAATGAGATGGCTTGTCAGGCATGTATTGACGGATATCATTCTTGCCACGGTAAAACTCCATTGCCTCATCAACTGCCACAAACCCGCTTGGCTCAAAGTGCTTGTTGACGAGCTTGCCTTGGACGTGCTCGATCATCTTGCGAACCCACCACAAAGGATCATAGTCAGGTCTTCCCTTCTGTGGACGCTCATTGATCTCAGCTGCAACATCTCTAACACTCAAGAAACGCAGAATGTCCACAAACCTCCTCCTTGGCAGGATAGCCCGCATGGCAGCCATGCCAATCAAACCATCATCATGCCAATAGGTGAAGTAACTACCCCCATGCCATTGGATGGACATCAGCACCAGGCATGCCATGAAACGAAGAATGTCGCTTGGTGTGCAATCTGTCCATGGCCGACAGATCTTGCCATGTTCATCCGCGTCATTCTGCCGCGCCTTTGCCTTGGCGTTTGTCCAGCTCGCAATGTCGATGATGAAATCCATGCCCAGCACGAGAAAGAAAAAGTCGAGGGGCTCCATACCTCAGTGTAGCCCTGCTCTTCCACGATGCATCACGCCGATTCTTGTAGCTTGCCTCAGCTGGCATCTCGAGATCGTATGTGCCCCAGCCAGCCTCGTCGGCGACGTCGCTGCTCTGCCCCGCAGGTGCAGCAGCACGGCTTTTGCCTCGCCCACTGCCAGACTTGCGCTTGGCGGGGGGGGCTTCAGCATCGTCGTCATCATCGTCGCGATCATCAACCTGCTCATCGTCTTCTTCCTCGCTCTCGGACCCAGCATCTTGCTCGTCCTCGTCACGATCGGTTTCAGATTGGCAGCTTGCAACGTCGTCGCCTTTTTCCACAAAATTTTTACTGCCCTGATCCCGCCACCATGTCTCGCACTGCGATTTCTTGTACCAATAGCTCAGTCCATCGTCCTCGAAAGTCAGCTCAAACTTGGTGCCATCGCGGCCACCCAGGGCAGCAATGTTAGTAACCAGGCCAGCGTAGAAGATGCCCGGCGTGGAAAACTCGTCGCCAGGCACTCGTATAACTCGCCCTAACCACAGTTTCTTTACTTTAGGCGCCATATCCGCTCTCGCGCCCAACGGTAAAGATGTTAGCAAAATGTTAGCAAATGTCACGTGACCACCAATACAATGCACGAGGTATTTACTGGGCTATGGCGCAATTACCTGGCCAACCTTAGCATTTTCATTCGTGTCGGGTCTACCCCGGTCCATCAGCAACATTTACGTTACGTCACTTACGTCGGAGGTCACGGATTTACGCGTTACAGTTACGTTACGTCGGGTACCATCCATTTGGATGGTATCGGCCGACTATGGGTTAGCCACGTGGCTGGGGCCTCCCTCACGGCAGGTTACACGGCGGACCGGGCGGAGCGGGCCAAGCTCCTGGCCTACGGCGACGTCGGGCACCATCGTGTGGTGCCCTTTGTCCTGGAGGAGTTTGGGGCCATGGGGCCCCTGACCTCCGCCTTCTTCAAGGAGTGTTGCCGGCTCCGGGAGGACCGGCTGGACCTGGAGGGCCAGCGGGCCCCATGGTCGGCGCGGACCTGGACGTCATATTGGCGTCAGCGCTTGTCGGTGGCGCTGACTCGGGCCATGGCTGACATCATGCTCCGCCGTACGCGGGCTGATTTTGCGGTGCAGCAGGGCTATTAGGTTCCTCCCGTTAGGAGTTTCCATTGGTCTTATCGTAGTATAGAGATTTGACATGGCTCTGTATAGAGGTTTATAGCTGGGCGTTTGCTTTGTTTTGAGTGATTTCACTCTGCTGTAAGTAATTATATTATTAATATATATTTAATAATCTCTACACATATATATTGTTGTTATCATCCTTCCAAACAAACCACGCACGTCTTTAACTAGTCCATACAATTCCTTCGCACAACACCTATATATACATGGGGCGCGCAACCCCAATTCATACAAACCGCCCTTCGAAGGCACGGTCACTGATCCAACAATTACGACATCTGTTGTAGACCCGTTCTCTAAACCCATTTGAAGCCCAAGTCTGGACAAGCCGAACACGTTGGCCTTCTATCTAGAGCGAAATGCAGGAATGTTGTCCCAGCTGGCGCCTTCCTTCAGGAGAGTGACTTTCTCGCGGGCGAACTTCCGAGTGAAACGAAACTTAGGCCGCTCTCTCTCATCACTCCAGCCGAGCTCGTAACCTTCATCAAACCATCTGAACACCACCTTCTCCCTAGCTCTCGTGGCCCAGGAGGGTGCCAAAGAGCAGAAAATCTTCCTTCTTGGGATACTTATGCTTCCACAGTTGCCAAGTGTCCTCAACCCATTTTGCGTTCCAACCTCCATGAATTTTCGTACCATCGATCAAGCGCATCCGGACGTCCGGCTGAACCATCCTGATTGGGCTGAGGGAGCCGACCGCTGTGCAATCCGCCCCCTTTTCCGCAACTCCCCCCCCCCCCCTACTACCCTGACCTCGGCCTGTCTGCAGCCGTGCAGGCTTGCCGGCCCCATCCGTGTCCTTTCCCGCAACACCTCCACTCCCCCTTTCGCCCCCCCCCCCAGGACCCCTCCGTCCCGTCAACTGCATGCGCAGCCGCCGCCATCGCCATCAACTCCTGAAACGTCTGACTCGGCTGACCTCTCGGTATGCTAGCTTGGTGCGTCGGTTGGGAGCTCGTCCCCTCTCGACCCCGGTTGTGCAACTGCTGCGCCGCCGCGGCTTGGCCATCACCACGACCGGCCTCTCCGGACAAAGTCCCAGTCGCGGATCCACGCGGAAACCGAACTGCAGTTTCTTTCTCGCCTTCCCCTGCACCGTGCACGTAGATGGTCCCCCACATGCAAACATGAGTACGGTAGTTTCGTGTCAGAAATTCAACGACTTTTACCTTAAAAAAACTTTCTACAATAAAACATCTACAATATAACACAAGGCGGACAACACAACCCGCTATCTAAAATGGAAATTTACCGGTCGAATGTACCGTTGGATCGAGCGTGGAAGGGCATCCTTGGTCGATGCATGGTGAAGTCATCCAAAAATGATGCGTTCATCTGTCCGGTCGGCGTCATTGGCAGCTCCTCAATTAGACCGACCACCTCAGTCTGGCGCATAAACTCAGCAACCACGTCAGCTCCACCTGATGAGACCCTTGGCTGACCCTCCCGTCCTCCCAACACCAACGTACGCCCATCCGACTCCAGCCCCCTTCTTTGCACCTCCAAGAAGGGGGGCTGTGCAACAAACGTCGTTTCGGACGACGGCACGAAACCGTCATCCGCCTCCGTCCGCACCCTCGACTGCAATAATTTGTCCATCCCCGCTTCAGTTGGGATCGAGTAAGGTCCTTAAAACATTTGTCCTTTCAGACGACGGCACGTGATCGTACACAATTAAATTGCGCGATTCAAGGGCGGGCGTAGTATGAGGGGGAGACTGGGGCCGGATACGCCCGAAGGCGGTTCCATCACAAAGCTTCCGCCCTTCTCCGCCACCACTCCTTTAATTCCACATGTTCCCCGGCGTCGCTCCCAATGATCCTCACCCGATTCAGACCCCTCATCCTCATCCTCTTCGCTGTCAACCTCCTCTCCGGAGTCGCTCCGGCCATCCTCATCCTCTTCTTCGCTATCAATTTCCTCCTCGTCGTCATGCACTCCCTTCCTCGCCCGATTCAGACCCCTCCTCCCCCTCCTCCCCCTCCTCCCCCTCGTCTCCCTCGTCCCCCTCGTCCCCCTCGTCCCCCTCTTCCCCCTCGTCCCCCTCGTCCCCCTCTTCCCCCTCTTCCCCCTCTTCCCCCTCGTCCCCCTCGTCCCCTCGTCCCCTCGTCCCCTCGTCCCCCTCGTCCCCCTCGTCCCCTCGTCCCCTCGTCCCCCTCGTCCCCTCGTCCCCTCGTCCCCTCGTCCCCTCGTCCCCTCGTCCCCTCGTCCCCCTCTTCCCCCTCGTCCGGCCCCCTCTTCCCCCTCGTCCCCCTCGTCGATCCCCCTCGTCATCACTCTCATCTTTACTCTTGCCTGATGCAAGCGTTGGCCCCCGCCCCCCCCCCCCTCATCGTCACTCCCGCTACCCTCACTCTCAGTTTCGCTTCGGGCGCGCTTATGCCCCCTCCCTCAGTGGAGGACAGTCTCCTCTTCCCCATTCCCGCCATCACCATCCTCCTTGTCCTCTAGCTTTGTCCTTGTCGTCCCCCCCGGACCCCTCCTCTCCCTCCTCCTCCTCCTCGTCGTCCACCACCTCCTCTTCCGCGTCCTTGTCGTCCCCTCCCCCATCTTCCTCTTCGTCTGTGTCATCCCCCGCCCTGGTGGGTAAGATCTGGAAAGAAGGATCAGCCCCGAGCAGCTCACGAAGCCGATGCTCAACAAGAGCAATAATGCGTTGCCACCTGTCGCACTGCTCGGTTGACCCGAAAACCAAAAAAACTCGGGCAGGTCCGCCAAACAGCCCGTCAATGAAATTATCAACTGCGACCCACCTTCTTGGAGTCATGTCGGTGACATCAGGCGCACCGGGTCGGAGGTTAGAGTGCCTGTACCGCCACTATTGTACCACCTCCACAGGCTAGACCACCGCTGATTGGCGTACATGCCGAGGTCAAGCACAGCAAACGCCTCCCCACAAATGCGATCAGGCACCTGTGTGGACTTGGTGTATAACTCAAACACCGCCGCGCCTTCACTGTAATCTCCTTCTTCTTGTCCTTCTTTTTCCAAAGCAGGACCCTGTATGCCATCCAGTCAATCCCCTTTTGTAACCCTTGCCATCCCTTATCCGCTGCCAACCGCTTGCACCACTTGGGGCCCAGATCCTCCGTCGCCTTCCTTTTGCCCTTCCGACCTCCCTCCTCTTCCCCCCCCGAACCCTTCTTGACCTCATCTTTCTCATCCGCCTCCTCATCTCCCCCGTCCTCACTCTCCCCCTCCTCTTCCTCCCCCGAACTCAACAGGCTGTCCGCCTTCAACCCGTTAGCATGCAAAAAGCGAGGGTGGTTACTGAGCGTCCCGCGCGGCATCTTCCAGTCCTTCTGGTTGATCAGACCGCGATTATCCTCCGGAAGCTTGCGCAATTACCAGGTCAGGATTCCCTTCGTGGCCTTCACCGCCACCTGCCAGAACTTGCGCAGCAGGTCACATTCATCCTCCAATGGTCCCTGAGAATCCAGGCCGAACACATCTACCAGCACGAATCCGGGGTTGAAGGTGCCGTCAGGGTTCATGCATCTCTTGGCCAGGCGGGGTCCTCCAGAAACTTGAGGTGTGCGAGCTGCTTCGCGCCTTCAATCAAAGTCTTCGCGACCTCAATGATTTTGGGCAGGTTGCTAGGACTCAGGGGCCTCCATCGACATCATCGGCGCGTTAATGAGGCTGTCAAAATACTGGAAGCTGGTGAGTTCTCGATGCGAGGTGAATGTGGCCAGCTCATGCCTCTTCTCTTTCGGGCGCGCGTCAAGGAACTCTTGCCGGGCCTTGACATCCTGGACAATCACCGGCTTCCCATCCTCCCCTCTCTTCAACGGGTCCTCGCACCACAACAGCCAGCGCTGCATGAAGTTCTTCTGGTCGGCAGTCCACTTTTCCCCCACTTGTACCTCCGCCTTCTCGCCGGCTCCCCCGTCATCCCCGTTTGCGTCATCATGCACCCTTCCAGAGAGGCCTCACACACCCCCAGATCTTCAAGTACAGGTCATTGGGGATAGGATTACCCTTCCCCCTCTTGACAGGTCCCCACGTCTGGTAAATCTTGTGCACATCTCCCAGCGCCGAGCCGTATAGGTAGTCTTGGCGAGTGCTCTGTCTTCAGCGTTCAACGCGCTCGCGATCAGCCTGAGCTTCTCATGCAATCTGGGCGGCGACCGGTTGGGAGACCTGCACCCATTATCAGACAGCACGCCAAGGTCGATTACATCAGGGCCACAACAACAAGAAAGGCCGGCCGGCGCAACTTCAGCCAAATAAAGCAAGAAAAAATCGGAGGCGAAAAACACTCATCATAAAAGTTAGCCATATCCTTCCTCTTCATGGAGGTCGATTACATCAGGGCCACAACAACCAGAAAGGCCGGCCGGCGCAACTTGTCAGAGGGAAAAAAACGAAACGTACGTATGGCATAATTACGTATCATAAGACTTACCTCCTTCCCACGTAGCGACCACCACTTCGGCAGAATGGTACTCCCCTTCAGCACAACCATGCACGTCCACCCCACCAAAATTGTCCCAATTCCGCGCCCACTCATCCAGCTTTGCCTTCGCCTCCTCCTCAGTCATCGCCTTCTTTCCCTTCTCCCCTCGAAGCTCCACCTTGTTCCTGTCGGCCCGCATGAACCCATCCAGCATGGTCTTGTACCACTCTGACTTCCTCTTGTCGGAAAAAGTCGGTTCGAACAACACCGACTTGATGAGGGTTGTGAAGTGGTTCCCATCAACAACGAGGTACCCTCCGAACGCGACATCAGGCGTAGGTAGCTTGAATTGCGCGCAGGCGGACTCGCACACCCTGTTGAGCCGTTTGGCCGTCTCGCTGTCGATGGGCTTGATGTCGTCAAGAATCGAGACGTCCACCTTCAACACCTCCTCCGAACGACCAGCAGCGGCCATCTCCTTGGTTGTTTCTGTCCGCAGAAATCGGGCGATCTCGTCATCCGTCATTGCGCGTACGTGCGTATCCCTCCTTCATTTCCTTCCACTTGGAGCCCTTCACCCCGAAAAGGAGCTCCATGTCACGCTTGATGTCCGGATCCTTCACCCAATTGTGGAACCTGACGGGCATCCTGTCCGCCAAAATCTGGGGGGCATACCGCCACACGGGAATTACCAGCTTCAATGCTGTGCCCAAAGTCGGACTCGGAGTTGGCGAATATGACGTCCGGCGTTCTGCTCTGCTCTCGACACGTTAAGTGCACGGGCCAAGATCGGCGGAGGCCCCACAAACAGGTTCTTGGTCCAGACCCGCGTTCGGTGGAGTGTTGCGGTTGACGTCGCCGACAGGTCCTTGGGCAGGACGGCTAGCTCCTTCCGCATCAACTTGCCCTTCCCGATCTCGATCGTCGTCAACGCTGGGAGCATCCTCCTCATCCACCACCAATGCAGCCTTCTGCCAATTCTCAAGCAGCGAAACGGGAGCATTGGGAGCGGCCTCTTCCTTTCCCTTCCCCTTTGCCTTCATCACTTTCCCCTTTCCCGTAACGAGTCCTTCCGGCAAGCCCTCCTCGTACGCGCGGACAGCATCCGGCCGTCCAAGTGTGCACTGGCGCCAAGGCATCCGCCTTGTCTTTGACACCCTTGTTATGAGTGGCGATGTCGTCGTTGATTCCGATGGCTCGCATGACCACCGAATGAACCGCTTTCTCGGCCAACGCAATCTGCGCGATTCCGTATAGCACAAGGAAAACAGATATGCAGGATAAATTGTCACACTTTAAAAAGCGCCGGCCGGCGCAACCTTCAAGCAAGAAATTGTACGACATTGCACCAATAAGCAGAACAGCACTGACCTCAGTTGCCGCCTTCCCGGCGTCTTCCGGCCTTCCCTCCAGCCCCTTTCCCCCCCTTCTTGTTCGTGCCTTTCTCCGCCTTCAGCAGCACCTCCAGACGCGCCTCGTGATTTTTCAGCAGAGCCATCAGTCAGCTTCTTGGCGTCCTCCAACTTAATGGAATTCAGCTTGCACGTCTTCTTCCCCTTGCCGGTCTTCTCAAAAAGAGCCCCCTCCAAAAAGTTAATCACAACCCTTGCGCCCGGAATCTTCTCGGCCGGTGTGGTCACACCATCAGTACGGCCGGGTCCATTCAGTATTCACGCTCGGCCCAAACTGCCACCTCCTGAAGCAAATGCGTCGCAGGCACTCTGCTGTCCGCCCCAGGCACTCTCATCTCCTTCATAATAGCACCTGTCCATCTCTTGAGGTTCAGGGCGTCCACCCGCCTCTGCGATTCTTCCGCCGCCTTCCGATCGGCCTCGCTCGCCCCCCGGCTTCCCGGTGACAGGGGCTTACCGGAGTTGTCCCCCTGTCGCGGCAGCCCGACCTCACCCGCACGCTGGACTTCCTCCTGAAAGAAGGTTTCGCAGATACGACAAGAACTGCAGAAAACGATCTTGAGAAAGAAAAAAAAGAGAAACGCCGGCCGGCGCAACCAGACCGCCTTAAAAAAATGTGCAGTACAAACAAGACAACCCTCAGCTTTTCAATCACTAACCTTTCCACCCTCTGCAGTTGAGGAGATTCCGCCTGATCGACGTCCGCTTCCCCGCGCCCGAAACTCGGGCACCGTCCGATTCACTCCCTTTCTTCTGGCCACCTTCACACGGCGTGACAGCACCATGCGGACTCCCCTGCAAACGAGGAACCGCGCCTGACGCCCTACAGTTAAATCCGATAAATCCAGGAAGAGAAGAGCAAGAAAATAACTCCGGACACCTTTGACACACTCAAAAAAAAAATCAATAAGACTCACTTGCGTGCTTCCCGCGACCGAACGGACTTCTCTCGGAGTCGTCCCTTCAACCCCATGCACCCTGTTAACAAGTCAACGCACGAAAGAAATAAAAAAAAAACGCTTAAACGCCTAACTGAAACAAAGCCAGACAAAGACCGAAAGACACTCCCAATTCAAAAGTACAATGAATACAAGCCAACACCCCATAACACACAAAAACTTACGACGGCAGGCGTAACCGTCGTGCCACATCCATCCCGCCGCTCAATGCCCAGGTTACGCTCGTTGAAGGCGTAAACATCATCAGCATCAGGGCGACCTGAAACCACCATGCACCTCCACCGACGACTTCGTGACGTCTCCGGTGGCCGAACCCCCCCCTTTGACCTTTCCAGACGATACCTTCGGTGGCGGTGGCGGCATTTGCGTCTTCAAAAGCGCGGCCTTCCTCGCGGCCTCTGCCCTCAGCTCCTTCAAAAATTCCTTCACAGCGGCTTCTTCCGTTTCCCCAATCGATGCCTCAACCTTATCGGCCATGTCTTCACCATTCGCCTCCCTCTCGAGAGTCCCACCAGGAGCAGAGGCCTTAATTGGACAACTGTTGTCGCCCTTCTTGGTAACCGCACCAGCATTCTTTCCCTCCACACCGGCAGCAGAATCCTTCTTGCATGGCAGGGTCCCGCTGGGGTTCCGTGCCGGCGGCCCTCTCTTTAGTCGCAGCAGCAGAGGCCTTGGACTTGTTGTCGCCCTTCTTGGTAACCGCACCAGCATTCTTTCCCTCCACACCGGCAGCAGAATCCTTCTTGGCAGGGTCCCGCTGGGGTTCCGTGCCGGCGGCCCTCTCTCCAGTCGCAGCAGCAGAGGCCTTGGACTTGTCGTTGCCCTTCTTGGTAACCGCACCAGCATTCTTTCACTCCACACCGGCAGCAGAATCCTTCTTGGCAGGGTCCCGCTGGGGTTCCGTGCCGGCGGCCCTCTAGCTCTCCAGTCGCAGCAGCAGAGGCCTTGTGACTTGTTGTCGCCCTTCTTGGTAACCGCACCAGCATTCTTTCCCTCCACACCGGCAGCAGAATCCTTCTTGGCAAGGATCCCGCTGGGGTTCCTTGCCGGCGGCCCTCTCTCCAGTCGCAGCAGCAGAGGCCTTGTGACTTGTTGTCGCCCTTCGATCTTGGTAACCGCACCAGCATTCTTTCCCTCCACACCGGCAGCAGAATCCTTCTTGGCAAGGTCCCGCTGGGGTTCACTTGCCGGCGGCCCTCTCGCCAGTCGTAGCAGCAGAAGCCTTGGACTTGTTGTCGCCCATCTTGGTAATCTCGCCGCCAGAATCATCTAGACGGCCCAGCACCCAACCCCTGATTGGCGGGGGCCATGAATTCATCCTTCCCAACGACAGCAGAAAATGGTACATCTGGCACCGCCAACTTTTGCTTTTTGGCAGCTTGCGCTTCAGGTCGAGAGCCCCCTCCGTTCTCGCCCCCTTGATGGGCCTTACCCTGCGGATCGAGCACGGTTTTCGGGTCCCTTCACACTCTTCCCAACAACAGCCCCGGTCTTCGGCGCGACAACCGGCAGGGTCTTGGGCGCGTCAACCGCCTGCCTGGCAGTGTGCTGTGCCTGCAATGGAACCCCCCCCGAACGTCCCTCGCCACTGTTCTGCGGAGGGTCGGACACGACAAGAGCGAATGATGGGGAGCCCTGCCGTATCCATCTGCACGAGGAAAACAATTCAATTAAAACATTCAACGAAATATCAGTTAGGGAATGACACCCTTCAAAAATAAGCAACACTGCAATTATTAGTGTTTCTGTTTGAAGACTTCGCTGGGCGAGGTGGTGGGCGAGCTGTGCGGCGTTAACCGTGGGCAGGTTTTATTATTGAGCTTTTTACAGATCTGTAAAGTTAGGGCCCGAAAAATACAGATGGCTAGGTGTATATACAGATCTTTTTTTATTACATATCTGTACGTAAACTCCGACGTAATGCCTTTACGTCTTCGGGGGTCGAGGTGCAGGCCGTGTTCACTTTTCAGTACATACCTGGAAGCAAAATTCAGCCATGGCTACGAAAGCTAGAGGAATGTCAGCCGTATGACCTGCACACGAGGGTAACTTAGTTAAGAAATCAAGCCGAAGTTAATCCTGCATCTGAGGGAGCAGAATAATTGCAAACACAACAGCAATTGTGCGACAAGTAAGTAAGTAAGTACTTGCGTGTCATGCGCAAAGGCATGCCACGGAGTACTATGCTAATCTCATTAGAAAAATAATTAATTGTGCGACAGACCAAACAATATTGCCGCAAATGGTTTTCACCTTTGCGGCGTGCCAAATCAGAATACAGGGGCAGCTCACGTAGGTGGAACAGTGTTCCAACTCCGGTAGGTGGGACAAATTCAGCAAAGCGGGACATGTTCAGGTGTCCCACCTAACTGAAATTATGTCCCACCTTGTTGAATTTGGAAAAACATGGTGTCCCACCTACCGGCATTTGTGATACAGGTCTGTCTCACCTACCCGAACTTGAAGCTGTGTCCCACCTAACTGTATATTTCTATGTGTCCCACCTTCCTGAATGTAGTGGCTACGCACATATGGGCTCTATGTGTCATACTCCTACATATGTTATACATACATGTCCCTATTACTCCTATGGGGCATGCTACCTATTCTGCACGTTTGCTCATGGCGTAGGGACACTTGATCTGTGTGCAACCGATAATACGCTGGAAATTAAATCAATCAAGTGCAAATATGGTAGTTCTTGCAGATTTGTATGACAACATTGTTATTGTTATATGGTGCATGGGGGTGGGGTTAGAAACCCCCACCCCCACCCCACTTCACCGCACTTCACCCCACTTCACCCCACTTCACCCCACTTCACCCCACTTTACCCCACTTCACCCCACTTCACCCCACTTCACCCCACTTCACCCCACTTCACCCCACTTCCCACCCCCCCCACCCCCACCCCCACCCCCACCCCCACCCCCACCCCCACCCCCACCCCCACCCCCACCCCCACCCCACCCCCACCCCCACCCCCACCCCACCCCCACCCCCACCCCACCCCACCCCCACCCCCACCCCACCCCCACCCCCCCCACCCCCACCATATAACAACAACATAACAACACCACGATAAGAAATGACATCGTGGTGCAGTCGCCACCGCCGTCATCAAGGAGACAACCTGCGCAGGCCAGAAATCGGGAGAATTCGGGCAATCATGTACAAGACAACAGGCTCCAGGTCAGCCAAGCGCTCGTACATGCGAAACTTGATGACTGGGTCTGCAATCGCCATAATCCAAGTGATGCACATGTACAACCACGTCATAACTCGGAAGCTTTGGATTAGGATCATAAAAGATTGACTCAAACAATTACCGTGCTAGCAAGATGTGGGCAAGAGAATGCACCCATGGTTGTTGTAATGGTGTAAAAAGGGTGCCAGATTTTCAAGTAAGGAATCATGAATAACCATGCCGCACCTCATGGCCATGCATATACATGGTGGCAAAAAATTTCACATCATCCACACGGCCATGTGTGTGCCTGCACGTGTATGGTTGTGAAAATTGACAGCATTTTTACTATGCACACGCCCATGTATGCATGATTGCCTATGACGTCCACGCAGGCATTAAAATTCACAAGGCCTCGCATTCGATCGTGCTTGCAAAAAACTGTCCATCAACACAATACGCCTAGCCTGCAGCCTGCATGTAGTGCATGGTTGCACAAAACAGAACTACATGAACACAATGAATGAATGCACAAACTTTGTGCCCACACTTGGAATTACCCCAAACTGAACAACGCGGTTATAATGCACATGGCCTCACATTTACTCATGCGAAAACCCTTTAAGCATCAGCACAATGGCCATCATGGGGAACCCAGCAACGGGATTCGTGATTGGAAGGATTCTGAATCACGCACCTATGTTCAGTCATATTTGCAAAGAACCGACATCGGGTTGACCAGAGCTGACGTCCACGGACCACTCTTCGTCACTGGAATTCCCTTCATTATCCTCAGAACTTGAATCGCTGGGCTCAGAGCTTGAACCAGCTGCGACGTGTAGAAACTGCCCCGGCTTCTTGGTCGGTAAGAGAATGCCTTTCTGGGTGCGCACCAGCTTCCAAAACTTCTCCGAATCCCCGGAATCTGAAGACCCCCCGGAATCTGTTCTTGCCAAAACGGCCTCCGCTTCATTCCCTTGCCGGTTGTGAGTCTCAGAAGCCAAGGATGCAGAAGCTGGTTGTTCTTCCTGGATCACTGTAAGACCTGAAGGCGATGCCTTGGTACTTATGTCCTCATCATTTGTAGAGGACGCTAGGTCTGGGGTGGAGTTCAACTCATCATCAACATCAACGCTGGGCTGGACCTTCACCGGTGTAGAGGCCCCGGAAGCTGCCTCATAAGCAGCCTCCGAATCTGCCTCTGAACCATGATGAAGCGCTTTATCCATCGTTTCAAGAAGAAAAACAAGCTATATGTACCGCTAGCTGCTCACGTAGTGTAAGTATTTATGCAGTTAACGATACTTGATAATAAAGCCACGTCGAATTATATACAATACGTATGTGCGGTGTAGTGAAATATAGGTCTTGGTAGTGATATGTGACCACTTGTGTGTACATGTACACAGTACAGTACACCGCCTCACGGGTACGTGGGCTGTTCCCACACCACGTGGAAGTGGGACGTTTGCGTACTACGTAGCCGTGAAAGTGGGACGGTTCGCGTACCACTTAGCCGTGAAAGTGGGACGGTTCGCGTACCACGTAGCCGTGGAAGTGGGCTGTATGCGCCTGTGGGACGGTCTCAACCACAATCTGAGTACGTGGAACAGGTGCCCCACCTTGCCGCGTAGGTGGGACAGTCCCATCCAAAATCCGAGTACGTGGAACATGTGGCCCACCTTGCTGCGTAGGTGGAACAGTCCCATCCAAAATCTGAGTACGAGGAACAGGTGCCCCACCTTGCTGCGTAGGTGGAACAGTCCCCATCCAAAATCTGAGTACGTGGAACAGGTGCCCCACCTTGCTGCGTTGAGTTGCTGCGTTGGTGGGACTGGCTCTTCCAAAATCTGAGTACGTGGAACAGGTGGCCCACCTTGCTGTGTTGGTCGGTGGGCTGTCGCATCCACAATAACCGTACATCAGTACACGTGGCACTGTAGGCGCCCCACCTTATGAATTCCCCTTCTGCCGGCGTAATTAACATGGTATACTGTAAGGAGGTGAGAGGAGGTGAGAGAGGCACACGCTGGCTACGTACAGTACGTGGCACGTGACTTTTGTTAGAGAGTGCATCAGTTAATGATCAATTAACTAATTATTGAACACGTGACTGCATCCGTGGTCTGAGGACTCTAACTATATACGGTGAGCCGCTATGGCGAGCGGCTCAGGCGAGCCGGAGTGCAGTCCATCATCCGCAGGGCCAGCTGTCGGCGGCTCGGGTGATGCGGCCCCCGCAGGTCTGGACCTGCAAGCTTTCTTGTGCCGCATGTCACCGAGGACGAGGGAAAAGCAACTACGACAGGCAGGGCTAACCACGGCATCAGAAGCGGGGCTGGTAAACTCCGACAAACCAGCTGACAAGGGCGAAAAAGTAAGCCGTGCGCCGCGAGATGAAATTACGTTCAGGGATATGCGCACCAAGCGGAAGATTCTGGACGCCTTTCACGAGAGCGGATTGTCGCAGCGCCAATTCTGCAAAACTAGCGACCCCCCCATCCCGATTTCAACCTTCAGCCGCATGCTCACAGAGGAGGCGGCCATCAAGGCTGCAGCAGACAACCCCAAGCTAGCGGGGAAGAAGTGCCCAAGTCGTGTCAGAAACCCGACTACGGCCAAGTTTCCCTTGGTGGAGAAAGAGGTGGCCACTGAGATTCGCGAGTATCGGAGCAAGGGGTACATGGTCAACCGCGCGCTTGTGCGCGTAAGTTTATTTCCATCATAATTGTCGGTATTTTTCCTGCTGCATTTTGTACATGTCGCACTAGTTTGCTGAGTTTCGATTGTTTCATGAGTATGCATGCAGCCCGGCCCCGTGAGTATTTGACGTGGAAGAGCCGAAAGTATGTAATGGTCTTCTTCGTTGCATGCAGCCAAATGATGCAGCGTAACCACCCAGCAACGGGTGATCATGAATTATGTAAGGGTTGGAAACTAGCAGTCTTGCTCATTTCTTGGCGATATCCCAGCTGCCCCCCCTTTATTTGAAAGATATTGCTCATGATGCAGGGCAGTGTCACGAGATAATCAGTTGGGCTTAAGCAGCTACCTGCACCAAAGAAACCTTTTTTGCTGCCTAAAATGTTCTTCTTGTCCTGTTTTAATATTTGTTTGTGCAATGCATGTTGTGCAGAACATGATGTTCAAGTCCATGCGCAAGCTTCACCCTGAGAACGCGAAAATTTTCGTGTGCAGCGACGGCTTCTTGACCAAGTTTCGGCTCAGGCACGGCTTCACAACCCGCCTTCGCACCAATGTGAAGTCCCAGGCACGCTCAGCTGAGGAGAAGATGGCGACCATGCAAGGGTTCGTCGAGAGGGTGCAAGGCTACCTCGTGTCCATGCCTCACAAGGGCAGCGCGGACCATCCGGTCAACGAATTCGACGAGTTGTGGGGCAACTTCCCATCGTGGCTCAGATGGTGCTTCGATGAAACTCCTGCAACTTTCAACAACCCTGCGAGAGAGACGTGGGACGAGAAGGGGAAAAAGGAGGTGTGGGTGGCAGGCCAGGCGGGTTCAGCATCGGACAAACGCTGGTGCACATTCATCATCCCCTACAGCGCAGGGAAGGGCCCACACTCACCCGTCATGCAGCCACGCCCCGCAGTGATCTTCGGCGGCGCAGGGAACGTCATGGCTTCAGAGAAGGACAGCTACCATCCCGACGTGGACGTCTATTTCCAGGCATGTCCGCCTTCATGTTATAATTATATGTGCATTATTATTTTATTACATTATTACGTACATTCAGACTGTGTACCACTCATCTGAAAATATTGTACGTATGCCAACCTCACCTCCAGCATTTTTTTCGTCTAGCAGTATGCAGGGTAATTTTATATTTTCACTATTACTACTACTCTTATATTTTAGCTAATAAAGTAATATTTATTAGTTTACTCTAATACTGTACATAAATAAACTGATTCAAATAAATATATTGGTTACGTTTGATTATAGTGTCTTCCTTCCTTCCTTCCTTCCTTCCTTCCTTCCTTCCTTCCTTCCTTCCTTCCTTCCTTCCTTCCTTCCTTCCTTCCTTCCTTCCTTCCTTCCTTCCTTCCTTCCTTCCTTCCTTCCTTCCTTCCTTCCTTCCTTCCTTCCTTCCTTCCTTCCTTCCTTCCTTCCTTCCTTCCTTCCTTCCTTCCTTCCTTCCTTCCTTCCTTCCTTCCTTCCTTCCTTCCTTCCTTCCTTCCTTCCTTCCTTCCTTCCTTCCTTCCTTCCTTCCTTCCTTCCTTCCTTCCTTCCTTCCTTCCTTCCTTCCTTCCTTCCTTCCTTCCTTCCTTCCTTCCTTCCTTCCTTCCTTCCTTCCTTCCTTCCTTCCTTCCCTTCCTTCCTTCCTTCCTTCCTTCCTTCCTTCCTTCCTTCCTTCCTTCCTTCCTTCCTTCCTTCCTTCCTTCCTTCCTTCCTTCCTTCCTTCCTTCCTTCCTTCCTTCCTTCCTTCCTTCCTTCCTTCCTTCCTTCCTTCCTTCCTTCCTTCCTTCCTTCCTTCCTTCCTTCCTTCCTTCCTTCCTTCCTTCCTTCCTTCCTTCCTTCCTTCCTTCAGTTGAATGAGAGTTTACCACCGAGGGAATCCATGGCTCTTGCAGGAAAGTTGCCTTTATTATAATGAGCAAACACAGACGTAAGTCACGTCAAGTCCGAGACTGCACGTAGCACAGACGACAGGGTCGTTATGCCAAGAGAGCGTGCACGCAAGAGCTAGCGTCCCGTGTGACCAAGTCACTCATATAGCTTGCTAGGGACGCGTCCAAGTATTCAGCTGCACTGTCACAGCTGAACTGTCAATCAATTGATTACACAGACTCTGGCACGCCTTTGGCGCGCAGATCTATCAATTGTCCATACGGCTAGTCCTGTGAACCTATCCGTACACTAGTCAGCATCAACTGTCTCATAGGTCCTGGCGCGCTACAGTGCGCCTACCTATCAATTGACCATCAAGTCCTGTACAAGTCCTGTCAACGTCCTGCGGACTATCAAAGTGACACTTGTACATCCTGTGTCCGTACGCGCCCACAGTGGCGCGCCGGGTACTGTCGGCACAGCCTAGGAAACGTCATAACTTTTACGTTCCTTAACCAAATGAGGCGTTCAAGGTGCCGTTGGAAAGAGCGTAACAATCTCTATCCATCTAACGTAAATCCTTTACGTTAACTCCAATCCCTTCTTTTCTTTAGGGATCACATCCCCTGCCAGGGACCCTTGAAGTAGCTTGAAATGTCCTTCACTCCAGCTTGAAGCTTGAACAGATGTCTTTAATGGCCAATGCCATTCCCCCAGCCCTTTCTTTTAAGGAACTGGAAAAGAAACAGATCTGCCACAGGGAAAACCATTTCATGAGAAATGGATAAAAACCTATGGAAGTGGCATTACAGAGTACCACCAGATATTAGAAACACACAAAATTAAATACATACAGGTTAATTCTATGAGGTCTTCTCCAGGAATTAATCCCATCACCTCGGTAGAGCCTCCAGTACAATGACCTTCTGGCGGTGAGTTACATTAATCCCAGATACTAATCCCATAAAACCCAGTACATATCTAATATAAGCACAATAAATCCATGACAATTGAAATACCACTTGACAAAGTAAGACGTATTACAATAGTTTCCCCGTCATACTCTCAACAGGTTAGTATTGGCGCCCGTCTTATGGCGCCCGTCTACTTGTCAGATGATAAATTGCCACAGCAAACAAATGACAAAATGAAACACATAGGCAACAATTAAATCCTGCCCTGGGGAACTAGGGAAGTCTGAACAGGTAAAACACCTGAGCAGGCCAGCTTGTAGAAACATAATACCAGGGAATCGAACCCCGCCCTATAAACCCCAGAATAAAGGTTCCCAGACCATTGTGAGAGGTATGTACAAATATACATTTCTTTTTAAATAGAATACATGGTCTGTAATGGACCTGTCAACCTTGTGTAGTCAACAGCATGAACCCCAGCCAAAACCTGGCTGTATCCTGATTAAAATCAGAGTGAGTGTACCATGGTCCATGAGCCTTAGTACAGACTAAAATACAGGTATTATGCCAGTCACAATGCTGACACTACCACACAATCTGCTCTCCAATGCCCTATAACCAGGCACCAGCTTAGACAGCTTGCTGAGATGGGTCCATCAGAGACTGAAGAACCTTGTATTGCACTGCTGCCTTCTGCACTAGCTTGGTCAAAGCATCAGCAGGATTGTCAACCCCAGGGATATGCTCAATATTGGCCAAGGAGGACAATTCCTTAAGAAGGAGATAATCCAAGTCCCTACTTCTGGCCATCTGCCTGTGCACAAACTGCACCATCCCCATGGAGTCTGTTTTTAGAAGAGTGGTAACCTGAAGTGGCCAAGGAGTGTTAGAAGTCATCTGATGAAGCAACTCCTTCAGATAAAGGCTTGTGTGAATGCCTTCACAAATAGCCCTGCATTCTGCCACATCACTACTGACAGCCACCCGTTTGTGCAGGCGACTGAACCAGCTCACCAAACTCCCCAGGCCTTCCTGTCTGAGCACAAAGAGCCCTGCAGCCCTGCCCCTGACCTTGGAGACCTGCCTGCTGTCCATTGAGCTATCCACATACAGCTCCATGCAAATGGGTTGTGATAAATCCACTGCAGACAACAGAATGCCAGACGAAGCCCTGACCTGATCAGCCACCTTGGCAGACCCTAGCTCTGTCAGCATGTCATCAGGCAACCTGGCTATGACCATAAGGTCTGGCCTGGAAATGCCTGCCACCCAAGCAACCATGCCCCTCACCATGGGACACAGTGCCTGTGTGATGACTGGAGGAAGCTTGCTAATGAGGGTCTCTTGATAATCGTTGCCCCCCACCAGCAGCATACGCCACTCCCCCCCTTCTTCACCAGTGTGGCCTCCATGCCCACAAACAGGAGAGGCTCATTCTCCACCTGCCATTGCTCCCTACCCAGAGGAAACTTGGACTTAATGATGGAGATCAGCTCCTTAAGCCACGACGTGGGAGCTATCAGATGTAGGTCATCCCCGTGCAGCGAAGCATACACTGGTAGGCCTTCCCATTGCCCCAGAAACAGACAGGGGTCTACAGGAGAAACCTTCAAGTTGCAATGCTCCTTCAGGAAACGGTTGAGAGTCTCCCTCCAGATTATTGGACTTGACCTCAGGCCCTCCAGGCCCTTGAGGATTTTAAGGAACTCAGTGTGAATGTCCCTTTTCCATACAGCAGGCACCCTGACATAGAAAGGCGTCTTGCCCTCCCACTTTTCCTGTGCCACATCTGCATCCCCCTCCAGAAATGCCCTCTTGAAGTCTACCACCACTGAGCCATAGTCCAAGCCCTTGTTGAGAAGGCCTAGAAATACACACAGCAGCAGCCTCCAAGTGTCATGCAGCATGCCAGGGGTATACAACTCCTCAGCGGTGCACTCACCAGTACCCTTGAACTCATTCAGTACTGGCCTGACGTGTGGTACCTTGACCCCGTCCACCTCCTTCATCTTGATGACAAACTTGAGCTTGAGTAGACGTCGTGCAGGAGGCAGGTCATTGACAGGTTCCACGCATTTCTTGGAGATCCAGTCCTCCCCAGATTTAATCAGACCCAGTGTGACCTGGGGACACATAATGGGAGAGGACATGAGCTTCACCAGGCCTTGGTAGTTTATAGGGCTGTGTCCAGCAAGTGAGTGAGGACCAATGCCCAAACTGCTTGGATGACTAGCAGCTGGCAATATGAGGTCATCAACCAAGGGCTCCTGCCCCTGGCACACTTGCACACGCTTAACCGTCCTGGTTACTGCACGTGATAGGTGAGTGGTCCTGAAATTAATCAGTGGGACCTGACCAGCCCCTTCCTTAGTCAGGAGAGAGGACGTGATCACTACCCCATCCTGGCATAGGAAATTCTGCCCCAGAAGAGCAGGTCCCTGATAGCCCTCCAAGACACAAAAAGCAGTGTCCTGTCCAAGGATAGGAATGGATACCTCACCCAGTACCTTCACGTGTACCCCGCCACTGAAGTCAGACACAAACTGATAGCTGGGTTCAGTCATGCTGTACCCTGCTGCAGCTCTGGTCCCAATGATGGAAACCTGAGAATTAGTGTCTACCTCTAAGGCAGTGTCCAGCCCCAGATTGCCATGCCACCTGAGCTTGGCTACCTTGGGCTGCTTCTTGGCCCTTTGCAGAGCCCCAATTAATCCAGCCAAACTTGTCCCCCTGGGCTTGGTTAGAGCCTTGGGCTTGACAGTTGACTCCCCAGCTGTTGACCTTGCAGCCTGTTCAACAGGTACCTCTGCAACCTGGCCAGGGCTGACAGATTCCCCTGCAACAGATGTGGTCGTTGCATCAGTGATGTCACTTGGGACCTGAAAATCCTGCAGGTCCTGTGAGCCTTGTGCCTGACTGCCCTCATTCATCAGGTTAGGCTTGACATATGACCAACTCAGCCGGTGCACATGCTTTGGTTCGTCCTCCATGCTGACCAAGCATGCGTGGCTAGCTTCATCAACCTGGGTAACCACCCCAGGACTCCAGCTACCACGTTTGCCATAAAGGCTAGGTTCCTTCCAAGCTAGGACCTTCTGACCCACTTGTGGCTCCAGCATCTTCCAACCCCGGTCCTTCTCCCTCAGCTTGGCAAAGGTGACATGTGCAGCATGTTTCCAGCCCTCCAGCACATGTGGTGGGCACAGGCCATGATATAGACCCATTGGGCTGACAGCAACTCCATCATAGTAGAAGTTAACCCTGCTGTTCAGCTGCTGCTCCACGTTCCTCAGCCATGCACTCCTGACAAGTGCAGGTGCAGATAAGGGTACCCAGTCTTCAGAGATAATCAATTTCTTGACCTCCTGGATTGCCCTCTCTATAGCACCCTGCTGCCCATGAGCCTCCCTAGGTGTAACCAGCAACTCAGGAAGGGTGGGATCACCCTTGAGATGCTGAAACTGCATGTCCACCTGGATCCTTGTGGTAGGAAACTTGGCTCTTACATTCTGCAGGGCAGCCAGCAAGTACCTGTTCTTCATAGAAGGTAAATGCTCCAGCACCTTGTATTTTGTGTACCTGTCCACGCACACCAACAGTTGCATGCCCCTGATGTGTTGGATATCACACTGCAGATCACCAATGCTCTGAGGTATAGCTTTGGCATGTGATTTCCTGGGCTTGTTGGAGGACAACTGGCACTTACACCGTGAGGCAGCTTGCTGACACGCCTTAAGAAGGGGTGCCCTGCCCATACGGAAGGCAAAGTTGTTTGACAGAGAAGTGGCATGCCCAAACATGTTGTGGATTCGGGCACCCAACTCCTGGTACACAGAGGAAGCAGTCCCTGGCACAGTCAGGACTGTGCTGTCAGGTTGTCCAGCATCACCATGCTGTCTTCCATCCTGTTCTGACTCAGAGTCTGAGTCACCCTGCTCATGCCCAACACCTGGACCGCCAGCAGGGACCACATGCATACCACCAGAGGCCTTCACACCCCTCTGTGGTTGTACATTGGTTTCTCTCAAAATGAGAGGTCCACCCTCGTGCCCAGCACAAGGATGCATGGGGTCAGACATTCTTACAGCTGCACCAGCTGTCAAGGACGTCTTCATAGGAACCTGTACCTCTCCAGGTGACCTGGGGCCACCATGAACCTGGAGATCACCCTCTTGTTGCCCAGATATAAAATCTGCATTGGAGCACCTGGCCTCCCCCTTGGGTGAATTAAGGTGTGTAGGGGTTGCCTCAGACAGTCACTGCTCCTTGTTGTCTTCTTGCTGACTGCCCTTTGAAGGCTGGCCTGCCTGGGACTTGTTGTTGTTCTTGTTGTTGTTTTTCTTGTTGCTGCCCTGGCCCTGGGTCTTCTTGAAGCTGGGACACTCCTTCTTGATGTGCCCCCACCCCTTGCACAGGTAGCACTGGATCTTTGACTTGCCCTGGCCTCCTCCCCCGTTGTCAGGCGCGTTACCCTGCCTGGGCTTACCACCCACCCTCCTGAACACCGACTTGGCATGTGATTGCCCGTCAGGGTCGGGTGAATGGTTGGCCTTCCGCTTGTTGTGGTTGCCCCCACGTCCTCCTTGGCTTCTGTCAGCCTCAGACGTCTTGGAGCCCCCCTGGGCACGCCCACCTGCGTGGGTAGCCTTCACAGCTGGCATTCCACCCTCAAACAGCTCCTCTGCCTCGAGTGCTTGTTTGATTATGACCTTGTAGGCCTTGAGGGTAGAGTGTGGGGCACACATGACCTTTAAAGAGCCACGTGTTGCCTTGTCCAGCCCAGAAACCTTGAGCCAGTTTGTCAGGGCTATGCTGTCAGCGACATTGAAGCCGTGAGCCCTGCCCTCCTCAACCATTTACAATAGTTAAGGAAGTTCTGGATCAGGTCTCCCTTACCTCCCACCCTGGTATTTATCCTGCCAATGGATCCCCACTTTCTTCCTTGATCCTCTAGCAGCTCCCTCAGCTCTGCCACGTAGACTGCCCAGGCCTTGTTGGCCTTCTTGCACTCTCTAGTGAGGTCTTTAATCTGATCTGTGCACTTGCCAAAAGTCTGGCTGCCTATCCAGATCTGATAATAGTTTGTACCACCGTACAAACTTGGAAACCCCTCTAGTCCTTCCACAAACTCCTCTGCCTGCTTTGGCTTTGAGTCTGAAGTGACAGGTTGCAGCTGATTAACAATAAGGAGACCCTGTGTGGTGAGATCATATCCAGAACAGCATGTGTATTATTATTAATAGGCACATTGGTAATCTCGCCGGTAACCCCCACGTCATCTACGTGAGCGGTCCCGCTACCAGCACCCCCATTATTATTCCCACTGGCTAGGCCCTTGCTACGGCGTCCCTCAGCCATGGTAAACTACACTAGCTGTGTATGGCCCTGAGCTAAGCAGCTGGAAAACAAAAGACAGGTAGATATGTACAATCTGTCAAAAAGCCGCCTGCCCCGGTGCCGACCGCGCCACCATGCCGAATTCAGTCGAGACCACGAAAATCGCAGTAGTCGTAGTCGTAAATTGGATCGTTGGCGACAGGCGCAGGCGCCTCCTGGCCTTGCCCAACCTCAATCGTCACCGGAGTTTCGATGACGATGGGGTCCAACCGACGTCCCGTCACCGGATCAATGCGGCGACGACGGCGGCGGGTGACGATGCGGAGCGGGTTGGTAAGAATCGTTAGAAAATCCCACCCGTCCGGCGCCCACTCTCGCAATGCAGACAAGAACGCGACAAGATTGAGCAGCAATTGCCGCTCACGCGTCCGGAAGCCTCGCGACAGCAACTGCAGAATCGCAAGGTCTTGAAACAGGTTGGTCGTAATCGTCGGAATGACGCCCGAACGAACCGACAGCCAGTTAGCGAGATTGCGCTGGTAACCTGTAAGCGATGAAACCGCGTTGTCGATCTCCTCAGAGACCTCGGCAACCGCGCTGGGCGCTTGCAACCCCGCCCGGGTATGGACCTCGAAGTCCGCGAGCAAAGCTCGAATGGAATCAAGGTAATCGCGAAACCCCGAAACAATCGAAGGTTGCGGAGGCGGGGGCGGCAGTCGTAGGTTTTGCAGCAGTGCCTGCTGCTGAGCGCGTAGCTCCGCACTGGACGCTACCGCCTGGTCAACAACACGCTGCCACGCCGGATTAAGAACCGGACGATCTTCACGAACAGGAGTCGTCGAAGGACCAGCCGGAGATTCGGCGATGTCCGCTGGACTGCCCAAAATTTCAGAATCCCTCGGAATGCGGAACTCCATCGAGTCCGGCATTTTTCTTGGTACGAAGATTGTAATACGAGTTGAATGAGAGTTTACCACCGAGGGAATCCATGGCTCTTGCAGGAAAGTTGCCTTTATTATAATGAGCAAACACAGACGTAAGTCACGTCAAGTCCGAGACTGCACGTAGCACAGACGACAGGGTCGTTATGCCAAGAGAGCGTGCACGCAAGAGCTAGCGTCCCAGTGTGACCAAGTCACTCATATAGCTTGCTAGGGACGCGTCCAAGTATTCAGCTGCACTGTCACAGCTGAACTGTCAATCAATTGATTACACAGACTCTGGCACGCCTTTGGCGCGCAGATCTATCAATTGTCCATACGGCTAGTCCTGTGGACCTATCCGTACACTAGTCAGCATCAACTGTCTCATAGGTCCTGGCGCGCTACAGTGCGCCTACCTATCAATTGACCATCAAGTCCTGTACAAGTCCTGTCAACGTCCTGCGGACTATCAAAGTGACACTTGTACATCCTGTGTCCGTACGCGCCCACAGTGGCGCGCCGGGTACTGTCGGCACAGCCTAGGAAACGTCACGACTTTTACGTTCCTTAACCAAATGAGGCGTTCAAGGTGCCGTTGGAAAGAGCGTAACAATCTCTATCCATCTAACGTAAATCCTTTACGTTAACTCCTTCCTTCCTTCCTTCCTTCCTTCCTTCCTTCCTTCCTTCCTTCCTTCCTTCCGTCTTTAGCATAGTCCTCAACAATATATGTATGTATGTATGTATGTATGTATGTATGTATGTATGTATGTATGTATGTATGTATGTATGTATGTATGTATGTATGTATGTATGTATGTATGTATGTATGTATGTATGTATGTATGTATGTATGTATGTATGTATGTATGTATGTATGTATGTATGTATGTATGTATGTATGTATGTATGTATGTATGTATGTATGTATGTATGTATGTATGTATGTATGTATGTATGTATGTATGTATGTATGTATGTATGTATGTATGTATGTATGTATGTATGTATGTATGTATGTATGTATGTATGTATGTATGTATGTATGTATGTATGTATGTATGTATGTTTGTTTGTTTGTTTGTTTAATTGCTCAATTAATTGTTTGTTTGGTTGACAGTGCGTAGTCACCACTTTGTCCACTGCACGCCACACTTAACTGCACTTGTCACTTCACAATTCCTATTCATTGTGCTGGCGTTTCTTAGACATCTTGCCTGACTGGCTTGCCGCAGGTTAGCTTGCCAGCTAGCCGCATATATTTGATTTATCTCTATTAATGCAATGTCATGTGCCCAACCTCTTAGTAGGGATTATTGGTGCTTTTCTAAGCTCAATTACATGCAATTGTGATTAATTGTAAGTAGTAGTAAACTAATGGAACATGGTAGTGTTGGATTTATGACTTCTTTCATGTAATGCTTGTGCCTCATTTGCAGGCTCACGCTTGGAATGATACACCGACCATGTTGGACATCATCGAGTGCACCATCAAGCCCTACGTGGAAGCGGTGGGCAACAAGGGCACGCAGTTTCTTCTCTTCCTCGATAACCTTGCATCCCACGTCGACAAGGAAATGCTCGCGGCTTTCTGGAAGTTGAACATCCGGGTCGTCCTGGGCCCACCTGGGCTCACGGACGCCTGGCAGCCCGGTGACCTGCATGTTCAGAATGAGGTCAAGAAGGCCACCTACCGCAAGCAGGATGCCTGGCTGCAGGAGGGAGACAACATGGCAGCGTGAGTTTACTTAAGTTAGACCGAGGTCATACGTTTTTTCCTTCCCCATGTGGATGTCTTTGATTTTGCAGCATGCCCGCCGGCTGGCCTGCCTTTCAATTCCACATGTGTGTGCATTAATTTTGCTACGACTGATGAGGTAGAATGACCACGCCTTTATTGTGTACTTGTCACAGTACTTACATCATTCTTTCGTTTGCCTTTGCCCCACGTATGGTGCTGCCATCCATGCATGCAATTGGGGGACATAGATGGACTGGTGCGGACGGGTTCAAGATGAGTGCGAGGACACGGCGGGTGTTGACGACACAATGGCTGGGGGAGGCCTGGAAAGAATATCAAGTCGAGCACCAGCAAGTGTTGTGGAGTTCTTTTTTGAAGACAGGCTGCCTCGTGACAGCCAATGGCCACGGGGACAGCGACATCAAGCCTCAGGGCATGCCGGGATTCACCTTCAAACGCATGGATGCGAGCAAGATCGTGTATGACAAGAGGCTGGTAAGCACTTTCAAGTCACATTATTATGGGACACGATAGCGGTTCATTGACAGTATAAAGCACGGAAGGGCGATTTGGTGACAATGCTATGTGCAGGTGTTGGTCTTTTGTGATCACCAACAACAGATGCTTTTATATTACTACGCCCAAGCAAGCTGACCCCATTCCGTAACATGAGTCTCTCTACTTGTATTTTGTTGTTGTCATAATAATGTAAAATATGAATGCAGATCAACAAGGCCTGCTTCGTGAACCTGGACGACGCACAGGCTGTGCCAGTGGCCGGGGACGGCCAAGATGCCCACGACGATTTCACGCACAAGCTGGGGCACAACATGGATAGCGATGAGTGGTTTTTGAGCTCCGAAGCGCCGCCCCCTGAGCCTGAGCCCGAGCCTGAGCCGGGTGCTGCGGGCCGCTCCAAGATGCGCAAGTCTTTCAAACGCAATGTAAGTAATATCTGTCGAAGCCTGAGTTTTGACGAGTTCTTAGGGTCATGTGTAGTCACACAGTGGGCGCTGTCGCCATAATTTTTGCACGCATCATTGGGACAATGAGTGGCACGCAGTGCTGTGTACCAAGTCCAAGGTTAGGTCCACCTGTGTTGGGGGGGTCATATTATTACCCAAGTGCCGGCCCAGGTAATAACTATAATAATTTTTAAAAACAATAAAAAGAATTACATAGCATGGTACTTCCTTATCAAATAATAATAAACTTCATTAGTAATCATCTAAGTTAATAATAGTTATTGTTCTTGCATGCTTGGCTGGCTATAAAGAAACTGACCATCAGGCTCATCTATGTACCTCTCAAGCAACCATATAAACTACATGCACATAGGTATCCGCAGCACCGTTGCAATTCTGGCCGAACCGTCGACCCTCATTTATTAATTGTTGGTTGGTTGCCTTCAACTTGCCCACACTTACAGGCTCCGGCCAAGCGTAAGGAACGCGCGACTGCCACGGGTGCCCCCCGCAAACACCCCAAGGGGAGTAAGCGGCCAGCCACGGGTGGCACGGCAGGATCGCGACGTGGCGGCAAGGGGAGGGCATCCAAAGCTCCCAAGGCCAGCGGCCCAGCCTCTGAGGAGGAAGAAGAGAAGGGGTCTGAGTCCGAGGCGTTGGAGTATGCGCAGGAGCTGCAGAGCCGGCGCAAGAAGAGCGTGGTTGCCAAGGCCAAACAGGTGCACGCTGCCCAGAAGCGCGGCGATCCGCTGCCGGAGATCTCCTCGGAGGAGGAAGAGGACTGGGTGCCAGGCAATTCCCCCCAAGGCAAGAAGAAGAAGAAGACGAAGCGCGATGAAGTTATGGAGGCAGTGATTGAGATGAGGCTGGCGGACGAGAGGCGCAAGAGGGATGAAGATGAGGCACGCGAAAAGAAAGCGTCGCGGAAGGGGGGGATTGGCGAGGCGGGGTCAGTGAAGGCACCCAACAAGGCGGGGGCAAGCAAGAAGGCTGGAGCAGTGAAGGCAACCTGGGACAAGGCCGGATGTGAGGCAGCTGACGTGGTGGGAAGGGGGGGGCAGCCGACCAGGTGGGGGCAGCAGGGGTCGGCAACCCAGCCGCGGGAGCACCACCACCAACGGATCAGGCCACCCGCCCAGCCAAGAAAAAGTCCAAGCCTTCTCTCCCTCCTCTCGAGCTTCCGCCACAGCGCACAGTGGCAAAGCATGCCGAGGTGCTGACAACGGCGGACTGGGCCAAATACCAGGTTTTCACCTTGTATGGTGACGGCCTGACGTACTACGGAAACCCTGACCCACAGGACCCGTATGCAAAGAAGTATGACAACCACTGGCGCATGGTGGTCAAGTAAGTATCGCTGCATGGGTTGGCTCCAAGATATACTGGACCATTTATGTGACAAGAATGTACACTCTGTATGTAACTCTGCAAACCCATGCCATGTGTGACTAGGTAGCATGCAGTACATATGCATGTCTACCGCACACATGCGACAGGTCACGTCGGCATGATCAAATGGGCCAACATATTAGTAGGCGTATGAGCACACACACATCACACATCACACATCACACATCACACATCACCCATCACACATCACGTGTACATCACACGTACATATGCACTGTCACACGCACACGCACCACAACACAGGGACGCACCCCCCCACACCCCCACACCCCCACACCCCCACCCCCACCGCAACCCCCACCCCCCACCACCACCATGTACCGCCGCCGCCGCCGCCACCACCACCACCACAACAACCACCACCACCACCACCACCAACATTGTACTTCGCATTTGTAATGCATTATTATGGTGTGTGGTTGTGTGTCTTGGCACGTTTCTTATGTGCAGGTACCCTAAACAGCATGAGCAGAAGCGCACGGAAAGGGTGAAGCAAACGTTTGTGATCGCTGACTACGGAGTCGCATGGTGCCTTGTTGCGATGTAGACTTTTCCCTGTGGGCCCAACTGCCCTTCATGTTTTTAATATCTGGCCATCATGTTGTAAACGGAGGTATTAGGGTTGCGTCATTAATAATCGCACCCGCCTGCCGTATTTCTGGCACACCTTGAATAGGCTAGGTAGGGCTTGCCGTGACCTTTCCGGCACAGTTTATATAGCACTGAAACGAGTGCAGACAATATAGCTGAAACTAGCGCATTATAGGTGTTACACATCCATGCCACACAACTCGGTGGGACATGTCCCACCAACCTGTGTTTTGTATGTGTATGAACATGTGTCCCACCTACCTGTAACTGAAAATTTGCCTGTCCCACCGACCTGAATTTTGAACATGTAACTGTCCCACCACACTGAATTTTGAAAGCTACCCTGTCCCACTTACCTGAATACCTGAAACATGGCTGTTCCACGTACCTGAACCTGGTGTCTCTCCTAGGTGAAAAGTGTTCCACTCGCGTCCCACCTACGTGAGCTGCCCCTGTACACGCGGCAGGCACAATGACTTTTGCCGCGAGGTGAAACATATCCTAAGGGATGGGACATATCCTAAGTGCACTTTTCTGGAAAACAGAGCTGTGCATGGGATAAAAATCCAGTTATGCTTGTTGGGAACCATAAATATGTGAAAAAAAAATTTCCAGCCACTTGGGGGTGGTACTACCCCCCAGCATGACCCAGTTATGAGCTAAAAATAGAAAAAGACGCTATTTTTTGCTGATTTTTCCTAGGAGACTGGGCAAACAAAATGTGACCAAACCACATATTTTCCTAAAATCCCCACCCTTGCAAATAAGTCTGGCTACTCAGGACCACAAAATAAGCACGCTTAGACTATTTGATGGGGTTTAGCCCAAAACACGTATTGTTTTGGTCCTAAAAAAATTAAAAATAGTAGACACATGCAACTGGGTCAGTGATGATATTTATACTAGGTCTAGGGTGGGAATTTCACTCTCACAAAGTTTGAGCTCATTCTGAGCACGTTTACTCATGTTGATCAATGGGTGTAAACATGCAAAAAAAAAAGACAGAAAATCCCGGTTATGAGCACAAACAACAGACCTATTACACCATAGCCCACCACCAACTGAGCCAAACCAAGTCATTGATGATGTTAAAAAGCTTGCCACAAAATCCCAGGTCATTCTGAGCTAGTTTGCCCTTAGTACATCATGTTATAGCTGCCACCCTGCATGCTTGGTACACCGACGGTGGCATGAGGGACACCATAATTAATTAATTAATTAATTAAACTCGTGCTCCCGTTGGGGAGTCACGGAGCACCGAAGTGCTTTTAATCCCTGTGTGTGCACTACAGGAGAAAGGGCAGAGACCCCCAGTCTCCTTCATGCCAAAGGCATGCCACAGCTGCAATCGGGCGCGGCTAGCTAAAAGGACAGGCTAACGATCCGGCAAACTGTGGGTGCAATAAGACCCATGTGAGCATATCATAGCAAGGAGCGTGGGCAAGTAATCTGAACATAGCCAGGGCGTAGCATGGCTGTACTAGAACTAGGCTAAGGCTATGGCTGGTTGTGTACCGTGCGTTGGCGGCACGTGACTAGGTGTGTTGGCACAGCTAGGCAAACATTCTAGGCATGGCTGCCTTATAGCGACAGTGACTCCAATGGTTACAAGCTAGGGCTATTGCTATTCTAGCCCGCTGGGGGCGTCCACATCTTGTGGTTGATCATCAGGTCCCCGCCCCTCCAGTACACCTTGGGCTTCTGGGGGTCCTGCTTATGGCGGAGGTATTCCGGCCACAGGTCGCGTCGCTGCTGTTGCTGAGCGGGGGTTAGGTCGTCATCCAGCGTCCAGGTGAGGTCGTGCAACCGCTTGCGACGAGAGAGGAACCGCTGCTTATCCTCAGGGGAGAGGAAGGTGAGCAGGACTGGTGGGGTGGCCGCCTTGTCCCGTGAGTGGGGAAGGCGGTGGCACCCACGCAGTTCTACCTCACCGACCAGGCCCATGAGGGTAAGAAGCTGGTTCTTGATCTCGTCAGCAAGGGAGGTTGACGTCTCACCTGGCTTCTGGGGGAAGCGACGTAGCACCACTCGGCACTCGCGGCGAGCGCGAACGGTGACCTCCCGTTGCTGGGCCTGGCGGTGGTCCTCCAGCTCCTGGAGCTTCGTGGCGATGACGTCGGTGGTGGAGGCGGTCGCTGTCCGCAGCAGGTCCGCGTAGGAGAGCGGGAGGTCACCAGCATCCTGCCGGGGTGGCTGGGAGGCAATGGTGGCCGTCTGCTCCGCTAGCTTTGGGACCTGTGTGGCCAGGGCCTCGGTGTGGGCGGTGATGGCCTCAAGCTTCTTCATGAGCACGCCGCACTTGCCTTCCACCTGGTTAAGGCGAGAGACAAGTGCAGCATGCGTTTCCGAGGCCTGCGCCGCGGTGTGTAGCGCCGTGAACTGTGGTTGTAGCTTGTGGACGACCTTGGTTTCCACGTTGGACATTACAATTCGTTCAAGTGGCCCGCCGGAGCGGCTGTACAATTTTTCCCAGTGAGCGCGCTGCCAAGTGTACTGGTGGGCAAATTTTTAGGTGCCCCGTCACTTCGAGGTACTAAAAATTAGGCTACGGTACGAATTCAGCGAATTTCAGCGAATTTTCAGGCGAACCAAAGGAAGTGACGCCAACTACCAAAAAGTTTCCGTTACGAATTTTCAGCCCAACACTCGCGCAAAATGAAGTGACGGCAACTACCAAAAAATTTCCGTTACGAATTTTCACTCCCACACGTTTGCACAAAAGGAAGTGACGGCAACTACCAAAAAGTTTCCGTGACGAATTTTCAGTCCCACACTTCGCGCAAATTTTAGTAGGGCTGCACGCGAGCTACCTTTCAAAATTTTGCGCTAGTATGGAACGCATTTCATTCGTCTGGAGGAACGCTGCCCGCCAACTACCCCCGTTCAGAAAGTTCCGCCGAAATTTACCCGAGATTTGGAAATCTGAACGTCCGCGCAAATTTTAGTAGGGCTGCACGCAAGCTACCTTTCAAAATTTTGCGCAAGTATGGAACGCAATTCATTCGTCCGGAGGAATGCTGCTCGTCAACTGCCCCCGTTCAGAAAGTTGCGCCGAACTTTACTTGAGATTTGGAAATCTGAACGTGCGGTTGGAGTTTCGCGGGGAAACCCAAGTTCCCAAGTAATTCACCAATGACGCGCTTCGAACACTTGTCCGCTAAAACCTAAGCAGCCGCTCCGGCTGGCCACTTAAACGAAACTTGATGGACCCGGGCCTCGACTGTGTTGAGCGTGGTGTTCAGCGAGGTCATCTTCTCGGCCAGCGGCCAGGTCACGTGCTCCTCCAGCACTGCGCGGATGTCATCCTTGCAGAGGGAGGAAGCCGATGGGGCTGCCGGCTGTGCGGGGGCTGGGGCGTTGAGTGCGTTCCAAAGTTCTCTGTGGATGTCGCCGAAGCTGCGCTGGTAGTAGCTGGTCAAGATAAACTGGCGTTGGCGGGATTCGGCACAGGTGTAGAGCCAGGACGTGTCGCGGTAGTCGATAGCCGCCCCCCCTCTCCAGGTCACAAAGAGCTTCCGCTCCTGTGTGAGGAACTGGAGAACTTCGACGACTTCCTGCGGCGACAGCTGCTGCCACTCGAGGAGGGAGAACATTCCGTCGCCGGGCAAGAATTTGCTCCATTTGTGGCGATCGTGGCATGGTTTCTTGGGCTCAGGCGAGGCGCTTGGCGAGGGTTTGGCGGGTAAGCCTGGCGGCTGAACAATGGCGAGGGCGAGAGGGTTGGGCTGGGCGCTGGGAAGCTGTGCCAGCTCCTTTTCCAGCCCTCGTTTTGCTTTGGTAGTCGTCATAGCTGGTCACGTGCGTAACTTTGTCTATACTGCGTGGCAGCCGTAACCGTTTATACTGGCAAGTGCGTCTTAGAAAGGCGCATCGAATGCAAGTGGTCTGACCGAATTTGGGGCTCAGACGCAAAAGATCTGAACTCCGCCGTCAGCCATACCGCCGTCAGCCATTTTCGTACACAACTCGGTGGCCGGCATGATCCAGTACAAAGGAGGGCACGTCACGGAGGACACCATAAGCACATTCCTAAGCTTGCCCGGCCCCGGGTGTCATGTCCCCTTATAATTCATTGATGATGTTAAAAAGCTTGCCACAAAATCCCAGGTCATTCTGAGCTAGTTTGCCCTTAGTACATCATGTTATAGCTGCCACCCTGCATGCTTGGTACACCGACGGTGGCATGAGGGACACCATAAGCACATTCCTAAGCTTGCCCGGCCCCTGCAAATTGGGCAGAAGCACGTAAAGCAAATGCTAGATGCTTGAAGAAGACATCCACCGACTCTTAACCCTTCAACTGTGTCAACTCGAACCACGAGAACGGACTGAGTTTGGGTATCTTTGTGCGCCTGAGAGTAACTAGCCAAATAACATTTTCTGGCCCACCCTTGGAACCAAGCATGCTTTTATATCAAATAATGTTTGGGAAATTTGGTTGGTCACATATCCATGCCCTACACCTGCTAAAAATAGCACCCCCCTCAGGGGGGTACAGTGCACATGGGGTTGGAGACATATATAATGCATTATCGACCATTTACACAAATCAGTTGGCCCTGGCCTTTTAAAGGCAGTTGATTATAATCATAGACATGCCATCAATGCATTCAATACATGAAATGTCACAAAACTGTGAACGCTAGCTACAAAATGGCCAAAGCCAGCTGGCACCGTTATAACGGTGCCAGCTGGCAGGGGTATAAATGGTAGCATAACAACACAAAACTTTATTCCAATTGGCATGAAACAACAAGGGATGCCCAAATGGGCATAATGCACCATACCCAGGTGATAAAACAAGAGACCATGCCATATAACACATGCCAACATGCCACAAGGGGCCAAAATGGCACTAGCGCGCGCGGTATATATTGCGCATGACTAGCCAAGGGTGTAGCTAACTGTCAATTAGGCTACCTGGCTAGCTGTATGCCAAACTACAGATCGCGCTTCTGGGTGCGCAGATACTGCCTCCTACGAGGCCCTGTCAGCTGGGTGCCAGCTGCCAGCGTGCGGGTCGTGCGGCCATTGGCCTCAGCCCACACGCGGCCAGCCGGGCTGCGGGCTGACAGGGGCTGCATGGCACGCTGGCGGCGGGCGTCGTCGTCGAGGCCAGCCACTGGCCCAGCGTGGAACCTGAGATAAGCCAGCATATAAGACACAAGACCATGTTAAAAAATAGGTGAAAGGCTCATTAATCAAGGCCTCAAGCGCGCGTCAAAGGGGTGGCAAGGAGCTACATCACTAACGCACCCAATGAATGACAAAACACCTCCACGTTCTTTGCAACAATAAAGAAAACAAAAGGAACAAGTTGGTAATGCCTCCATGCAGACAGGTATTGGGCATCTCCATGTTTGTCACATGCCATGGATGCAAAATAAGGAGGTGGGCGTTGGCCAGCAAAACAAGAAGCCATGCCTAAAACTGGTCAGAAAAGAACTTTTCTCGGGATGTTTGAGCCAGGAAAAGCACTGGGTAATCACATTTACCATATTACTAACCAATAGCAACCGTTATCACGCTATTTCCGTTGCAGCCTCAGCTAACAGCGACCAAACATGGTCTAAAATCTGCTTGACCTGATGGTATTCCACAACCATGACAAGCCGATGCGTAGAGGCAGCAAAACAACAAAATGACAATCACAAGCCCTCGATTATAACCCTGATATTAGTTAGAAACAATAATACAACCATATACGGTTAACGGAACACGCTAGGAGGCTAGAACGTACCAGGTCGGAACAGCAGATTACCTTTCCTGCGGGAGCCAGAACGCCCGATTCATGGACGTAGCGTCGAGCCTTTCCTGGCTGCCAGTTCTAGCAAATCTGGTTGGGAACAACGTCAAACGTTTATCCATGCGCAAATATCTCGAAAATTTCCGCCTAGCGACATGCAGCACTCGCACTGTCACCGCCTGGCCGCTAACATGATTTGCTGCGCCTACCAGCACCCCGAGACCCATCTACGCATCTGCAAACGTTCCATGGCTAGGGGTATAACGTTTTTATGACTTAAAAATCATGCCTACAAAATTTGAGTCCACTATGTCAAGCTATTCTCTCGTACCAGTCAGTTGTGTGCACCGCCATAGCCGTGCGCGTCATTATTTTTCATGCACGTCGGTCCCGTTGGACCATGGTACCCCCCTAACTTTGCTCAAGCATATCTCCCTGGCCAGGTGTCCAAAGTACGGTCTGAAGTGCTCTACGGAAAGCTGACGTCTAGATCTTTCAATCCCGCCAGGTGGCACCATCAAATTATTTTTGGCGCGGCGCCTGCAAGGCGCACAAACTCAGTCCGTTAGAGTGGCGCCAGTTCAACTGGCGCCACGAAAACGGACTCAGTACAGTTTAAGGGTTAATTAAATCATTACGCAAGCAGGCATGACCACTTGCGGGAATCACCCGATCATAGCTAATACCCCTGGTCATGATTAAAATTAAATTAAATTAAATTATAACATGCCTCCGTGGGGAGGTCATGTAGCACATATTTCATGATGGATGGAGTGGAGGAAGCCGCGTGATCGAACTATCCTAACTCTATCTAGAAAATCCTAATTGCACTACTCATCAAAACGCCTCCTCCGCTTGGGGGGAGGTGGCTTGCCCACAGGGTCGGGCGTGTGTGCCTTGACAATCTTCTTCCACCGCGTCTTGTCCTGCATGGCAGTCCAAAGACGGGAGAGCGAGTGGATGCGGTGCTCAAACTGGGCTGGGACCACGAGGTCGTCCAGCAGCATCTGAACGTAGTTGGTGACAGGTTTCCCTACCCTTTTGGGAATGTCCTTGGGGCCAGGCCAGGTCAGAATGTGCCGCCCTGGCTGTCCAAGCCGCTGGGGGCCGGCCAGACCAAGGGTGGTGTCGACCTGGCTGGTGCGTGCAAGGTGTCCTACAAATGCTATCCTACGCTGTCTAATCTCGTCCGAAACACGAGGCATGCCATGATACAGAGACTCTGATGACGGACGCTCGGAAAAACCTACATTAAGGACCTGTCGGAGCATCCTGTAAACTGTGCCGTCGAGCCGAGCTGCCAGTTTGGGGGGAGGGTCCACGCCTCGGCGCCATACGTGAGCACCGTGAGGACGAGGACCTTGAAGAGCATGCGCTTGCGGTGCCCGTTCAGGCCCTTCGAGCGCCAGTAGGGTGTGAGCGAACGGAGCTTGGCCCAGGCAAGGCCGATGCGGGTGTCCACATCGTCGGCGGTGTCAGGAAGCCAGCTCCCCAACAGCTTGAAGCGGTCGCGGAACGGGACCTCCGTCCCGTCGAGCAGGCGCGGCAGCGGTGGTTTACTGGATGCTCCTATCACCATCGCCTCAGTTTTGACACTAATCTCCAGCCCCACCGCCCGCGCCTCCAGGCCCAGGCAGTCCAGCCAGGTCTGAATGTGCTCGGGGCGCTCGATGAGGGTGGTATCATCCGCATAAATCAGGTCGGCAAGGCGGTAACCAGGTCTAACCCCGCCGTGCTCTTTCACGTTAAGGATGTCCAAGCCTGGCTCGAACCCCTTAAGAGCAGTAAAGCGCGCACGTGCCCGGCGCATGACGTGATCCACGACAATAATGAACAGGTATGGGGACAGGACACAACCTTGCCACACCCCGTGGTGAAGGGGGAATGGTGGAGTGGTGCCCTCCGCAGTCCGCACTACTGCCTGTGAACCCTCATACAGACGGCGAATGGCAGCAATAAACGCAGGTGGTACCCGATCCAGAGCTAGGATGGCCCAAAGAGCCTCCCAGAGAACCGTGTCAAAGGCCTTGATATAGTCAACAAAAATGAAGACCAGCGGCAAACTATCAGGGGGAAGTCGACGCACCTCCTCCATGATCAACCGGCGCGCGACAAACACAGCCATGACAGTGTTACGACCACGACGGAAACCCATCTGAGACTCACCCAGGTGTGGGTCCAGCGCGGCGCGGAGCCTGTGCAGCATCATGCGCATGAAGACCTTCAGCGCGGCGCTCTGGAGGCAGACACCCCGGTAGTTACCGGGGTCAGCAGCAGAGCCCTTCTTGTACAGCATGACGCGGATGGCCGTCTGCCACTCAGCAGGCGGAGGCTCGTCAGAGAGCAGGACACGGTTGCAGAACGCCAGCAGAAGATCCCTAACCGCCAGATCAGGGGTCTTCAGCAGCTCAGCAGAAAGGTGATCGGCACCGACCGCCGCATCGTACCGCAGGCGAGCAAGGGCGCCGTCCAATTCCTTCAAAGTGAAGGGGGGACGACGTCGTCAGTGGCAAGGCAGCCCTCCTGCAAGGCGGGGACTTGGTAGTCCGCGGCCGAGGAGGGGGGCGCTGGCGGCGGCGGGGGTCCGGCGACCCCGAGGCGGGCGGCCGTCTCGGGGTGAAGCGGCGGGGGGGGGGGCGCGAGCCCCACCGGTCAAGGAAACATTGTGGGCCAGCCAGCGGTCAAGGCTTACCGGCGCCGTGCCGTCCCCCGTGTGCTCCACCGGGGTGCGCTGCCGCCGTCCGCCGAGCCGGTCGAGGTGGTACCACATGTCCTTGCCCTGGTTGCGAGCCTGGCAGGCCTTGGCATCCGCGATGCACTGGGCCGCCTCCGCGTCCTGAGCGTGCTCGTAGGCCTCCACAAGGGCGGCCTGGAGCAGTGGTTTCTGCAGCGGGTCCCGGTTACGCTTGAGGCGGTGCCGGGCGGCCAAGACCTTGGGGTCTTGGCGGTAGAGCGGGCCGGGGCGGCGGCGGGGCATGACCGGCAGGTGCCGGGCCGCCAGCAACGGGGCACGGGCCGCAAAGCCCGCAAAAATGGCTGCGTTGGGGGCACCATTGTCCAGCTCGTCGACGTCCGCCCGGGCGTCCAGGGCCGACAGGTACTTCCGTCGGCACCAGTTCCGCTCGTGCTCGGCGTCCGTCCAGTCCTCAGGATCTCCCTTGACCGGACGTAGAGCAGACCAGTCAGGGCGGACCACTGGGGCGCGGCGCGCGGGGACGTGGAACCGGAGCCGAAGGGTCGCGCGCACCAACCGGTGGTCAGAGCACACCGTCGGCGTGTCAAACACTCGGGTGTCCAGGACCGAGGTGCACCTGGACTGCCGTACCACCACGTAGTCCAAACAGGCCTGACGGCCGTTAGGACCACGAAAAGTGACCAAGTCCTGTGAGGGACGTTGGAAGTGGCAGTTGACAGCAACCATCCCGCTATCCCGCAAAAAGGCAGAAAACAGGGGAGTGTTGTCGTTAGCAGTAGTGTCAGCAGGCGCAAAGCGGCTGCCAGCAGTGCCCACGGGGAGCGTGGCATTGGCGTCGAGCAGCATAACCAAAAAGTGGCGGGCCGGGGTGACCCTCTCAAGGTCATGCAAGGATTCGAAGAACTCCTCACGGGCCGAATCAGTTAGACCACTGTGGGTCATGATGCTATAAAGGATAAAAGGGCCATCCTTTAATATTGTCATATATAATAAGCACCTGATCCTTATCATCTAGGAAGCCCCAGCCATGTTAAATGGAAGCAAAACATATAGGAAGGAGATAACTATATCACACATGCTCACCTTCCCTACAACTTCACACCTTGTTTTCCAGCAGGCTGAAGAGCCAAGACAAGCGTTTATGAGCTCGCCAGCTCCTTGCAACGTTGCATGATGCCGCTCCCAGGCAGCTAGGGTCCTTGACTACGCAATATACAATGTCTACCATATGAAAAACTCCATAAAACAAAGTGTAGCAGAGCCGCAAAACTGCCCGATCAACTCTTGCTACGGAGGGGACCCCGGGTCGTACGACCCCCGTCATTGCCTTATGCATGGCATACGCAGCATAAGGCAAAACATTGAAACCTGCGGAAAATCAGATAGCGCAACTGCAACAAGTGGCGAACAAAATAGCAAGAACACCCGGAATCGGCGCCAAAGCTTCATGCCAGGAACATTTAGAGTGCAAACAGACTGGGCGGTGACATGCGGCAAATGAACGTACCACGGCCGGCTTTATTTCCTACCCAGGCGCGCAAGACAGCCAGCCAGCCATGGATGGCTTGACCGCGGATCGCGCAGGCCTGCCTGAACGATATCATTTCAGAAATGACGGGAAATGGCCGCAGATCGAAGCCGCTTAGGATGTTTTCACGGTTTCCATTACTAAACGCTTCTTCCTGCATCAATATATTAGCCCAAAAATATTAAATTCTACCGTCGCAGGCACGCATTCTAAATTAATTAATGCGGCCAGACTTTCGGATTAGACCCCCGTGCAAATCTGGATTAAGAAAGGCACCGACTTTTCAAATTGTGCATATCTGGCTATGAAACATCATACTATTACATCGTTTAAAACCACCGGCGTACATTTTTCGCTTGTCGCCTGGCCGATTAGGCAAATTTTTACGAAACGCACGTCGCCATGGCCACCTCCGCACGAGGTGTGCGCATTGTGCACCACAATTTCACGGTCCGGGGGTACCGACGGTATACTGGCGAGCATTTTTTGGCGCGAAAAAATTCCGATATTATGTCCCATCCCCTTAACTCCCCCACACCTTGCATTTTTCACTCTTTGTCTTCCCTATCCATCCTAACCCCCTGGCTTACGTGTAGATATTCCATGATGGATGGGGTGGAGGTAGCCATGGCTGACGGCGGAGCTCATAACTTTCACGTTTGAGCACCGAATTTAGCCGTGAATATCACTATCGCTTCGTCTTTCTAAGACGCACACATGCTGATATAATTTTCCGAATCTAAAACGCAATATATGACGAGCAAACGCCTGTCGACGCAACGCAGTTCGGCGGATGCGCTCGCCTTTAACAATGCGGCAGCTGAGGCTGCCGCTTCGCCAGATCCGGCAGGCAGCGGTGACACTAGTCGTGCACTGGTGGTCACCCAGCAACCTCCCGGCCTCAATGCCTCGCCATCGGCATCGCCCGACCCTAAACGCGCCCGCCCAGCCGACCAAACAGGAGGGTCTTCAGTCTTCATGCCCCTCGGAACCGCGCTTTCGGCTCAAACCTTTCCAGGTCGATGATCACGACTGGACCAACATGTCCCCGTCCGCTGCTCTGGACTGCCTCTTCTTTGGGGACTACGCCTCGCTTTACGACTTGTGCATCCATCTCCACGCCACCGGACTCCTCCTCTGCACCGACGGCCGTCGCTGGCACAACGTCAGCATGGTTTTCGGCTCCCCCCGCCCCGTTCTCCAGCATGCCATCCTCAACTCCCTTCTCCAGCGCTCTGACGGCGAGATCTGGGCTCCATCCATCTCCGCCCCCACCCTCCGTTCCATCCTCATGGAAGCCTTTCAGCAGCACGTGACCCCCCTTAAGCTGCCGACGTCGCAGCTGATGGGTGGCACGCTGACTGCTGAACTTCCTCACATTTCCACCGCCGCCGCCTCCACCTCCACTGCCATTTCCGCCTCCACTGCCGACATCAAAGCCCAGCTCCTCGACATCGACCAACGCCTTCAAGCCAACGCCAACGCCCTTGAGAGCTTGCATGACACCGCCGGCCTCACCGCCCATGCAGGCGGTGAAGGACACCGCCGCCCAGCCGGCGCCTGCTGGCCCAGCCGGCGATGCTCCCTCCATGCACCTGGGCGGACTTGCTTAAGCAGCACACCACCTCCACCACCTCCACCATCTCGGCACAACTCAAGCAAGAAGCCCTCGACCTTCGCGAGGAAGCCGACATCGCCCGGCGCAGCCATGCACAATGTCATCGTCAAGCACTTCGACCAGCCGGCAGGTGAGACCTCCACGAGCCTTCTTGAGGCATTTAAGCGCGCCATTCTTGCCCCCATGTTACTCACTGGTGAGCTGGACATGTCGGCTGTCCGCCTCCCCCGCGCGCGGGGGAAGGCTGGCCCGGCACCCGTGCTCCTCACCTTTAAGTACATGGCGGACAAGCTGGCGTTCCTTAAATGCCGCAAGAAGCTCTCGGAGACTTGCTTCACGCTGGACGACGACTTGACCCTGGCCCAGCAACAGCGGCGACGCGAGCTATGGCCGACCTACCTTCAGCTCCGGCAGAGCGCAAGGGGGAAGCCGGTATACTGGAGGGGGGCGGTCATCCACGTTGACCACAAGCCCTGGCAGCCCCCTCCTGCCACCTCAGACTAGGAATATATACCAGTAGTGTAGATTAGTAAGGCTTGGCCTAGCATGTGGCCCCTGCGCATGTGCGCCCATAATGATCGACCCCCATGGATGATGCCTTTAGCATCCAGCCACGCCCTGCCTATAATGGTACCCCCATGGATGTCGCATTAAGAATTTAGCCATGCTATGGGCACCATGCAGAGAGATGCTCTCTGTCGAGAAGCCATGTCCTAGCTCTTGTATAGCCATGATGATCTTCCCCCACATAACATACTCCCCCTTAGCTGGGCATAGTGTGAAGATTATGAGGGTGCAGGTGCCCTGGTGCACCTACTAAGAGCAGGGGTCGCTTACATTCCCACCCTTGCAGGAAGTAGCCTAGAATGTATTAAAAGCCATATGCCCCTTCTCAGGGATATGTGCTACATTGACTCCCAACGGAGTGATGTTCCTAATTAATTAATTAATTAATTAATCCTAACCCCCAGCACACACACATGCACACACACACACCCACATACACACACATGCATGCACACAAATGCTCACACACACATGCACACAAATGCTCACACACACATGCACACAAATGCTCACACACACATGCACACAAATGCTCACACACACATGCACACACGCACACACATACACACATATACACACATGCACACACGCACACACGCACACACGCACACACACACGAACACACGCACACACACACACACGCACACACGCACACACGCACACACGCACACACGCACACACGCACACACGCACACACGCACACACGCACCCACGCACACACGCACAAACGCACACACGCACACACGCACAAACGCACACACACACACACACGTACACGCACACACGCACACACGCACACACGCACACACGCACACACGCACACACGCACACACGCACACACGCACACACGCACACACGCACACACGCACACACGCACACACGCTGACCCACACACGCACACACGCTGACCCACACACGCACACACGCACACGTACACGCACACACGCACACACGCACACACGCGCACACGCACACACGCACACACGCACACACGCACACACGCACACACGCACACACGCACACACGCACACACGCACACACGCACACAGTGACGCACACACGTACACATGCAAAAACGCACACACGCACACACGCACACACGCACACACGCACACACGCACACACGCACACACGCACACACGCACACACGCACACACGCACACACCACAACGGTACGAGCCGCGCCAAAATCTGCCCTCGTAAGCGGTACCCGAAAAGTGGCGCCAAATGCGATTTTTGGTGTGCGCGTGCACGAAAGTGACCGAATTCCGGGCGACAGGCATGGCGGTCTGGCAGGCGATGCTGAGCGTGTATAAAGGCACTATCAAGGCTGAAATTTTACGATTATCCTCCTAAGGTGTTATTAGATCCACCACTGTTTTTTTTTCGCCATAAAATTTGCGGAATCGAACAGCATGTTGCGTCATTCATAGGTGGGTGCCTGAATGGTCGCAGATTTTCTCTCGACCCCACCTGACCGCAGCAAAAAATTTTCCCGATGAAGTGCGCCCTAAGATCGGGGTTTCCATCATAAACGATGCATTTTTTAATTCTAAAGACTTTGACCGAACGACTTTCTTCATTACCGCTGCAATTTTTTTTCCTGAGCTACCGCATATTTCCGACCAATTTCAAGGCTGCGTCAGGCTTGGCAGACCCATACTTCGTATATATATGCGTTTGCCCCGAACGTCATGTTTAATGCAGGCTTTGTGGACTCTAAAGACGCCCACGATGTTGGGGCTTTTATCAGCCTCTGGACATGCACAAACTGCGGTCAGCAGGTGAATGCCGGAACGAGTTCTGCGGCGGGGTGTGCGAAACAGACATCAAGCGCACGGCAGACATGGATACCTCCGAGCGGTATGTTCCCTTATTCAAATCTACGGGCCAATTCACTCCTTGTTGAATCCCTGACCTTGTCACGGATGAATATGTTACCAGTTCCCCATCTCCGGAGTTTCTCTTTTGGTCATCTTCTTATCTTACGGGAGGTGCGTCATGAATCGTATAGCGAGCTACGGTTTCATGGCGAGCCTTTTCTTCACATCAGCGACGTACAGGTTACCTTAGAGGCTAGGGATGTCAAGGAATTCTTCACACGGATATTAGGGAGGGTGCATGACGGATTGCGGGCAAGATATTACGGGCTGGCTGGCAGCCTTGCAGCGCTATTGCCGCCGATGGCAATGATTTGCAGGCAGGGCTATGGATCACAAAGCTGTTGCTTTGCTCTAGTTGTACATGCTGCAATTTATTGGCATTGTGCTCACGGCAAGTAATGTTGCATGACATGGTTGACCACGAAGATTGATGGAAAACCTAGAAGCAATTGGTGGCTTTCTTGGATGCTCGATGGCTTCACATGCTTGTGAGTCCATAAAACCCACTGTATACGTGCCCACCATCTCTAAGCTGAAAGCATCTGCCTTCAACAAGCATCTTAAGACATGCATGCACATGAGAACTGTCATGGTTTGTGGAGAGGGTGGCATATTGCGTGAGAGTGGAGAGAGGACAGTGGCCGGGCTAGGCCAGCTACCTGTGCTGCCACACGGCCGGGCGGCAAACACTGATGCACAAGCTGCCTTACACGCCAGCACCCAAGCTGCCTTCACACCCCTGAATGATGAGCAGAGGGCATCCTGGACGGCCGCATCCATGCAGTTCATGCAGTTCAGGCTGTGCGTGCTGGCCAAGGGCACGGGTAAATGAGCCAATGGCGGGCTATTATTACGCACGCTGCAACCAGCGCCAATGAAGCAACCCAAGCCTGCCCTCCTGACAGGTATGTGTGTTTTGTTTTCTCATGTCGTGTGCACAACCAGCAATCCTTTATTTCCCTATGATGCATGTTTGCGGAATTCTGGCAACCTGGCACATGGCCAAACTCCTCAATGTCAGGGGTGGGAGGGGTTGTTTGTCAAGTGGATAGACACACGCACATGCTCAACACCTCTTGCTCCAATGCCACTGCCACTCACCCAGAAACTCAGGCACAACCACGCACGATCGCTAAGCTGCTAGCCAGAATCGCAGTCCTCACCAAAGTGAGGGATGGGGCACCAGCTAGTTTGACAGTCTGGCTGAGGACGTGCAGGAGTTGAATGACATATCTGAAGCAAGTAGTCACGGATGGCTTGGAGAAACATGGTGAAGCATGCATGGGCATGCATCTCATGTTGACAAGGGCCAGAGCAAGAGCATGAGCACGATGCATGTGCCTATGTAGAGGCCATTGGGCTTGCACTATCTGTTGAAGACAACTGCGGTATGGTGGCCAAGCGGCTCACCGGGGATGTGCAGTGGCTTCTTCATGCTAGGTATGATGGCGGCCAAGTGCAGTCCTTTGGTGGCACATTTCAAGCCGGCAACCTCGAGGTAGCAACTGAGCAGTGTATGAGCTGTCTGGCTATGCACCACAGCGCTGGCTGAGGAGATCTAGTCCAACTTGGAAGCTGCGTTGCCAGCAACGTGGGCCCCTATAACAGAGACAGGGACATGGGGGCATCCATGGTGATGCAGAGGACCATGTGTGGCAACCTTGGTCAGGCGGGCCGGTTGCCAAGGGATGTGCTGCTACCAAATCAAGGCGCACAAAACACATCGCAACCATGCCGACGGCCGAGATGCCTGGCATGATTAGATTATTACATTGCCAAGCTGAGTTTGCGACTACCGTGCGTGCTGTGGGTTTGAACTGATCATGCTAGCCAACGTGACAGTTGGCAGTTCTTATGTCTAACAAGCCCCTACTTGAAAATTGCCTTAGCATGGCCGTATGCACATATATACAACCATGTCTAGCCACTGTTCATGTTCATATATCTTTGTCTATGTGTCACAAAAGTTGTGTTATATTATCTGTGCAAGGTCTGAACAGTTAGCAACACAGTTGGTGGGAGTTGGCCATACCGTTACTAAAGAACTTTGCATCCAAGGTTGAGTGATTAGCTGGAAACTGGCAGGTGTTGCATGGACCAGTGAACCCAATGACACTTGATGGACCTGAAGTTTTGTGCAATGTCTGAAATGATGATGATTAACATGCGCGCTTGTTTTCAGCCTCAACTGAGCACATCTTGCATGGGAAACTGCAAGAAATGTGGCGGAAATGCAAAAAACGCACATTTTTGCTCACATTTGCTAGCGAGCTGTCAATGAATGAAGTACAACAGACCTGGATTTTTGTGCAATGTCTACAATGATGATATTTAATATGCTTGCAAGTTTCCAGCCCCAACTGAGCACATCTTGTATGAAAACTGTCATGAAATGTGTGAAAAAAACGCGAAAAACGCGCATTTTTGCTAGCATTTGGTGGCATTTTGTTACCAAATACAGTACGATGGACCTGATTTTTTGTGCCATGTCTACATTTATGATGTGTAACGTGATTGCAAATTTCCAGCCTCGACTGAACACATCTTCCATGGAAACTGCTATGAGATGTGGTGAAACGGTGCGTTTTTGCTAGCATTTGGTGGCAGTTTGTCACCAAATGAGGTCAGATGACCATGGGACATGGTGCACAGTTGGTAGACATGAGCATAAGCCTACATGCAAACGGCCAGGTCAGGAGCTCTTTATTTGCATATCAAATGGTATTTGTTTGTATTAAAATCTGGAAAGTTGCTAAAAATAGACATGCCAAAAATAGACCAACCGATGTCGGAAAATTCTGGAAAGTCAAATTCCTTTTACTGGTGTCATGGACATGCTGCCTAACAATATCTAGCATGTTTGGACTCAATTTGCTCCTTGTAGGGCTTATAAGGGCATTTTTTGGCACTTTCATACCGTTGTGACGCACACACGCACACACGCACACACGCACACACGCACACACGCACACACGCACACACGCACACACGCACACACGCACACACGCACACACGCACACACGCACACACGCACACACGGACACACGCACACACGCACACACGGACACACGCACACACGCACGCACACACACACACGCACGTGTACACGCACACACGCACACACGCACACACGCACACACGCACACACGCACACACGCACACACGCACACACGCACACACGCACACACGCACACACGCACACACGCACACACGCACACACGCACACACGCACACACGCACCCACGCACCCACGCACACACGCACACACACACACACGTACACGCACACACGCACACACGCACACACGCACACACGCACACACGCACACACGCACACACGCACACACGCACACACGCACACACGCACACACGCACACACGCACACACGCACACACGCACACACGCACACACGCACACACGCACACACGCACACACGCACACACGCACACACGCTGACCCACACACGCACACACGCTGACCCACACATCAAATTTTTTTGGCACTTTCTGGCCAAAAAATTATTTGACTGGCTTGCTAAAACATGTTGAACCCAGGTTTTGGGCCCAAGCGAGCACATATATGGTAGTGTTTACCCCCCAAAATTGGGGGTCATCGGACAACCCTGGCAAGGTTAACTGTGACGTATAACAGCATAAGGTACATGGTTTTTGACATTTTTGCACATATGGAGGCAAGCAATCAACATCAAATTTTATTCCATTGACCCAGAAACTTGCATGCAAACTGAATTATGGTCCTCCATCATGATGACATTGTGAAGTCTCAGTTTGCACCCCACCTTCAACATGTTGGTGACGTTTGACAGCATAAAAAGTCAATTTTATTACCATTTCACTAGTTTTTTACATCCAAGAGGGCCATAACCATTTCAAACAAGGCACACAACTTAAATGCATAATTTACAAAGGCCGGGTAAAGCATGCACCAAGGTTGAGGTCACCTATAGACCTATTTGTGACAGTCAATAGCATAAAAAATGCAGTTTTTGCTCATTTCTTTCATTTTGCATAAGTCAAATCATGCAGATTGCATCCAATATGATTCCACTTGACCCAAAACTTGCACACACATTGAATTCGAATCCATGTCATGATGACAATGCCAAATCTCAGTTCCTAAACCAAGGTTTAACATACCATCAGTTGACATATGGCAGCATTAATGGTCACTTGGACACATATTATATGGATTGAACATGGCGAATGATGTTGACAACATCAATTATGATACAATGTCCTAAGTTGTACAATCAAGGTGTGAACAAGCTCGTAAATGTTCTAAATGCTATGCATAAAACACCAGTCACTTGGTAAATAAAACATGCAGCGTACAGCCCGCTGCCGCTTTATCGTCTGCCTCTCTCTCCTACTTGGGCTGCGCTGGAGGCCTGGCATGTGATCTAGTTGAGTCCTGCGCTGCTCCATTGTCACTACTTGCAGCAGCACACCCTTGGTCTTGCCCTTCTTGTTCGAGGCCAGGCGCCCATCCACATGCGTGGATGTGGGGGGGGCTGGCATGCATGCGTGGGTGTGGGGGGGGCTGGCATGCATGCGTGGGTGTGTGGGGGGGGCTGGCATGCAATGTGTGGGTGTGGTGGGGAGCTGGCATGCATACGTGTGTGTGTGGGGGGCTGGCATGCATGCGTGGGTGTGGGGGGGGCTGGCATGCATGCGTGGGTGTCTGGGGGGGCTGGCATGCATGCGTGGGGGGGGGGGGAGCTGGCATGCATGCGTGTGTGGGGGGGGGCTGGCATGCATGCGTGGGTGTGGGGGGGGCTGGCATGCATGCGTGGGTGTGGGGGGGAGCTGGCATGAATGCGTGGGTGTGGGGGGGGGCTGGCATGCATGCGTGGGTGTGGGGGGGGCAGGCATGCATGCGTGGGTGTGCGGGGGGGATGGCATGCATGCGTGGGTGTGGGGGGGTGCTAGCATGCATGCGTGGGTGTGGGGGGGTGGTGGCATGAATGCGTGGGTGTGGGGGGGGGCTGGCATGCATGCGTGGGTGTCTGGGGGGGCTGGCATGCATGCGTGCGTGTGGGGGGCGCTGGCATGCATGAGTGTGTAAGGGGGGGGCTGGCATGCATGCGTGGGTGTGGGGGGGGTTGGCATGCGTGCGTGGGTGTGGGGGGGGCTGGCATGCATGCGTGGGTGTGTGGGGGGGCTAGCATGCATGCGTGGGTGGGGGAGGGGGCTGGCATGCATGCGTGGGTGTGTGGGGGAGCTGGCATGCATGCGTGGGTGTGGGGGGGGCTGGCATGCATTCGTGGGTGTGGGGCGGGGCTGGCATGCATGCATGCGCGGGTGTGGGTGGGGGCTGGCATGCATGCGTGGGTGTGTGGGGGGCTGGCATGCGTGCATGAATGTGGGGGGGGCTGGCATGCATGTGTGGGTGTGGGGGGGGCTGGCATGCATGCGTGTGTGTGGGGGGGGGCTAGCATGCATGCGTGGGTGTGTGGGGAGGCTGGCATGCGTGCGTGGGTGTGGGGGGGCTGGCATGCATGCGTGGGTGTGGGTAGGGGGGCTGGCATGCATGCGTGGGTGTGGGGGGGGCAGGCATGCATGCGTGGGTGTGTGGGGAGGCTGGCATGCATGCGTGGGTGTGGGGGGGGCTGGCATGCATGTGTGGGTGTGGGGGGGGCTAGCATGCATGCGTGGGTGTTGGGGGGGGGCTGGCATGCATGTGTGGGTGTGGGGGGGAGCTGGCATGCATGCGTGGGTGTGGCGGGGGCTGGCATGCATGCGTGGGTGTGGGGGGAGGCTGGCATGCATGCGTGGGTGTGGGGGGGGCTGGCATGCATGCGTGGGTGTGAGGGGGGCATGACCATGGTAGAAAATGTTATCTTGAGGGAGCACTCTCCATGGGAAGTGGATGCCCAGGTGGCTGTTAAGGGGGGCACAATAACAGAAAGAGTGCTATCCACCATCACCCTAGCCCCTGCCCACACTGTGGCTACCTTGCTGGTGTCACCTTCCCTCAACAGGTATTCTATTACGTTAAAATCCGTTAACACGCGCTTGGCCTTCGTTGCATTTTCCTTGAAGTTGCAATGGCACCTTCCCTGCGGCTGATCGGCTGCGCCCTCCCCTACGCGCTTGAACATTGTATCAAACGCCTCACGGGGGCAAGGAGAGATAACAAAATATTTGTTCGCAAACGGTTTCCATCCCATGGCAGCAGCCGCCTTAAGATTGTACAAGACCTGCCACGGGCGGATGTTGACAGCGCAAAAATTCTGCAGCTTTAAGTCGCAGTTTACGCACTTGCTGGTGTGAATCGTGCGGGGCAGGCCGCCATACGTGAGATCGCCATCTGAGGTGCGCCGTCGTAGCTTGTCACACCGGTAGCAATAGCGCAGGTTGCCTTCCGTCGAATTCATGATGATCTGAGCAATACAATGAAGCATCGGGGGGAGGGGGGGGCGGTGGATTTCAGGGTTTTTAGAGCTCCGAAGCACCCACTAGCAGATTTAACGAGGAAATTAACCGAACTGAAATTTTTTCGGGAAAAAGCTCGTGGTAACGCTAAAATAGACTTACCAACGAAGAGAAATTCGCTCTTATCGCACGCGAGCCCCGTGGAGGCTGGGCTACCGCGATGGTGTACTTTTTTGCATCTGCGGACAGCAGCCCGCAAAAGGGTCGGCAGGCTCGTACCCACCCCCGCGCGAATATTTTTTTCAGCTTGCAGCACGTCGGTAAAATAGAAAAAAAAATATCATGAGCGATCGCACATCTCGGAGCATATGCAGCAAAATTTTCCAGCGTTAATAATGCTTAAATGCCTCCATCAAGGTCACCGCCATTAAATCAGCCGACATAGCTTTTTGGCCACAATTTGCACCGAAATTTGGTCCGTACCGTCCAGCTCAGTCGGGCAAGTCGGAAAGATTTTTCCGGCCGGCTCTCCGCGGGAAAAATTTGATGTGCACACACGCACACACGCACACGTACACGCACACACGCACACACGCACACACGCGCACACGCACACACGCACACACGCACACACGCACACACGCACACACGCACACACGCACACACGCACACACGCACACACGCACACAGTGACGCACACACGTACACATGCAAAAACGCACACACGCACACACGCACACACGCACACACGCACACACGCACACACGCACACACGCACACACGCACACACGCACACACGCACACACGCTGACCCACACACGCACACACGCTGACCCACACACGCACACACGCACACGTACACGCACACACGCACACACGCACACACGCGCACACGCACACACGCACACACGCACACACGCACACACGCACACACGCACACACGCACACACGCACACACGCACACACGCACACACGCACACACGCACACAGTGACGCACACACGTACACATGCAAAAACGCACACACGCACACACGCACACACGCACACACGCACACACGCACACACGCACACACACACACACGCACACACGCACACACGCACACACGCACACACGCACACACGCACACACGCACACACGCACACACGGACACACGCACACACGCACACACGGACACACGCACACACGCACGCACACACACACACGCACGTGTACACGCACACACGCACACACGCACACACGCACACACGCACACACGCACACACGCACACACGCACACACGCACACACGCACACACGCACACACGCACACACACACACACGCACACACGCACACACGCACACACGCACACACGCACACACGCACACACGCACACACGCACACCCGCACACCCGCACACCCGCACATGCACCCGCACACACGCACACATGCACACATACACACATACACACATGCACACATGCATACATGCACACTGTGACATACACATGTATGCACACAATATCACACACATGCACGCTAACACATGCGCACACACTAACACACACATGCACACAAATGTGCACACACCCACGAGCACACGTGCACATGCATACAAACGCACACAAACACAGGCAGACTTGCACACATGCGCCACATACATTAATCCATAACCAATTATAAACTGGTTGCTTGGACCCAACGACCTAGCTTCTTACTCGCCTGTCCACCCAACGTTCTGCCCATCCTCCCGCCTGCCCGCCTGCATGTCTGCCACCCGCCTATCTGCCCACCCATCTGTCAGCCTGCCTGCCTGCCTGCCTGCTTGTGTGCATGCATGCGGGCCTGCATGTGCACCTGCGCCCATGCACCTCTTATGCCCCCATGGCACGTATATGCAGCCTAGCTAGCTGAGTGTCTCTTTGCACGCGCACATGGGTGGCTACATGGGCATTTGCCTGTGCCATGGGCCGGGGGGTTGGGCTGATTACCGTAGTGGTCAAAATCACTTTGCGTCTAATTGTTTGCGAATCGACCTCGCAAACGGCTATTAATGGGCTTCATTTTGGGTCGCAAAGTTCAAATGTTACCGCGCCGCGCCTGCGCCGCGCCACACAGCCCCGCGCCTAGCTATTTTAATCAGTGCCACCCAATGGATCGATAAAATTACTCAGTTGGGTAGTTGGGTAACATCGAAAGGGGGCCAAGGGATAGGAAGTCGGTGAGACCCAAGCCACGGACCACAAGCACGTCGATCAGCTCGCAAACCTAAGACTTTGCCTTCGTTTTGGGTCGCAAACTATAAATTCCACCTTGTTTTGGGGTCGCAAAGTAATTATTCGCAAAGTGATTTTGACCACTACGGTAGTTCAAGAGTGGGCGGGAAGACGGTGGTATAATTGGGTGGGTAGGGACGTAGTGGATGGATGATTGGGGGGGCTGGATGCGGGTGGGACTCAAGTTCGTGTAAAGTCCAATGTTGCCTATAGCATCAGCGAAAATAAGCGAGAAAGCAGCCTAAATTCAAGGAGCCTACTTGTTGTAACATGTGCCAAACTGCAATTAATGGTTGCAGGCTCACAAGCTGCCAGCTTCATAACGCAAATGGAATGAATTGCATGGTTACAGGACAAGCGTGTGGTTGGAAATCTTACAATGCCTGGCAACGTCTTTTTCATGTGCCCACTGAGAACCGCTGTTCAACACAAGAAGGCTTTGGCAAGCAACGAGCTTCGGCCAGGGCCTTCATTGCAAGGAACCGTGTGTGAAGCAATAACGTCAGGATTTACAAACAGAAACTATACCTAACTTTGCGACCTTCATGCAGTATGTCATGTGCATGGCTATGTAGTATGTGCCAACAATCACAACGAAAAAGTGCGAAATTGCAAACATTGCCATGGAAGGGCAGGAGCCACGCACGCAGCAAATTAAAACGGTTCGTGAACCAATCTGTCGGGCATAAAGGCAGCAAAGTCTGGCCAGCAATAATGCAGTGCGATGCGAGACAAACTCGGTAAATATGGGCAGGCAGGCGCAGCTCGTCCTCAGCAGAGCTATCTAACGTGTCGGCGCCTTATTTCCGCGTGCACGGTGCCGAACATGGCACTGGCCTGATTCCAGTTGCAGCAACGCCAGATGCCTTCCCGTCATAGAGCAGAGGCTTCACGTAAGTCGACATCGTTGCCTACCAATCGTAATGCTTCCCGTGATAATGCACTACGCGTCCGAACAAAATGTCTAGAAAGCAAACAATCTACACGCGAGAAAACTGGGCTGCTAGCTTTTCAGGACTGGTTTTACCATGCCTTAAAATTCCATTAGCTTACTTAACCATGGCTGACTAATTTTAGCTAATTTTCAGGTATTTGTACAGGCATTCACGCCTTAAGTTGGGTTGGCTTAAGTTGGGTTCACGCCTTAAGTTGGGTCGCAGTGGGCTGCATGGCGAACCCATCTTGGGCTGATGGCTGTACTAGGAAAAACCCAACTTAAGGCGTGTAGGGGCTCAGCCCCTACTGTAGGGGCTACTACATTTCGCCGCCTAGGACACCTTTTTTAGCGGGGAATGTGGTTCGGTCAAGTAGGGGAAAATGGTGTCAGCTCTCCGAGCGTCAGATACTTGAAAATTTCGTTACGTTCGTATCGAGAGAAGATTTCTGACAATTTTCCTCGTTCGGACAGAACCGCAGTGAATTTCAGCATCCGTCCAGTACCAAAGCATGGACCTAGCAGGAATTCCGTCAGACATCTCGGAAGTAGAAATTTTTAGTATCGACCGGACTTGCGATAGTGTTCAGTACGAATTTGGCCTCCGTCAGGTCAGCAAGCGGCGTGGGAATAAACTGAACTTAACCAAACGGTGGACTGTACTAAGAAATTCGTACTCAATTTTCGTCATCCAAATCGGAGGGAAATATTCGACCAAGGACTAGAGATTTCATCGAATTTTCAGAACTGGCCAATTGATGCCAAATGGCGCGATTCTAGATAACAAGTGTTGCTTTACTGGAATCCGACGGTGCCGAACTTCGAAATTGAATTTGTAACCCCCGCCGTATTGACGGAACCACATTCTCGCATAAATTGGGTTTCCGCGGTGGCGAAATGTAGTTCTAGCGCGGTGTGGCACTGATTTTTGACTGCCGCAACTTGAGTTTTTTCCCGCGCCGGTGGTCCGACAGGGTTTCCGCGCCATCCAACACTAAGCATCTATAAAATTCACTGCATGTCTTGGTCAGTTGGGCGCTGAAATCAGTCATCATTGTATTATATACATGGGCAAACGACTTGCTGTTCAAACGCGTTCGTCACATTAGAACCCATCATAAATGCGACACCGGCAATGCCGGCCCGACAAAACTGATAAGGCCAAATGGAACGCACTGTTTTCGGGCAGCGGGCCGCAGCGTCCAGCAAAAAGCAGAAACGAGACACCACAGGCGAGCAGGCAGGTGGCAAGGGCAAGCTGTCAAACCAGCAAAAATTGAGCGGCTATGGCCTTCTTGTCGTAAGGGCTGCTGCGCTCTCTGACATTGAGACATATTTCGCCCGGCCGGGATCAGCAACGTTGTTGGCATTCACGTGCAAACCGTTCACCGTTATTAGACTGAGTCAGTCCATGGCCAGTTTGGTAGCTGGCCATGGACGGGATTACTGTTTGAGTCCGGATGCTAGGGAAGACGAGGCTAGAGAGTAAATAGCCACGATGACCGCGCATAGAACGCGCATGCCCTATGCAGCACACCCAAGTTTTGGCTAGCACGGTGGGGTGCTTCACCTGCCCACAGCCGGTTTGAGGACTTGCATCCAAGTTCCGACCCGAAATACGACTTTGATGGTGAATTCTTTAGTGCAGTTCGATCGGCCTTGTCGAGAGCTATCAAAAGACACCCTGAAGTCCTTCAGCAGGGCTGGGGGTCGCAAGTTATGGTAACGTAACGGCTTAAGTTGGGTTCACGCCTTAAGTTGGGTTGACCCCAAGAAACCCTCGAACCCAACTTAAGGCGTGAATGCCTGTACCACTAGCCGCACCGCCCGCATGCATGGCCCAGGACGAGTCTCGAAGACGTAAGGGCATTACGTCGGAGTTTACGTACAGATCTGTAATAAAAAAACAGATCTGAATATAAGAATCTTGCGCCTAGCCATCTGTATTTTTCGGGCCCTAACTTTACAGATCTGTAAAAAGCTCTTTATTATTTTGCTTGGTTCGGTTCATGAATGCATGCCCACATTTCATGGAAGAGTACCCAATGCAAGTACCATTTGATGTGCAATGCGCTCAACTACGACGCCGTGGTCGTCTGTAATGCCTGGCATGGCCGCGTCGGTGACAACAACAACAACTGTAATGCCTGATCTCTGAGGGAGTGGACTGATGAAAACAACTGTTTCAAACGTATTGCTTTGGATTATTATGGTGCCTGGCGCGGTCCTTGCTCCCGTCGCAAACCTACCACGCGGGCACATGAGAGGCAGCACTCGTCGCTTCTAGAGGTGCACCCGCCAGCCCGTTAGTGGGTAGCTACGCCGTGAAGCTGCCCAGCCGCCACACGTGGAATTGAGCTCGGTACTCACCCGACAGGCCGACGCATAACTCCCCCCCATGCCCAAGGATTTGGCATGTCAAGGTACCAGCACTTCGGCTGCAATGCCCGGCAATGTTTGTCATTAGTGGCTTCCATTTGGGAATTTAAGTGCTGTTGCTGTTCGCTGCATGAATGTTGGATGCGGGCAACTGTCTTGAGCGTCACGATCACGTTAGCGGGAACAGCTAACGGGAACAGCTAGCAGTAACAGCTTAAATGGCAAGTGGATAAAATGTCGTGAGTTGACGTCCATCCGAGTCTCTACGTGAGGTGCTTGGCTGTTTGCACCCTTCTCGTTTAGGCCATCTGCCGCGGTTTGCCCCATCGTTTCACCGGCCTACGCAGACTAGAAACCTGCATGCCGTAGAGCTCATCGCTGCCATGCAATCAGTGGGCGCTGCCCGTGGACTGCATGCCTGACTGTTATAATAGCTCAGGTCTGGGAGGCAAAGGGGATGGTGATGGTTTGCGGAAGGAGCAAGTGGGGACCTTTTTCGTGCACGGACGGCTGAAGCCAAACTAGAGATAAAGCTTAAAAGAGAATCCATTGTTCTTGTTTTCTTGTGTGCAAATGGTTTTAACCCTATTGTTGCTCTCACATAAATGCTCCGTAGTAGTAATCCTGGTTGGCTGGTCCTGCGTGGCCTGGGTCTTGACTTCCCTGACCCAATAGTGTCAGATCGCAAGTCCACAACTACCCTAACACCGTCCGTGGTTCGCAGTCCTAGTGGCTACTTCGCCCTGCGGCAGGCCCACATTCACAGTGGTCTTTGCCTAGTTGAATGCGGCATGCCATCCCCAACCATTGCAGGCAGGGTTTATCCACGACACTTATTGTATGTGACAAGTAACAGTAATAAGTATGAGTAAGAAATGAACAATACTACTTTGCTAGAAACCAGTAACCTATCATGACCTATCATAATACCATTTTTTACACACAATGTGTGGTCTCACTTTTCCCACCTGGCCCCTGCTGAAATAATTCCGAAGTCTCACATGCAATGCAACTGTTATCTCTTTCCATATAACAAGAACCTTAGTAGTTTGAAAGCAGCAGCACGTCACACACGTAGCTATTTCACCTGACGATGCCCACGCCAATTACCTGTAGCTGTGGGGCCTGACTAGCCTGTGTGGGCTGTGGGATGTTCTTCCTTGATGTTCTTCCTTGTCGTATTGATGTCTTGTTTTATGTGTGTAGTGGCTGCGGTGGTCGTGGAATTGGGGGAGAGTTGATGCGGTGAAGGTGAGATGCAAGGGACAAGGTAGTTGATCGCCTGGTTCTGCACCTCTGTCTGGCACCCTGGGTGACCAACGGTAGAGTCTCTTTGGGAACATGAATCAGGGTGGGTAAAAGCCAGCCTCAAGCGGTTCATTTCTGGTCGTTGCTAATCCTCCTGCCCTGATAATTTTTTTCTCCATTGGCAGTTGGGGTCTTCTGAGTTAGAGGAGCAAGTTTTATCTGGGAAGGTTTGTATGCATGGGTAGGGATTGCACGTAAGTGGGTTGGCATGATGGGAGGGTTGTGTATGGGTAGGGATTGCACGTAAGTGGGTTGGCATGATGGGAGGGTCGTGTATGGGTAGGGATTGCACGAAAGTGGGTTGGCGTAATGGGAGGGTTGTGTATGGGTAGGGGTTGCACGCAAGTGGGTGTGCATGATGCGAAGGTTGGTTTGTCTCCCCAGGAAGTTTGGTGTGTCACCCCAGGCCACGTGCGATTGACCCCCTCCCCCCCCCTCCCCTTTGCCTGGGACCGGGCACATGTCGACCTCGTACTGGTCCTGATCAGCATCTGTGCGTGGTTCCTTGCTGGTCGTGCGCCGCAGGTAATACCCGTCGCCATCGCGACAACCCAGCTGTGGAATCACCCTCCCTCAGGTGTGTGGCTACCCTGGCAGGGTGAGATACGCCCCGTGACTGCTGCCTGCCGCCAGTGAGCCTTGCCTCCTTGCGGCCGTCCCGATAACACCTGCCCCCATCACCAGGCTGTCCTATCAAAAAGCCTCCCTTGGGTCACTACTGGGCATTTCTTAGGCGATGCCGGCCGTCTGGTGCTTCCGTTGGCACACCCGAGGCGCTGCCCAGGCCAGCAGGTGTCATGGTCGCTGGGGCGTGCTGCTGCTGCTGCTGCTCGTCGCCGCCTGCACCCAGGTCACCCCGGCACAAGGCAAGTTCCTGAAAAGCAAAGGGGTTTTGGTGCCCACCCCACGGGCTGATGCCATGGATACTGCTGCTACAGGGGAGGCAATGGCCACAAAGCCGTCCCCAGGCCAGCCATCTGTGGTGCTTGAGTCGGGGGGCATGGGAAACAATCCTGCGCCTGTGCCAGCATCTGTGCCGGTTGTAGCAATCGGTTCAGAGCCTGCGTCTGCACCTGAGCCGGTTGTAGCAATCGGTTCAGAGCCTGCGTCTGCACCTGAGCCGGTTGTAGCAATCGGTTCAGAGCCTGCGTCTGCACCTGAGCCGGTTGTAGCCATGGGTTCAGAGCCTGCTCCCGACCGTCAGCCTTCCCAGCTCGCGTCTGCATCTGGTGGCGCTGCATCAGCCCCCGCCCCTGTGCAGATCCCTGTAAGGGGAAATGTCACCAGAGTGATACGGCTTGCGCGCTTGCGCCCGACGCCTGCCACTGAGGCACTCCTTTCGACCAACGCGAGCTTCATACCTTTGGCGCTCGTTGGCCCAGAGCTGCTAACGACCGTCACTCCGCTCGTGCTCACGGCGCCGCAGCGGCGGGACCACGCGTGCTCCCTCCTGAGGTCCCTGAACATCTCCCAGGTGGACCAGGTCCTGTTCCCCGCGCCCATGGCCACGGACAGTTCCTCAGGGGTCGCTGAGTTCTACAAGGCATGGGACTGCGAGGCCTCGTTCGAGGCATTTCCAGCTTTCCGCACGCACATGATGTGGCATGTCGTGGACGCGGCCGTGTTCCTGGGCCATGTCCGCATGCTGGGCTACTTTCTGGACACGTCGAGCACGGACTACTTGCTCGTCGTGGAAGATGACGCGGTGCCGGGTGCAAATGTGACGATGGCGACGATCCACGAGCTGATTTCTCGCGTTGCGAACGATTTGGACCACCGGTCGCAGCGTTGGGATGTGATCAATCTGGGGCAGTCAAACTACGACTCCTGCCCTGGGGAGAGGCTGATCGGTGACATCAGATTCACGGGCAAGGTGGACAGACATGCCTTGATCCGGCCATCATTTACCATGTATGGGTCTCTGGGCCTCTTGTACAGTCGCGGCGGGGCGGCTAGGGTGCTTGAGCAGGTCCAACGTGCGGGGCCAAATATCTTCGGTCACAAGGCGGGTGTTCGGCACTCTCTTGTCCGTGGGTGTTTCACGTTCGATGACTGGCTGTCGGCAGGGCAACGCTGCCAGCCACTGCTTCTGTCCCCGCCCCTTTTCTTCCAGGACGACCTTGAATCCATACGGTTGGGCCGGAGCTACAAGAACTACAAGAAGCCTGACCGCTTCTGCCAGCTGTAACTTGGGTTAGTTTGTATAGCCGGGTTTGCAAGTTACTGGCATGCGTGATGCCGTCGATCTGGTAACCGATAATTGGTTGTCGTACAGTACACCCCTCGCATTGTTAATTTTCATTCGGCTCAGCCGAAAGGCCCTTTGGAATGAGACAAATGTGTTTTATCGGTTGGAAGTGCTACTGCCTCGTGTGCCATTACAGTAGAGGACAGCTCGGATGAGGATTATATCCCCCTCTAGTGACTAACTGGTTTGGGCATGATGCAGACGCTATTTGTAACTTTCGTGTAATTATTTTCTAATGAGATTAGCGTAGTACTCCGTGACATGCCCATGTGCATGACACGCAAGTACTTACCTACTAAGTGCTACTGGGCCCGTCCAATTAGCTGATTATTAGGTTGTTTGTTTGGTTAACGAACAACCGTTGAACTGGCTGCACAATTCAATTATTACTTCTTTGTTTTTTTGGTAAAACCTAGCTGGCTGCACTGCTGTTACCGCCCGTAAAAGCACATTTGACAAAACGACAGTCACTTGAAGGATACAGCCCCCAGACGGTCGTGCGTGTGACAAAATTTATTAATTTCGGGCTGGGCTTACAACTCGATCAGTAGTAGTAGGCACACATTCCTTTCCATCCCACTCATTTTATTGAGAATTTAATGCTCACGGGACGCAGTCGATGTGCTATATTTTATTCAATAGGCATGGCGCAGCCGGACTAAACGCCTAGGAGCCATTGTAAGTAAGTAAGTGCTTCCGTGTCATGCACATGGGCATGCCGGCCACAGAGTACTATTAATTAATTAATTAATTAATTATCAACATCACTCCGTTGGGAGTCAATGTAGCACATATCCCTGAGAAGGGGCATATGGCTTTTAATACATCCTAGGCTACTTCATGCAAGGGTGGGAATGTAAGCTACCTGTTACGTCGCGTAACAATTCGTTGTAGTTACGGACGTAAATTAGGTCCCTTGCCTCGGTCGTCCCTAGGTTTACGTGTAGATCCAACTGGGACACTATTGTCCTCGTAACAGTACTGTGGTACATTGGGTGCTTTTGGGCGCCGCGCCGCGTACTTTATTAGTGGTCCTTATCCTTTGGTAGAATGTAGTGGACTAGCGTGCATCTGTGTCTGTGCCGGTGCATCTGTAGGCGAGGGCCATGTCGGCCCGAGCGTGTTGGACCGTTGGTGACCATTTATGCACGTTCTACCCCTCGTGTGGTCACTCGGCGTGTGTTAAATGAATTAACACATATAGGCTTGGGTCACGGCAGTGTAGTGTGTTTCCTTCCTCTATTCCTGGAATAAACGGGTTCGGGTAAATGGTTGTATGGCGTATTACAGTAACACATACGTGAATGCATTGAGATCAGCTCCGTCTCGTTCGTCTTTCGCTAGGGGTTTGAGTAGAGGAGGCCTGACCAATTTAGGTAGCATCAGGCCCATTAGAGGTAGAGGTGGCGGTAGAAGTTCAGGACGTAACAATGGTTCCGGAGGAACTTTCGTAGGTAGAGAACGAGACGACGGTCCTTTGTCACATACGCCTTTGCAAGAACCCTTCCGCGTCCAGGGATACGAAGACGACACTTTCTTGACAGGTAATGGGCGGGTCGCCTTCAAGCTGGGAGAGTAGTGCTGCCCGGTTCGGGACACGATCTGCCCAGATGCTAGACCTGCTCGCAGCGGATAAACCCTTTCGTAGATAGCCTGTCCTTCGCCTTGTTTTCCTGCTTACGGTTGCTTCCTGTCGTAGATAGGGGATTATTATTGTTCGGATCGGCCAGCGTGAGACGATTAGCGTCGCGGTAGCCTACACCTTTTTCCTTCGTGCTGCTGTTTTATTAGACGGCCGCACCCGCAGAGATACGGGTCGCTGCTTTAGGACGAGCGCTGGACTATTCGGTCGCTGATTTAGGACGAGCGCTGGACAATTCCGCCCTCATGCTGCTTTCGGTGATCCAGATCGCCCAGATAAGTCGCCTACCCCTTCTTCTAGCGTGACGTCACAAGACCCACCAGGTGCGTTACCATGAGCCAGCGTCGTGTTTTTACTGCGCCTTCCCATTCGTCCAGTGACAATAGCTTAGCTAAATATTACGTAGTTATTACCCCTCAATGGTCAGCCATTTTCCTCTCTTGGTCAGATGCTAGGAAGATAGTGCAAAACCGTACATATAATATAGTTAGGTATAAGAAATTTGTTACCTTCGAGGAAGCCCAACAATTCCTTATAGACCATAGTGTATCAGATTTAGGCCTACACGTACGTTCTACTCCTCATGGTCGTCCTCCTGTAGAAGCTCTAGATTTTGCTACCCCTCCTTCGTCTCCCCCTAAACGGGCTGCATCCTCATCTACCTTGGATACTCCTCTCACCTTAGAATTCGGTTCCCTATCCATTACTGTTGTTAAAAAGGATTGATTTCAATTGTTTTCCTTTCTTAGGACATTAAATATTTTTCCTTTTTCCTTCCTTGCTTTAAATTAGGCCTTGTCCTTTTCCTTTATTGCTTTCATTTAGATTCCTATTCCCTTACTTAATTAAAGATGGACCCAGTGGGTGGAGATATGACGCCTATACCTACCAATAATAATAATAATAATAATAATAATAATAATAATAATAATAACAATACCAATACTCGTGGTAACCGACGGGACTCACTTGAAACGGTGCACCATCTCACTCCTCAAGGTAATCTTCGTACCTCACCTCCTTCTCCTGTTACTGGTGGTCGCCGTCGTCCCTCACTTACCCCTCCTACCTATGAACAACGTATGCGTGTCAGATTTAGTGATGACCCCTCCTTTACCCTGAACCAGGCCCCTGCCCCTCCTGCAACCTTGGCTCAACCTACTATTAGGTCCTCACACCCTGACAATGTTTCTAGACCTCCTACCCACCCTGTGCCTTCCATCCCTTCCTTTCACACGGGTCGTACCTCTGCCCCTGTCGGCCCTTCTGGGCGCCCTAGTGCAGTCCCCTTCTATCCCCCTGCCTCTTGGTCCTACCCTGATACGGCCTATGAGGCTGCCCAGGTCCCTACCCGTGTGGCTGATTTAGAAGTTAATAGCGATTTCAGCACCATGCCCCTAGATGATAGGAATTATGATCATTTTGCCTACTCCTCCCTCCGTGAACAATATGCTGTTCCCTTCTCCTACGGGCACCACCCTGAAACGGTGGCCCCTTCTAGACCTCTATCCAAAACCTTTCCTCTTCCTTCTTTCTATCCCACGTATGTAGCAGTGGAAGACAGTGGCCCCATGGGTAAAACTGACTTGTCTAATCCCCCTAAGCCCCCTGCTCTTCCCCTCTTTGCTAACCTACCCAAGTTGGATGTTAAGGTCTACCCCTCAACAGTTTTTCACTTTCATTATGTTGCTTACCCAGAATACCGAGTCGTGGCAAAATCATAACAGATGGCGTCTCTCTGATGCTGTACTAGTTCCTCACTATCTTACTACCTGTATTACTCCTGAGCTTGCTAACCTTATCCAGTGTGAGTCTTTGGCCTCTCATGCCTACCCTAACTCAGTAGCAGAATTGTTTAAGCGTTTAGAAAACCATTTAGTCCCTCCTGATGCCGATTGGCAGGATAGACTAGCCTTTGGTACCTTGCAGCAGGGTACTAAATCATATATGAGTAAATCATATATGAGTAAATCATATATATCAGTATATGAAAGAATTTGATGCACAGATGGTACGAATTAGGGATTTGTCGGGCGCAGAAGTACGTGCTCGCTTCCTCCAAGGCCTCAGTAGACCCTAGCTTATTACGTGAAGTAAAGCGCCAGTTCTCTGCCTACCGTTTTACTGATCTGCCCCTCAAGCATGTGCGCCAGCATCTCTTACGAGTAGCAGATTTCTTCACCACTCCTTCTCTTCCTACCCGTTCCCGTATTAATAATATTATCCTTACCCCTGAGGAGGAGAACTCCTATGTAGAAGAATTAGATATTTGCGTTACTGACCTTTCAGCTCTTGATGTCTCTCATATCACATGCTATCATTGTAAGGAAGTAGTTCATCTTAAACGTGAGTGCCCCAAGTTCCTTTCGGTTGCTCCCCCTTGAGCATCCCGACGCTCGCCCTCCTCGTACCCCTCAGCGTGCTCCCATTCGTCCCAATCCAGGACGCATTCCCTCAGCAGCTACCCCTAGTAGGCTGAATGCTGTGCAGACAGGACCCCCAGGGTTCCCCTATGATAATCAGGCTCCCGCTCCCTCTTCGATCCCTCGTGACCCTCCAGCAGTGGCTTTTTCGCCAGGGTCTTCTTCGGGGTTAGTTCCTATGGATTTGGGGGGGGAGGGGGAACAGTAGGCCTGTCAGCCGGGGGTAACCTGGACAGGTCCTTAATAGATAGTATACCCCAGATAATAATTTTTGTCTGCCTGTTTTTATAACCTCTGTAGGAGCTGAAATATCATCCCTACCACTACGTGTCCGTCCTCTTATGTTTTTGAATGGTGGCTTAACCGTTCCCCATACTGTTGTAGACCCCTTCTTGCATGCTGATGAACTTTTGAATGTCTCTGTGTTGGTAGATAGCGGTGCGGCTAGCTCCTTTGTGAGCGAGGCCCTGGTTAGGCGTTTAGGACTAGTCCCTATCCCTCACACCAAACCTGTCACTGTTCATTATGCTGACGGTCGCACCAGTCATTCCCCGGGTACGGTGTCCCTTCCCCTGGTCATACAAGGACGTACTATCAACCTGACGGCCACTATAGGCCCTATCACTACCGCTGATGTATTACTAGGATTAGATTGGCACCAGGATAATAAGATTACTATTAATTATGATACCATGGTCATTTGGTTTCCAGATAGCTCTTACTGGGTACCGGAACGTCATTATAGATTAGAAAATTTATCCTTGGTAGATATTACTCCTCCTACGCCTGTTGATCCTCCTGTAAGACCTATACCTGAAGTATTAATGTCCAAAGATGAATTGCGATCTGAACTAAAGGAATACGGATACTTATTATGTATGTTCCTTCAGTTAGAAGTACAGGAGATACCTATCACTAATAATAGTGTGGATATAGATGTAAACACCGTGGATACAATAGGAGTGGGATTTACTGAAAATGAAATAGTAAGATACATGGCTGTGATAGATTCCTCAAAAGTTTTTGAAGAAAAGACTCCTTCTTATCCTCCTCCTCGTTCTGTTTTACACCGTGTAGTCATCAAGGACGGTGCAGTTCCTACGCACTCTCCGATGTATAGAATGGGCCCTACCGAATTAACCCTTAAACTGTACTGAGTCCGTTTTCGTGGCGCCAGTTGAACTGGCGCCACTCTAACGGACTGAGTTTGTGCGCCTTGCAGGCGCCGCGCCAAAAATAATTTGATGGTGCCACCTGGCGGGATTGAAAGATCTAGACGTCAGCTTTCCGTAGAGCACTTCAGACCGTACTTTGGACACCTGGCCAGGGAGATATGCTTGAGCAAAGTTAGGGGGGTACCATGGTCCAACGGGACCGACGTGCATGAAAAATATTGACGCGCACGGCTATGGCGGTGCACACAACTGACTGGTACGAGAGAATAGCTTGACATAATGGACTCAAATTTTGTAGGCATGATTTTTAAGTCATAAAAACGTTAAACCCCTAGCCATGGAACGTTTGAAGATGCGTAGATGGGTCTCGGGGTGCTGGTAGGCGCAGCAAATCATGTTAGCGGCCAGGCGGTGACAGTGCGAGTGCTGCATGTTGCTAGGCGGAAATTTTCGAGATATTTGCGCATGGATAAACGTTTGAAGTTGTTCCCAACCAGATTTGCTAGACCTGGCAGCCAGGAAAGGCTCGAGGCTACGTCCATGAATCGGGCGTTCTGGCTCCCGCAGGAAAGGTAATCTGCTGTTCCGACCTGGTACGTTCTAGCCTCCTAGCGTGTTCCGTTAACCGTATATGGTTGTATTATTGTTTCTAACTAATATCAGGGTTATAATCGAGGGCTTGTGATTGTCATTTTGTTGTTTTGCTGCCTCTACGCATCGGCTTGTCATGGTTGTGGAATACCATCAGGTCAAGCAGATTTTAGACCATGTTTGGTCGCTGTTAGCTGAGGCTGCAACGGAAATAGCGTGATAACGGTTGGTATTGGTTAGTAGTATGGTAAATGTGATTACCCAGTGCTTTTCCTGGCTCAAACATCCCGAGAAAAGTTCTTTTCTGACCAGTTTTAGGCATGGCTTCTTGTTTTGCTGGCCAACGCCCACCTCCTTATTTTGCATCCATGGCATGTGACAAACATGGAGATGCCCAATACCTGTCTGCATGGAAGCATTACCAACTCGTTCCTTTTGTTTTCTTTATTGTTGCAAAGAACGTGGAGGTGTTTTGTCATTCATTGGGTGCGTTAGTGATGTAGCTCCTTGCCACCCCTTTGACGCGCGCTTGAGGCCTTGATTAATGAGCATTTCACCTATTTTTTAGCATGGTCTTGTGTCTTATATGCTGGCTTATCTCAGGTTCCACGCTGGGCCAGTGGCTGGCCCCGACGACGACGCCCGCCGCCAGCGTGCCATGCAGCCCCTGTCAGCCCGCAGCCCGGCTGGCCGCGTGAGGGCTGAGGCCAATGGCCGCACGACCCACACGCTGGCAGCTGGCACCCAGCTGACAGGGCCTCGTAGGAGGCAGTATCTGCGCACCCAGAGGCGCAATCCGTAGTTTGGCACATAGCCAGGTAGCCTAATTGACATTTAGCTACACCCTTGGCTAGTCATGCGCTATCTATACCGCGCGCGCGCACTAGTGCCATTTTGGCCCCTTGCGGCATGTTGGCATGTGTTATATGGCATGGTCTCTTGTTTTATCACCTGGGTATGGTGCATTATGCCCATTTGGGCATCCCTTGTCGTTTCATGCCAATTGGAATAAAGTTTTGTGTTGTTATGCTACCATTTATACCCCTGCCAGCTGGTACCGTTATAACGGTGCCAGCTGGCTTTGGCCATTTTGTAGCTAGCGTTCACAGTTTTGTGACATTTCATGTTGTGAATGCATTGATGGCATGTCTATGATTATAATAACCTGCCTTTAAAAGGCCAGGGCCAACTGATTTGTGTAAATGGTCGATAATGCATTATATATGTCTCCAACCCCATGTGCACTGTACCCCCCTGAGGGGGGTGCTATTTATAGCAGGTGTAGGGCATGGATATGTGACCAACCAAATTTCCCAAACATTATTTGATATAAAAGCATGCTTGGTTCCAAGGGTGGGCCAGAAAATGTTATTTGGCTAGTTACTCTCAGGCGCACAAAGATACCCAAACTCAGTCCGTTCTCGTGGTTCGAGTTTTGACAGTTGAAGGGTTAAAGGAACTAAAACAGATTTTAGTGTCACTATTAGAAGCAGGATTGATAGAGCCTAGTAACTCCCCCTACTCAGCTGGTGTCCTGTTAGTTCCTAAGCCAAATGGCAAGTTTCGCCTAGTTACTGATTATAGGAAGTTGAATGATATTACTGTGAAGTCTAAATACCCTCTACCTCGAATTGATGATATATTTAATAAGGTTAAAGGTTCCACGTGTTTCACAGTACTGGATTGTGCGGATGGTTTTTGGCAACTGCGTATAGCTCCTGAGGATTGCCATAAAACCGCCTTTGCTACCCCTTTTGGTCATTACCAGTTTAGAGTAGCGGCTATGGGACTCTGTAACTCTCCTGCCTCTTTTCAAATGTTAATGAATGAAGTGCTTAGACCTGTTATGGGGAATTCTCACCTTCCTCAAGTGTCCTCTGATTTAACTCGTCGTCTGTCCCAACTCAGTCCTCAAAAGAGGACTGAGTTGACCTTTTTCAACCGCGTGTAGCGACTAGGTGGGGGGTCCATCCCAATTGTTTTGATGTGGATCGAGGGTGTATTTGATGTCATTTTGCTGGAAAAAATACTGCGTTAGTGAAAATTTGACCCAAACACCTGGAAATTACTCGGACATATGACACCCTCGGCGAATTTGCATTTTTCGGGATAAGAGCGAGTGGGGAAAATTTAATCAAATCATGGTGCACGTTAGAAAAATATAGGCATGTAAACAATATAGTTCTTGAAACGTGGCAAAAAACTGGGCTCAATTTGGCCACTGCCACTGCCTGAAACAATGAAAAAACTCTCAGTCCTCAGGAGAGGAATGGGGCTTTTGCTAACTTTGCTAGCATGTAAGTGCGGTCATACTACACACCACCGTGGCCACCAACCATCCCAATCACCTCATTTCCCTTCAAGCGTAACAGGACAACACACTTGCATCATCATACTGCAGTTGTATCATACCTTATCATGTAGTGAGAGCCTATGCATGCACGTAGGGAATGGGCTTGGATACCTACCAACAAAGGGTTATGTTATAAGTGTCAACCACCAATATAATGGGTAGGTTAGCATCTTTCCATTGTTTCTAACAACAATAGATATGGCTATAACTGTTTTGCCTTGCCATGATGTGGCCAACATAGTTGCTGGCACATGATGGCAGTGGTTTGTCACCAAGACTTTTCACTCACCCGTATAAGCTTGAAAGCACCCTTGACGCAGCCCGTGGCCACACAATCATGCAGTATGAACGTAGAAAAAGAATAACTAACATCTATGAAGGTGTTTAAACCTGCACAGCTCCTAAAACCCTGCACAACTACACTGGGTTAAGGCAAATGCCTGCTAACATCATCTGAAAAGGGGGTTTTAGAGAGGGGCAGGCAACGGTCAAGAAAGAGCATCAAGACTTGAACCTGACAACGCCTGGCAAGCTTAAACTTATGTAAGAACATCAAGAAACGAAGAGGCAACGATAATCCGACTTTACCTGGCACGGCTGGCGTTACCTTGGCCCAGGCGGTGCCCGCAAAAGTGGCACTTTGCGGCACATAGACCATGACGTGACAGAGTGGTCGAAATCATCAAATCTATACTGTCACTCAATTTATTCTAATACAATACATGTTAAAATGTAGAAACAAACCTATCAGCCATTGAAATTGCGCCGGAAAGCAAGCGCAGTCATCAATTCCGTCGACCTGCCTTATCGCAGTTTTTTCCAGCAAGAACAGTGCCGACACCGGGTAAATCGCATCCCCGCGAGCTAAAAATTAGGATTTATCATCTACAGGTCATATAAAATCTATTTCCTGAGTTTGGACAGCTAAATCGTCCGCAAACGTAAACTGCATGCATGGGCGCGAGCCGCCATGGCTAGGTCGTGCATTTCCGGAACTTGGGTTTCACGTGGAAAAGTACCCTTACCACCTGTACTTTGACCGTACATTTAGCCGCTCATACCAAATCCAAAAAAATCCCAAAAATATGTCCAAGAAAGATCTTTTCACGTAGTATTTGAATAAATTTTGAGAGAATTTTTTTGTCGAACATTCTGACCGGGGCGAATTTTGTACAGAACCTCAAAACTCGGTCCTCAGGAGAGGACTGAGAAAAACTCAGTCCTCTCCAGAGGTAGTGGGACAGACGACGAGTTAAAGGATCCTTCCTTCTCCTCTGTTTCTTTATCTGAGCATGACCGTTCTTGTGCTCAAGCTTACCTAGATGATATCCTTATTTACTCTCCTGATTTTGAAACGCACCTACGTACGACTTAAAGAAAGTATTAGAGATAATGGCTGAAAATTCCTTGTGGGCTCGCCGTGCTAAAGTTCGTTCTGGTAGGAGTGTACCATTTTTAGGACACGTTTTGTCAGATGCCGGGGTCGCTACCGACCCGGATAAAACTAAGTCAATTCAGGAATGGCCTACCCCTACCGACGTTAAAGGTGTACGTAGTTTTCTAGGGATTGCCTCTTACTATAGGCGTTTTATCCCGCGCTTCGCAACTATAGCAGCCCCTATTAATCATTTATTAAAGAAGGATATCCCCTTTGCCTGGAGTACTGAATGTCAGTCGGCCTTTCAGTGTTTAAAATCCCTACTCCTCTCCCCTCCCGTACTCATCCTACCGGATACTACCAAACCCTTTGTGGTAGCTACAGACGCTAGTAAGGTAGCTATAGGGGGCGTCCTTCTCCAGGATCAGGGTCAGGGCTTACAGCCAATTGAGTACATCTCTAGGACAATGCTCCCTGCGGAGCGTAACTATCCCGTACACCAGCAGGAACTCTTAGCGGTGGTGTATTGTTGCCGGCCATGCGTGGCAGCACTTTCTTAAAGGTGCTCAATTTGATGTCTGCCTGAATGAACCCTGTGAAATAGATCCTTATAGATTAGTTATCCAAACGGATCACCGTCCCCTTACTCATCTTCTCTCCCAACCCAACCTTACCCTCGTCAAGCGCGCTGGATGGAGTTTTTAGCACAGTTTTCCCCTTTTAAACTTCAGTATGTTAAGGGTGTAGATAATATAGTACCAGATGCACTCTCCCGTCGCGCAGATTACTCCTTTTTCGAGGACCTGGATGTTCTCAATACTACTCTAGTTCCTACTACTATGGGTGTAACCCCTTATGGCGAACTACCTGATGATGAATCCTATGCCTATCTCTTTCATACCGCTGTTCGCATGCATGCCTGATCTCCTTTCTCACGTAGGACTCTCTCTCCCGTGTGAGGCCCTTCCTGTGGTCTCGGTGGGGGGGGAGGGGAAAAATAAAATTTCTATACCGCTTAGCCATATAGCGACTAGGTCAGGAAAGTCTTATGATAACATAGTTCCTCTAGGACCTCCCCTTCTCTTTGGCAAGGCGGTAGGAGACCTCTTTAAACCTGTTCTGGATACCTCTGTAGCGATGCCTACCTCTGATCTTGAACGCCTTATTAGTAGATTTACGGCCACTGGTGAGCCGGAAGCTTTAGCTGCCATTGCAGCCCATCCCCAACAATTAGGCAGGCACCCTTGTAAATTTGTAGGTGGGTTTTTATATGTGCAATTAGCAGATTCTCCCCCTCAATGGCGCCTGTATGTCCCTCCTATCTGTCGCTCCTCCTTGCTCTTTGAGTTGCATGACTTAGCTGCTCATCAGGGTGGTAAACGGGTACGGGACCTAGTAGCCCGCTCTTATTACTGGCCTTCCCTTTTAACCCCTAAATGGTCTGGCTGCCGATTTTCCGCCTAAAACTGAGTTACAGCCGACACGTCGGCCCCTTCTCGGGGGACCAAATGCCGCGAAAACTATTGAGAATTAGGAAAAGTTTAGCTGAGAAGATCGAAAGTTTATAATTTTCCTCACAGCATGGTACTAGGGTTTGCATACTTCTGACAAAGTTATAGAGGTGTTCTGGCCGGTCAAAGTACAAGGGGTCAGGGTACTTTTTCACGTAGAACGTGCATTCCGGAAAACGACGACCTGGCCATGGCGGCTTGCGCACACGCATGGCATTTACGTTTTCGTTCGAATTTTCTGACCAAACTCAGGAAATTGATTTTATACGTCCTAAAGATGATACAGGCCAATTTTTGGTTCGCGGGAATGCCATTTGATTGGTGTCGGCAGCGTTCTTGCTGGAAAAAACTGCGATCAGGCCGGACGATAGAAACGTTGACAGCAATACCTTTCCGGCGTATTTTAAAGGATATATCGGTTTCTTTGTACTTGTTATGATGATTTGTAGTCGTAAACGTGCAAGGGTGGCCAGAAATCGTCGAATCTAGCGACCATGCTGCACAACTTTGGTGTGCCGAAATGCGCCATTTTGCGGCCACCGCCTGGGCCAAGGTAATGCCAGCCATGCCAGGTAAAGCTGAGTTATCGTTTTCTTATCGATGTTTGACGTTTATATATACGTTCTAGCTTGTGTAGCACATTCTTTCTTCATTATTCATACTCTTTCTTGACCATGGCCTGGCCCCTTCCTAAAACACCATTCTTAGATGCTTCCCTCAGTCAGTTGACCTGCCATAGTGTGATGGTGATAAGTTTTAGAGGCTGTATGGGTTTGAATACCTCCATATATGTTTGTTATACATTTCCCACACACATATTGCATGAGTGTGAGGCAGTTGGCTGGTCTCTGTGGCATCATCAAGCATGTACCCGGTGAGTAATGAAAGCTTCCCATTGTCAGCATGTGCCACCAGGTGTGCTGGCCATCACCTGGCAAGCTATAGCAGCTTAGGCCTAGTTTATCCTTGCTAGGGCAAGCTGAAATAGGCTTAAAATCACTAGTTTGTTGGTGGCTGCCTCCTAGAATGCATGCCTTGCGTAGGGTATCCGTACCACGTTACCTACGTGCATGGACAAGGTGGCACCTGCACATAGGTGCCATGTAAGGGCAGTGTGATGATGCAGTTATGTTTCCCCATCATTGTGGAAGGGAAATGTATTGTGTGGCATGGTTGGGGGACATTTTTAGTAGGTATTAGTAGGTAGTATGCCCACCCCTACCCCCTTGGTTGCTTTTTACCAACGGTACCCCTATGGGCTGTACTGGGTGTAACTGCTGGTATACCCACCCAAATGATGACCCCCATGGCTCAAACTGTTCAGCAACTAATTGTTTATCATCCCTGAAGTGGTAGGTGCCTAGCTCTTACAACATAATTCAAAATGCACATTCTACCAAAAATGAAAACGCTCGTCTTGACCCCCCTGACTTTGACGGCAGTTATACATGGCCTACCCTGCATATATGTAAGTTTGGGGCCATGGGGCCCCTGACCTCCGCCTTCTTCAAGGAGTGTTGCCGGCTCCGGGAGGACCGGCTGGACCTGGAGGGCCAGCGGGCCCCATGGTCGGCGCGGACCTGGACGTCATATTGGCGTCAGCGCTTGTCGGTGGCGCTGACTCAGGCCATGGCTGACATCATGCTCCGCCGTACGCGGGCTGATTTTGCGGTGCAGCAGGGCTATTAGGTTCCTCCCGTTAGGCGTTTCCATTGGTCTTATCGTAGTATAGAGCTTTGACATGGCTCTGTATATAGAGTTTATAGCTGGGCGTTTGCTTTGGTTTGAGTGATTTCACTCTGCTGTAAGTAATTATATTTTTAATATATGTAAGGTTGTGATATACCAACCCGAAGGGCAACTCATGGACATGCTTGGCCCCCAAGGACAGCCATTGGATATGGGTGGGTTGGATGGCATCTGGTTTGCAAAATTGTGAAGTTACAGCCGATGCATCGGCAGTATTTCTGCCCATTTAGGGGTTAACCCCTCATTGGTCTTGCAGCCGATTTTCCGCCAAAAATCGACTTGCAGCCGATGCATCGGCTGCTCCGCGGGGGACCAAATTGCGCGAAAACTATTGAGAATTAGGAAACGTTTAGCTGAGAAGATCAAAAGTTTATAATTTTCCTCACAGCATGGTACTAGGGTTCGCATACTTCTGACAAAGTTATAGAGGTGTTCTGGCCGGTCAAAGTACAAGGGGTCAGGGTACTTTTTCACGTAAAACGTGCATTCCGGAAAACGACGACCTGGCCATGGCGGCTTGCGCCCACGCATGGCATTTACGTTTGCGTTCGAATTTTCTGGCCAAACTTAGGAAATTGATTTTATACGTCCTAAAGATCATACAGGCCAATTTTTGGTTCGCGGGAATGCCATTTGATAGGTGTCGGCAGCGTTCTTGCTGGAAAAAACTGCGATCAGGCCGGACGATAGAAACGTTGACAGCAATACCTTTCCGGCGTATTTTAAAGGATATATTGGTTTCTTTGTACTTATTACGATACATAGTAGTCATAAACGTGCAAGGGTGGCAAGAAATCGCCGAATCCAGCGACCATGCTGCACAACTTTGGTGTGCCGAAATGCGCCATTTTGCGGCCACCGCCTGGGCCAAGGTAACGCCATCCATGCCTGGTAAAGCTTCAGCATCGTTTTCCTATCGATGTTTGACATTTATATATACGTTCTAGCTTGTGTAGCACATTCTTTTTGCATTATTCATGCTCTTTCTTGACCCTGGCCTGGCCCCTTTCTAAAACACCCTTCTTTAATAGATGCTTCCCTCAGTCAGTTGACCTGCTACAGGGTGATGGTGATAAGTTTTAGATGCTGTATGGGTTTGAATACCTCCATATATGTTTGTTATACATTTCCCATACACATATTGCATGATTGTGAGGCAGTTGGCTGGTCTCTGTGGCATCATCAAGCACGTAACTGGTGAGTAAAAGCTTCCCATTGACAGCATGTGCCACCAGGTGTGCTGGCCATCACCTGGCAAGCTATAGCAGCTTAGGCCTAGTTTATCCTTGCTAGGGCAGGCTGAAATAGGCTCAACGTCACTAGTTTGTTGGTGGCTGCCTCCTATAATGTATGCCTTGCGTAGGGTATCCGTACCACGTTACCTACGTGCATGGACAAGGTGGCACCTGCACATAGGTGCCATGCAAGGGCAGTGTGATGATGCAGTTATGTTTCCCCATCATTGTGGAAGGGAAATGTATTGTATGGCATGGTTGGGGGCCATATTAGTAGGTATTAGTAGGTAGTATGCCCACCCCTACCCCCTTGGTTGCTTTTTACCAACGGTACCCCTATGGGCTGTACTGGGTGTAACTGCTGGTATACCCACCCAAATGATGACCCCAATGGCTCAAACTGTTCAGCAACTAATTGTTTATCATCCCTGAAGTGGTAGGTGCCTAGGTCTTATAACATAATTCAAAATGCACATTCTACCAAAAATGAAAACGCGCGTCTCGACCCCCCTAACTTTGGCGGTAGTTTTCTATGGCCTACCCTGCAGATATGTTAGGTTGTGATAGCTCACCCCGAAGGGCAACTCATGGACATGCTTGACCCCCAAGGACAGCCCTTGGATGTTGGTAGGTTGGGTGTGGGGTGGTTTGCAAATTTAGCATTTTGCAGCCGATTTTTCGGCTTTAAATGGGACCAATGCTAGGTTGGCAAATACGGGTACGGGGTATAATACGCGGACCTAAAATACGCGTATTATACGTGGGGGGTGTAAAATACGCGGCGGTAAAATACGCGACCGTTTTTGTGGTCCAATTGTCAGTCACCCAATTAGCACGCTCCTTGATGATGGTCATGCAGTTATTGCAACTGAAATTTGGTGTATATGCTTATTTATTAACATCTTCCATTAATTTATGCCCTGCAATCCTATCTGATTATGATTTGTTAAATGCTGGGGGGAGCAGACTGCAACGGGAACTGTAAGGAATCAATTAATTAGTTAATTGTAAGGAAAGCCATCCACTATATAATGCATGAGAGGACATAAGACACAACTAACTTCTTCACGAGCAGCTCGCCACCCAACAACTTCCGAGAAGGAGGGGTGACGTGCCCTCCTTTGTATTGGATCATGCCGGCCACCATCTGCTTGAAAGAGGCGCTCTCAGCCGCATTGAAGGCAATGCCGTTCTCGATAAAAAATTCGGCAGCCAGCAGCTGGATACCTTGTTCGTCGACGGGAACCAGCCATTTGGTGATGCTCAGCTGGCCTTGATGCTTGCTGGGAACCGACGACAAGTCAGCCGGCGCAGCCCCTCCCATCTCCGCCATTGCCCTGTTCAAAGTGTGCACCTTCTTGGCGTCTGACTTCTGCAACTTGTTGTTAGCAATCCTGAGAAACCTGTTCCGGATATTCGGTGGAATTTTGTCGCAGGGTAACACCCCTTCCCCTGCGATTCCGGCAAAGTGTGCACGGACTCGGAATACGCTTATTGGCCCCGCCTTGTAGGAGAAGTTCTTGTTGCAAAATGAGCAGAACATCCTCGACACATACTGCGTTGTGTTACTAACAGCATCCGTGACTGCTTCTTTCTTCTCGACAACGAAATCCCATTCAGGCCCTTTCTTCGGCATGGCTGCAAATCGAAAATGGCTGCACACTATCGCACAGTCGCACTGGCCTCGTCCTCGCTATATTGCATTACACCGTCAGTAGCACAGCTGGCATTTGCTGTCATTATGCGTGATGTACCTAGTCCTAGCTGTCTCCTACCGGCCAAAGATTTTGCAAGGCTTGCGCTTTATGGAAAGAACTGTACGCATCTACTTCTAGTAGTAAAAATCTCAAATGTGCAGTGAACGCGACGCGCCCAGAACCTGGGCACCGCGCCAGTGCCCGCTGCCCGCTGGTACCCCCGAAAAATTCTAAGTCCAAACCGCGTATTCTGAAGTAAAGTACGCGTACATACGGCGGAGGCCTTCAGTGTACGTTTTCCCGTACTTCTGCGGCTCCGTACGGCGTACTGACCAACCCGGGACCAATGAGGGGTTAAAGGATGTAGATGAGTATGTTAGAACCTGTCAATCTTGCCAGGAGATGAAACCCAATAATGTAGGACAGATAGCAGAACCTAGGACCCTGCCTGATCCCATCATGCCGTGGGACTCCATCATGATGGATTTTGTAGGACCTTTTAGGAAGAATGATAGAGGTAACGCCCAGATCCTTGTTTTCGTAGATCGTTTTACTCGTATATGTGTCATCTCGTGCCGTGTCCTTTAGAACTCACCGCACGCGATTGCGCACGCCTATATCTTAATAACGTTTACAGATATCATGGTTTGAGTAGGCAGTTTATTAGTGATAAAGATAAGCTATTTACCTCTGACTTTTGGCAGCAGTTTTTCGCTGCTATCGGTACCAAGGTTACGTTCGGTACTGCCTACCACTCCTCCTCCTCTCATCTAGTAGAGCGTCTTAATAGGGTAGTGGAAGAAGCGCTTAGGCACTATGTTAATGGCTCGGGGAGTGATTGGGAGGATTATTTATGCTTGGTAGAGTTCTCCCTTAACAATTGCCCCCAGGCTGCGCATGGCTATACGCCTTTCTTCCTAGATACTGGTAGACAGCCTCTTACTCCTACCTCTCTCTTAGCTAGTCCTCTACGGGACATGCAGGGACGATGTGTCCCGGGATACTGTAGAAGGTGTACAGGCCTTGCTAGATAAAATGAAAAATGCACATGATCACGCGATTTCAGGGTATACCAAAAGGCTCAGTCTAAGTACCTTGCTAGGTTGCGTGCCTCCTTAGATAGAAGAGCGCCTGAAATAGATATAGGAGATCTAGTATTAGTAGAAGGCCCCCGTGTTGGCCGTTTTGCTCACAAGTTCGAAGCAGAACTTAACCCCTAAATGGTCTTGCTGCCGATTTTCCGCCAAAAAGTGACTTACAGCCGATTTGTCGGCACCTACTCGGGGGACCAGTTTGCAAGAATACTATTGGGAATTAGGAAACGTTTAGCTGAGAAGAATGAAAGTTTATAAGTTTCTCCAGAACATGATACTAGGGTTTGCTATATTTTGACCAAGTTTAACAGGTGTTCCAGACCGTCAAAGTACAAGGGGTCAGGGTACTTTTTCACGTACAACGTGCATTCCGGAAAACGACGACCTGGCCATGGCGGCTTGCGCCCACGCATGGCATTTACGTTTGCGTTCGAATTTTCTGGCCAAACTTAGGATATTGATTTTATACGTCCTAAAGATCATACAGGCCAATTTTTGGTTCGCGGGAATGCCATTTGATAGGTGTCGGCAGCGTTCTTGCTGGAAAAAACTGCGATCAGGCCGGACGATAGAAACGTTGACAGCAATACCTTTCCGGCGTATTTTAAAGGATATATCGGTTTCTTTGTACTTTTTATGATACATATTAGTCGTAAACGTGCAAGGGTGGCCAGAAATCGCCGAATCCAGCGACCATGCTGCACAACTTTGGTGTGCCGAAATGCGCCATTTTGCGGCCACCGCCTGGGCCAAGGTAACGCCATCCATGCCTGGTAAAGCTTAAGCATCGTTTTCCTATCGATGTTTGACGTTTATATATACGTTCTAGCTTGTGTAGCACATTCTTTTTGCATTATTCATGCTCTTTCTTGACCCTGGCCTGGCCCCTTTCTAAAACACCCTTCTTTAATAGATGCTTCCCTCAGTCAGTTGACCTGCCACAGGGTGATGGTGATAAGTTTTAGAGGCTGTATGGGTTTGAATACCTCCATATATGTTTGTTATACATTTCCCACACACATATTGCATGAGTGTGAGGCAGTTGGCTGGTCTCTGTGGCATCATCAAGCATGTAACCGGTGAGTAGAAGCTTCCCATTGTCAGCATGTGCCACCAGGTGTGCTGGCCATCACCTGGAAAGCTATAGCAGCTTAGGCCTAGTTTATCCTTGCTAGGGCAGGCTGAAATAGGCTTAAAATCACTAGTTTGTTGGTGGCTGCCTCCTAGAATGCATGCCTTGCGTAGGGTATCCGTACCACGTTACCTACGTGCATGGACAAGGTGGCACCTGCACATAGGTGCCATGTAAGGGCAGTGTGATGATGCAGTTATGTTTCCCCATCATTGCGGAAGGGAAATGTATTGTTTGGCATGGTTGGGGGCCATATTAGTAGGTATTAGTAGGTAGGATGCCCACTCCTACCCCCTTGGTTGCTTTTTACCAACGGTACCCCTATGGGCTGTACTGGGTGTAACTGCTGGTATACCCACCCAAATGATGACCCCAATGGCTCAAACTGTTCAGCAACTAATTGTTTATCATCCCTGAAGTGGTAGGTGCCTAGCTCTTACAACATAATTCAAAATGCACATTCTACCAAAAATGAAAACGCTCGTCTTGACCCCCCTGACTTTGACGGCAGTTATACATGGCCTACGATGAATATATGTGAGGTTGTGATATATCATGGCTTAGGGCAACTCATGGACATGCTTGCCCCCCAAGGACAGCCATTGGATATTGCTAGGTTGTACAGGGGCTGGTTTACAAAATAGGTGAGTTACTGCCGATTTATCGGCAGCATTTCCGCCCATTTAGGGGTTAGGGTGAAACTTAGGCCCGCCTTCTTAGGACCCTTCCGTGTGTTGTCTAGCTAGAGTAGGCAATTTCCTATATAAAATCGATATCCCTACCTCTTGGCAGACACATTCTAACACCTTCCATAATAGAAGCCAGCTTTTAAGCTTTATCACCAAAGCACGTTCGCTGGTAGAGAACTAGCTCCTGCCCCTTTAGAGCATAACCCTGACACTGGTGAGGTAGAAGACGAGGTAGAGAGTATCGTGGCCCATAGAGATATCAAAAAGGGTCGCGGTACCCAGCGCCAGTGTATAAGGTGAAATGGATGTATGCTCGTGGTGAGGTAGATAAAGTATGGTACACGGAGAGTGAGTTAGATGGTTGTAGCCGTTTGTTGCAGGACTACAAAACCCTACACCAGCTCTAGCTGGCAACCTACCCCTCCCTTATCGTATTTCTGCTGTTGGTGGGTGGTTGGTTGTCCCCTCCCCTCCGCAGCCATCATGGCTGATCCTACCCCTCCGTCGGAGAGCCGGCCACCTTCCCCTCCACCACCGGACCCAGAGCTCTACTTCGAGGCCCTTCCGGGCCGCTGGGTGTCACGTTCCAGTTATCCGGGTGGCACCATTCAGCCTGCCCTCCAGGCTCAGCATGCGACTTTAGTCAGGGCTGCCCTCTTTGGGGTCGCGTGGTTCGGCCCGGCCCCTGATGATCCGCAACAGCTAGTTGTGCATGGATTCGACGATGCCGGGCATTGCCTTTTAGGATGCGGCTCCCGCTGTCCAGCATTAGGGCAGATAGCCGCGGTCCTTCAGTGCCCCCGGGTGTTTTCCTACCTGTCTACCCCTGTGGGTCGCGCTTGCCTACGGGAGGTGTTCCCCTGGCTTCCGGGCGAGGGCGAGGCAGATATAGATGACAACCCCTGTGACCTCCTACGGGCGGTTGAGTTCATGGAGATCGCGGACCAGACAGCGGGCGTAGCATTTGGCGACCCTACTCCTACGGACGCACCAGTCGAGGCACAGTACACGCCTGAGTATTCGGCCTCCCCTGTGGCGTCCTCCTCTTCAGTGTCGGCTCCTTCCCCTGTCCCGTCTTCACCACGGTCGGCCCGGCGCGCATCGGTGGAGCCTACCCCTTTGGGCTCTGATCGTGAGCCTGATCCTCTTTCGGCGACAGTTTCTGCGATGCAGGCACAGATCCAGTCCCTGACCGCGGCCTTCGGGGTCTTCATGGCGGCCCAGGCGCACGCTCCAGCCACGCCAGGTGGGGTGTCTGTTGTATCTGTGCCCCCTTCCCCTTCGGTCGCCTCGACGTCTACGGGTCCGCCTGCGCTGTGCGAGCCCTCGGCGGCTGCGGTTTCTTCTGTTGCTGCGGCTCCTACGCCTTCGGCTGCCCCTGCGCCTGCTACTGACTTACCTGCGCCTCGGCGCGAGTCCTCCGCCCCAGCGGCCGCGCCCGCCGCCGTCGCTTCCGGGCCGTCCACCGCGCCAGCGCCGCCCTCGCGGGGTTTCTTCAGCGACCCGGGCGGTCTTCCCAGGCTTTGGGAGGGTGGTCCTCCGCAGAGGATTCCGGTGCCCGACTGGAGCTTGGATGGTAACCAGTCGTATGCCGGATTGCCTGTCCCTACGGGCCCTGTTTTCAACATGTGGCCTGAGGGTGCTCCGCCACCGGAGACCGGAGCGCCAGCTGCGGTGGCGGGTCCGTCGCGACCCCCTCCGGCAGCGGGTCCGACGCGACCCCCTGTTGTACCGGCGCCGTCTGCGTCTGTGCCGGTTCCTACCCCTGCTTCGGCCCCTGTCCCTTCGGCCCCGCGGTCTTTGGCTGCGGTTGTTCGGTCCAGCGGCTCTGATCCTCGCGCCACCCGCGCTGCTGATTCCCTTCGGGAGTTGTCTGAGGGCGATCGGGATCGGGCCCCTTCTGTGGTGCATGCGACTCCGGAGTCGCGCGACACGCCTGTCCTTGGGTACGGTATGTCTGCGCTCGCCTGCCGCCAGTGTGACCTGCCGCGCGCCTCCGCCGAGCTTGCCATTTCGCCCATGTCCTACGGGTTCTCCCAGGTGTGTCGGGCGCCGCGGGACCGTGGCCTACCCGTTGAGACTGATCGGCCTCCTTTCGATATGGTTATTGTAGCTGATCCGGTGTTCCAGGGCGAGATCCTGGTTCGGCGCGTTCTGTATCGCTGGGCTAGGCGTCACAATGACTTGGACACCTACGGCGGGTTCCAGTGGGCTTACCCTCCGCCTCTGGGCATTATGGCCTCAGATGCCCTTACGGTAGAGTTTCCTGCGGTGCCGGGTGCTACGTACAGCACGGTTCTCCAGCCCATCCTAGAGTGGGATGCCCGTCGTCCAGCGCCCATCCCGGGCCAGGGTCTGGACTCCCGTGGCCATCCTCCTCCACGGGCTAGCGACTACCTCGAGACGTTCGGATCGCGACAGTGTGCCCGTCGGTGGCGCTCCCGTGAGGTTCGGCACATCCGGATGTGGCCGTCTAACGTGGAGCCCCTGGTAGATCTGTTTTTCCCGACGGGTTTGCGCCCTCGGATCCGGTACCATCGCCTGCTCCTGCGGGCTCTCTGCTTGATCGCGGTAGAGCCTTTCCTACGCCTCTTTGCCTGTGGTTTCCTGGACTGGGCCCGTGGCCAGGTCGTTCTTACGCAGCATAGGTATTACTGGGCCTTTCTGGGTCTTTTTCCTGATGGCGTGTGGGCCGATGTTTTCCTCACTGTAGATAGGCACGACAATGCCGATGATGTGGCTCACTACCAGGCGTACCTGGATGTCCTGCTGGCCTCCCGTGGCACTTACCAGACGGATGGCAACTAGATAGAGGGCCTTAGGCCCGACCTGAGGGTGTTGTCCCTCCGGTATATAGAGTCGCCCTCACGTTCTGGCCAGTTGACTGGTCGTTCTTGGTCCTTGGTACTGATTTGTTTACTCTGTGTGTCCTGCCCAGTGCCGTTCCCCCCGGCAAGGACTCTGTTCCAGGCAGTTAGGGGAACCTACCACCAGGCTTGGTGCTGGCTAACCCTACACCTCCCGGCGTGGTGGTGGAGACCGAGTTAATACGTTGGTGCTTGTATCTTGGATGGCCTGCCGATTGTGTTGGTGTGTGCTGGGTGCATTAGGTTTCCTACCCCTTGGTTTCCTCCCTGTGCGTAGGGAGAGGGCTCCCTACCTTTGTGGGGGGGGGAGGTGTTACGTCGCGTAACAATTCGTTGTAGTTACGGACGTAAATTAGGTCCCTTGCCTCGGTCGTCCCTAGGTTTACGTGTAGATCCAACTGGGACACTATTGTCCTCGTAACAGTACTGTGGTACATTGGGTGCTTTTGGGCGCCGCGCCGCGTACTTTATTAGTGGTCCTTATCCTTTGGTAGAATGTAGTGGACCAGCGTGCATCTGTGTCTGTGCCGGTGCATCTGTAGGCGAGGGCCATGTCGGCCCGAGCGTGTTGGACCGTTGGTGACCATTTATGCACGTTCTACCCCTCGTGTGGTCACTCGGCGTGTGTTAAATGAATTAACACATATAGGCTTGGGTCACGGCAGTGTAGTGTGTTTCCTTCCTCTATTCCTGGAATAAACGGGTTCGGGTAAATGGTTGTATGGCGTATTACAGTAACACATACGTGAATGCATTGAGATCAGCTCCGTCTCGTTCGTCTTTCGCTAGGGGTTTGAGTAGAGGAGGCCTGACCAATTTAGGTAGCATCAGGCCCATTAGAGGTAGAGGTGGCGGTAGAAGTTCAGGACGTAACACTACCCTTGCTCTAGGTGCACCAGGGCACCCGCACCGCCATGATGGACATCTCAGGTTCAACCCGCCTAAGGGGGGGATCCTGGCACGGGGGAGGAAGATCATCATGGCTATACAAGGGCTAGGGCTTCTCGGCAGAGAGCATCTCTCTGCATAGGCATAGCATCAAGGAGACAATGGCTAAATTCTTGATGCAACATCCATGGGGGTCCCATTATAGACATAGCATGGCTAAATGTTGAAGGCATCATCCATGGGGGCCATTATGGGCGCACATGCGCGGGGGCCACATGCTAGGCTAAGCCTTACTAATCTACACTACTGGTATATATATTCCTAGTCTGAGGTGGCAGGAGGGGGCTGCCAGGGCTTGTGGTCAACGTGGATGACCGCCGCCCTCCAGTATACCGGCTTCCCCCTTGCGCTCTGCCGGAGCTGAAGGTTAATTAATTAATTAATTAATTAATTAATTAATTAATTAATTAATTAATTAATTAATTAATTAATTAATTAATAAGCACGTGACTGCGTCACGTGGGTTCCTATGTACAGAGTACAGGAACCTTCAACCCTATATACACAGCGAGAAGGAGGGAGGGCGCCCTAGCTTCTCTCACTGCCGCAGGTGGGCAGGCCACAGAGCGCTCTCTCCACGGCATGGTGCCGGGGCGCAACACTGTGGGTGCAATACAACCAGTGCAATACCATAGGTAGGCTGACGCATAGCTTATGCTACAAATGTGAGGTGGGCTCAAGACGTCGGCTAATTAAGGCGCAAGCTGATGGCCACAAGGTGCCAGAGCTAATTGAAGGTACTATAACGCTGTGCGCTAATATCGTTTCAAGTGCTGTAATCCCTAACCCCTAAATGGGCGGAAATGCTGCCGATAAATCGGCAGTAACTCACCTATTTTGTAAACCAGCCCCTGTACAACCTAGCAATATCCAATGGCTGTCCTTGGGGGGCAAGCATGTCCATGAGTTGCCCTAAGCCATGATATATCACAACCTCACATATATTCATCGTAGGCCATGTATAACTGCCGTCAAAGTCAGGGGGGTCAAGACGAGCGTTTTCATTTTTGGTAGAATGTGCATTTTGAATTATGTTGTAAGAGCTAGGCACCTACCACTTCAGGGATGATAAACAATTAGTTGCTGAACAGTTTGAGCCATTGGGGTCATCATTTGGGTGGGTATACCAGCAGTTACACCCAGTACAGCCCATAGGGGTACCGTTGGTAAAAAGCAACCAAGGGGGTAGGAGTGGGCATACTACCTACTAATACCTACTAATATGGCCCCCAACCATGCCAAACAATACATTTCCCTTCCACAATGATGGGGAAACATAACTGCATCATCACACTGCCCTTACATGGCACCTATGTGCAGGTGCCACCTTGTCCATGCACGTAGGTAACGTGGTACGGATACCCTACGCAAGGCATGCATTCTAGGAGGCAGCCACCAACAAACTAGTGATTCTAAGCCTATTTCAGCCTGCCCTAGCAAGGATAAACTAGGCCTAAGCTGCTATAGCTTTCCAGGTGATGGCCAGCACACCTGGTGGCACATGCTGACAATGGGAAGCTTCTACTCACCGGTTACATGCTTGATGATGCCACAGAGACCAGCCAACTGCCTCACACTCATGCAATATGTGTGTGGGAAATGTATAACAAACATATATGGAGGTATTCAAACCCATACAGCCTCTAAAACTTATCACCATCACCCTGTGGCAGGTCAACTGACTGAGGGAAGCATCTAAGAAGGGTGTTTTAGAAAGGGGCCAGGCCAGGGTCAAGAAAGAGCATGAATAATGCAAAAAGAATGTGCTACACAAGCTAGAACGTATATATAAACGTCAAACATCGATAGGAAAACGATGCTTAAGCTTTACCAGGCATGGATGGCGTTACCTTGGCCCAGGCGGTGGCCGCAAAATGGCGCATTTCGGCACACCAAAGTTGTGCAGCATGGTCGCTGGATTCGGCGATTTCTGGCCACCCTTGCACGTTTACGACTACTATGTATCATAAAAAGTACAAAGAAACCAATATATCCTTTAAAATACGCCGGAAAGGTATTGCTGTCAACGTTTCTATCGTCCGGCCTGATCGCAGTTTTTTCCAGCAAGAACGCTGCCGACACCTATCAAATGGCATTCCCGCGAACCAAAAATTGGCCTGTATGATCTTTAGGACGTATAAAATCAATTTCCTAAGTTTGGCCAGAAAATTCTAACGCAAACGTAAATGCCATGCGTGGGCGCAAGCCGCCATGGCCAGGTCGTCGTTTTCCGGAATGCACGTTGTACGTGAAAAAGTACCCTGACCCCTTGTACTTTGACGGTCTGGAACACCTGTTAAACTTGGTCAAAATATAGCAAACCCTAGTATCATGTTCTGGAGAAACTTATAAACTTTCATTCTTCTCAGCTAAACGTTTCCTAATTCCCAATAGTATTCTCGCAAACTGGTCCCCCGAGTAGGTGCCGACAAATCGGCTGTAAGTCACTTTTTGGCGGAAAATCGGCAGCAAGACCATTTAGGGGCTAAGCTATCCCATAATCGATTGCCCCCATCTAGACAACTAGCTGGAGCTAGTGCTCTATCCCGGGGAAGCCCGGGGGGGCTTCCACAGTTTCTTGTTGACATAGAGGTCCCCGCGCCCCGCCAGTACACTTGGGGCTTCTCGGGGTTAGTCTTGTGGCGGATGTAGTCGCGGGCCACTGATCGCGGCGTTGCTGCTGCTGGGCTGGCGTCAGGTCGTCGTCAAGCGACCAGGAGGTGTCCACCAGCTTCTTGCGGCGAGAGAGGAACCGAACTCGGGCTGTGATGTCGCTGAAGGTGAGGACCACTGGAGGGGGCCCAGCCTTGGCCCGTGGATGGGGCAGGCGGTAGGCGCCCTGCAGTATCGCACCTGGCAGCTGCATGCACGCCAAGAGCTGTTTCTTCAGCTCGTCGAGAAGAGAGTCTGGGGTCTCCTCCGGCGGCATGTCGAAGCGCCTGAGGATGACCCGGCAGCCGCGACGGTCGCGGTCAGGGGCCTCGCGGCGCGTGTCTTCCAGCTCCTGGCGCTTGGTGGTGATGGCGGTCGTGGTAGAGGATGCCTGGCTCTTGAGCAGGTCCGCCCAGGAGGCGCGAGTCGAGGGGTCATCGCTAGCCCTACCAGCAGGTCGGGCGGCGATGGTGGCCGTTCGCTCGGCGATCTCGGGGACCTGCGTGGCCAGGGCGTCTACCTTGGCAGCAACTGCCTCAAGTTTCACGGTGCCTTGGCCGACTCGGCCTTCCACCTGGTTAAGGCGGGTGGTCACAGTGGCTGTGGCCTCGGAAACTTTGGTGGCAATGTGCTCTTGCGTAGCTGAAGGTAGGTCGGCCATAGCTCGCGTCGCCGCTGTTGCTGGGCCAGGGTCAAGTCGTCGTCCAGCGTGAAGCGAGTCTCCGAGACCTTCTTGCGGCATTTAAGGAACGCCAGCTTGTCCGCCATGGAGCACGGGTGCCGGGCCAGCCTTCCCCCGCGCGCGGGGGAGGCGGACAGCCGACATGTCCAGCTCACCAGTGAGTAACATGGGGGCAAAAATGGCGCGCTTAAATGCCTCAAGAAGGCTCGTGGAGGTCTCACCTGCCGGCTGGTCGAAGTGCATGACGATGACATTGTGGCTGCGCCGGGCGATGTCGGCTTCCTCGCGAAGGTCGAGGGCTTGTTGCTTGAGTTGTGCCGAGATGGTGGAGGTGGTGGAGGTGGTGTGCTGCTTAAGCAAGTCCGCCCAGGTGGAGGGAGCATCGCCGGCTGGGCCAGCAGGCGCCGGCTGGGCGGCGATGTCCTTCACCGCCTGGGCGGTGAGGCCGGCGGTGTCATGCAAGCTCTCAAGGGCGTTGGCGTTGGCTTGAAGGCGGTGGTCGAGGTCGAGGAGCTGGGCTTTGATGTCGGCAGTGGAGGCGGAAATGGCAGTGGAGGTGGCGGTGAGGTGAGGAAGTTCAGAGTACTATGCTAATCTCATTAGAAAAATAATTATACACGAAAGTTACAAACATCATCTGCATCATGGGGCAACCATATAGACACCAGAGGGGGATATAATCCTCATCTGTGCTGTCCTCTACTGTAATGCAGACGAGGCGGTAGTGTAGCGGCTATACTCAGGGGCAATCGCAGCAATGACCAGTGCTCACCACTAGACACTCCCGGCCAGTTAGGCTCGAAACACACGCCCTGATCAAGCAAGTTGTCTCCGGCCCCACCGTCCAGGTCATCTAGTCGCTCTACACGTAAGCCAGCCATAATTTCAATGCACAAGGCTACACATTTCCATCACCATTCATATTCATCATCCTGAACGACTCGCACACGCGGACGAGATAAAGGCAGGCTCGAGCTACTATGGTCCGGATTCTCCCGATTTCTGGCCGATCGCTGGTTGTCTCCTTGATAACCTCCACCTGCGGACTTCACCAACATTCTACCAACGGGCCGCATTCTACCAAAGGAGCCATTGATTTCTGGCTGTGGCACGGAACATGACAGCCAGGAACCCCTAGTGGGGTAGACCATGTTATGCTCTCGCATGCACATCCCACCATCGGGGCCGTAATACAGCATGTCGACCAGATCAGGGGGGCTGCACACCACATCCCACACACGGACCGTGTATTCCACATCATCGGTGCCTGATGTGTCGACTCTAAACAACCGGTTGAACAGCTCTTGATTCACCTCACTGCCCCGCTTGCATAGCTGATCATATTTTTTAGACCAAATTCTCGATCGGTCAAAACCAGTCCGGGCGTCCGGGCCCGGGAGCTTGAACTCGAATCCCAACTCTTCGGACTTGATGATCAGACGAACAAGACTGTTGCCGTTGATCCCTGGGCCAAGCGTGGCAAGCCCTGTCAGGCTGTCAATCTCGAGAACCCGCGTCTGCAAGAATTCCTCAAACGCGGGCGCGACGTACCAGCGGGCGGAATAATACGGGAGTGACGGGTGCAGGATCACCTCCACCCCCGTCTTCACACAGTTCACGTCAAAGCCATCAATTAACTTTTCGAGATTTAGATACGGCTGCACCACAATATTGACCGGGCAAGGCACACCGTTCACGTGCACATATGCGCAATGGCTGAGCTTCCTGGTCGTGGGCTTACCCCAAGGGTCGTCCCTGTCACGAAACTCTGAGGATATTGAAAAATCGACGTCGTTAAAGGGCAACTGCAGCCCTGCCCGATCCCACGCCACCAGGGCGGAGGGGTACGATCCAGCGACGAGGACACGCAACCCCCCCGGCGGCACCTGCCCCTTTACGTGTTCGGTCAGCCGGGGGTTGCGAGTGATTGCGCGTAAAAAAAACTCGAGGCTGAGCGGTGGCTGTTCTTCTCCTTCAAGTGCCCGTGGGTGCTCCGCGGTATCTTGTACTGATCGCTCAGCAGCCAGGCATGGATGCTCGTCAATCCCCAGAGGTGGCTGTGGCGCGCCCCCCTGACAGGGAGTGTGTGCATGCTCACGCAGGTTCCATTTGTGATGGATTTGAGCACATGTTGCATGCAAACCGTATTAGGCCGCATGTGACGCAGGTCGATTATCCTACTATTACAAAGCATAGGAAATATATATCTCCCAGCACCCCTGTCAAGCACATGTCAGTGCTGGGTAAGGACATAGTCTAACAAACAGAATGATGTGAGATGCGTTGCAGAATTTCATTGCAGCCCTGCCTGCGAGGTTAAGTTAGGGCTACCCCAGGGCTACTAATCGTTGCATGCCCTGCCCATGCAAATTACGTGGGTCTAAGAGTAAAATCACAGACCTATGCATGTAGGCTGAATAGTGAGCTGGCTGCCAAGTGTTTTGACTTTTGGCTTGCCGCATGACCCATTTTCGGCTCACTATCAAACCGGCCATGAAACCACTCGGAGTGAATATGAGCACTAACAATATATAAATGATTCGCGCTCCCCCGTATAAAAGCCGCCGGGTCTCACCTAACAACTAACAAGCCAAAACTAACCCTTGCATGAGCATCCACATGATAGTCGGACCCCGCTTACCAGCTCCATGGTGTTGGCCTGGCTGCCCGGGGCAGGTCCTTCTTCTTGGCGTTTGAGGGCGCCAAACAAGCTCTCAAGTACCGGAAGACCAGGATGGTTCCCGGCGGCCCTGCGTGCATTCATAATTGGGAGTATTTTTTTCATAGATAATGGCTTAATGCATGCATTTACATCACTGCCACATGTAACCTTAGGTTCATGCTGTAGTCTGACCAGTGACCACTATTAGTAGGACAAGATCATCCACTGCTATATTATGAGTCTGAGAGAGACAATAATAATATAGTCACTACCATCCAACCTGGGCCGCCACCATGCCACTGTCACCACAACGGTATAAACCACTATGCCCCCGTTTTCATCCCCCATTCCTGCCCCTGCCCCCCCCCTGCCCGCGCTCCCCCCCTCCGATCCCTTCCCCCCCCCCCCCCCTCCACCCGCAACCTCCGCACATTAGCCCATTTAGCCCACCATCCCAATCACAGCGTACACCCCGATCCATGCACCGTCTGCCATGAAGGTCATCTCGAGTGCAGGCACGCAACGCTACTCATGAAGCGTAAGTAGCCAACACAAGGAATTTAAGTAAAGTGACAACAAGTTACTTCCGGATTCAAGGGGAACAAGAGAGGCGATGATGTCTGTTCTAATGCATGGTATTGCAAAACCCGTTGACGCATGAAGCAGAGTTGACAAAGTTTGACTCGGAGCGCCATGGGGATGTTTATACAACTCAGTGGCATTCTGCTAGCTGGCAGTGCCTCCCGGCATTTGAGCCCTTAGATCGAATTAAGGGCCAAGACTTTGATCCGCACCTGGCAATGGATCACATTATGATCAACAAAAGATATAGTATAAGTTCTTATGCTGTAATTACAGTATGCTGAGACTAGTATCTATTTCATGTTCCTCTCGAGTATTTATAGAATATGATTCACTTGACAGCGACGATTCCAGGCTGTTAACCGATAACGAAATACAAATGACCTTGTGTGCGTGCTCGGAACTCACCCTTCTGAAGAGGCTGCAGCCCCGAGAGCAGCTTGCAGCAAACATGTGCAGAGTATCGAGACCAAGAAGAGGGATCGCAGGGGTGTAGATGGCTCGGACAGCATCCTTTGCAGACCAGCTGCTTGCAGTCGCAGGCTCACGTGACCAATCTCGAGCAGCTTCCTGGCACGGCTTATATCATAAGCCAGTTGCGGATGTCCACAGGTACGTCACAGTACAGCTTCAGCTGTACCCCAGGTAAAAGCTATTGAGTTAAGAAACAAAATATTAGGCTCGAAATCGTTGTGGAGTAGAACACACCGACAAACTGCAGAGTTGGCATATATATATATATATATATATATGGACCAATAGTGACGTCGGACCGTACCAGCCGTGCTTTCTTTACTTTCTATTTTAAAAAACCCTTATGTCGTGGTACACTCTGCTAATGGTGAATTGATGATCCGCGCCTGACATTCACTGCTAGTGGCGCTGGAGCTACCACGCATATAATTCCGTACGCACGCACACTTTATACACGATGTACAGCTGTCAGTCAGCCATTTATTCCCTGCACCTGGAAGGTCGTCAAATGGCTGTTCATGCGTTGCATCATAATAAGCTAGTCCAGCCATGAGCCCCGTGGGTGATATAAGTAGCATAGTCGCATCGACGTGGTCAAAATATCCATATATGTGAGCATACCTATATGTATACTAACTGCAAGCAGTCTCCGGATGCCGGGCATGAATAATGACGCGGTTAGCTTGCTCGTGTAGTACGTGGAGAATTACGTTGGAGCGGTTAAGTGCGGTGAAACCTGTGCACGTGGCAATGCACATGGCAACCCATGACAAATAAGGATAACATGGTCAATATCATGATGGAATTTATTAGCTGGGGTCAGCTGATCATCTGATCAGCAGGGAGCAAATGTTGGACAGCACCTACCTAGTGGGATATATATGCGGGCCGGGTGCAGAGTACAAATGTCGAGCTAGACTGGCATGGCGGTCAATCCTAACAACATAACCCACACGGCCCCGTATGCATTTTATATTTTCTGATTGATGTGTCTGGCCACCAAAACACTTGATTGTCTAATGGCCACCAAAACACTTAATTACCGGAAGAAATACGGGCGAGTGTAGAGTACCGGCAACGTAAAGTTATAACTGATGTTCAGTAATCTATGTGATCTAATAAAGGTTATCCTGAATGAATACGCACCGAACTCCAAGTTTACACCACGACCGACAGGTGGGTGCATGCATGCAACACAGCCTGCGCGCTGTCCTGAGGCATGTCGAGGACTGGCACCTGGCGGTGGCAAATTTGCAGTAACAGAACAATTCCTTGCTAGCTAAAAATTAAATGAATGCAGTCATATATGCTCCAATATTTGCAAGGCTATCATCTCTCGATCGTAATGCAGGCGTATCATGAGTAAACTGCAGGACGCATGCAGACACGGAGCCTTCAGAGATAATGTGAGGAATACGCATGCCCTTACAAAACATGTTTGAACACCTAGCCGTACCAAGAAGTATCATGACGGGCCGGGCTCCCAGGGGCCATTAGCGCATACTATCGCTATAGAGAAGAGGCCACAACTAGCGCAGTGGCAGAAATGAGATCTTTATAACATACGTCGTCAATACGTAGGTTCATGGTTCTGCGCAAGGAATCAAATAGAAATCAAACCGATTGAATTCCTAGGAAAATATGGCACCGGACCTCCCGATTCAGTATATATCGAATACCCGGGTTGACGGGGAGTTCCGGGATGTCTATGTTTAACTACGTCCATAGAAAAGCGACGACTGGCTTGACCGTTACTCTTGCTTGGGTGTTTCCCCCTCAAGCCAATCACGTTATGCGGTTCCTGAATGGCCTGACACCTGGCAGAACCGTCATTGCTTACCTTCTCAAGCGTTTGTGAGGTACGATGTCAGCCATTCAGTTCCCGACGCATATACACGCGCGTGAGAGGGAAACATGATATATACGAATGAAAAAGTACGCGCTTTGTCAGATGCACGCTGTATTTACTACTTACCTAGGCTACGAATGGCTCCATTCCCCCCCACTGCCCCAGTACAGTACATTTTACCCAATACATGGTACCCATATTTCCCTGCTGTAAATAGTGTCTTACAAGACGTGCAGCAGTACTTGGTCCAAGGTGAGGGTTCAACGCATTATTAGGACAAGGCGTCGATCGAAGGGAACGAGTCTGGTTTACGCTGGTTACGCAGACTTCCCGTCTGGATACGCCGCTAGGGCAGTCCACGGCCTGCTTGGAGTAGCTCGCAACCAGGCGCGGCGACGATCCCCGGTCTGATTCTGGTCCGGGGGTGAGTTTTTAACTCATGAGTTTGCGAGCCAGAACCCGGGAACGTAATTCACGTTTTGGCGGCTTTGCCACTTTCGTTGACCCAACCGACCGTGATTCAATATTGCGACAGCCTGTTCAGTTTTCGTTTTTAACCGCCAGTAATGCCTGGTGGCTTGAAGATAGTTGGGTTTGTCATCAATGTCATGGTATCAAATTGTTGTTGTTGCTGTTGTTGTGTCCAACGCCGCACATGAGTTGACTACCTATTAATAACCCTGTCGGACCACCGGCGCGGGAATAAACTCAACTCAACTGAACTCTTGACCCAACGCCGCACATGAGCAGCAGCTAGAGAATCATGTTGTTATGATTTTCATTCAAGTTTTCCTCTCGAGCTTTATAAATTATGACTAAATAATTATAATACGCTCGATCAGAAGATCAGAAGCCGTAAAGTTCTGCATGTAACTCCAGGCACAGGCCGGCGAGGCGGCGACCAACAACCGGGGATCCAACAACAACAACACTGAACAGCTCCAGGCGAAGACACGTGCAGCCCCGCGGCCCGCAGGCTCTGGCAGACTGGCAGCGTCAGCACCGCGCGGCCAAGTGGGCACAGCGAGACTTCGATCGTCACCGCGCGCAAAAACGAGATAATTATATTTTCCGCCTGCCACAAAATTTCATGGCGGGCTGGACAAGGGAAGCACGGCACCGGTCAAGCTGATGGGGACATTAGGCCGTAAACTATGGCCAAGCGATGGCGTTGTAGGCAACGGGCATTGACAGCCTTGGCAACATACTTGGCGGTTGCGATATGTGCTCTTGGCGTCCCCACAGAGAGTTCGGGCGCAGAGGAGTTGCCAAGCTCACTTAGTTTTGCGCAGAGGGGCAATGATGAGCCTGATCAGAAGAGTTCCTTGCGGTGTCAGGCCATCGATAGAGACAGAACTGGCTTTGGGGGTAAGGGGCGGGCATTTGCAGGTAACGTCCCGGTGGAGGACCGCCGATTTGTCGTCGTCACTAGCCCAGCAGTGGCGCGGCCCGTTGGGCAGGGTACCGTGGTGAATGAAGACAAAAACCAGCGCGATGACGACGTAAAATCGAGGTCAACTAGGTTCATCAATCAATTAATGCCAATGTATGATGTGGACATGGCGAAGCGCTGGGCGAATCGGTTGCGGGGATCCGGAGCTGTAGACTCAAGTGGTACCGTCGGGAATACTGCGCTTGGGTTCTTTCCTCCACGAGTCAGAAGAGTTGGAAAAGACGAGATCACGCCGCGACCAGCAATTTGGGAGCTAACTGCAAAGGTGCGCCACTGTGGCTGACGGTAGACACTTCGCCGCGTGCTTTTGCTACAGGAATTTCCTCGTGCGCGTTGATAATAGCTATTTAAAACAGAAGCGTGGGCAATAGAGTCGAGACTTACACATAGCTGGGCTCCTTGTCAGGTTCATCCTCATCCAAAAATTGTTATTCTCAGCAATGAAATGAGAATGCAATGTCTTGGCGATTCCCTTGCCCTCCACGTGGCATGAATTGCACTTGGCGGCAAGTTCACGTACTAGTTCCTGTTACCGTACTAGTTCCTGTCACCGTGTGTCGTCCCTGGATGAAGCAACCTTGCACTTCTACAGGAAGGCACGTCGTGCTGGCCACGAAACAGCACCACGCTGGGCATGTATGTCCGGGGCCGTGGCCTGTGTGGTGTTGCCCCGTAATGTCATGCTGCGCCATTCGTGCAACAAACCTTGTTGTGAGCCTACATGTCTGTGTGTGTGTGGCGTTGCCCCGTATGGTCTTGCTGCGCCATTCGTGCAACCAACCTTGCTGTGTGCCTACATGTCTCTGCGGGGGGGTGGCGGGGGGGGGTGGCTGGTCGAGCGAACAGCCAGGTAATGGGCGCGCGGGCGGGCCGGGGCAGGCCGGTGGGGCCTGGGGATGTCTTCATGCCCAACAGCTTACTGCATCCTATCAGGCTTGCAGCACTACATCCTATCAGAATGCCTGGTTAAGTTGCATTGAACTTGTGGTTACTGATAAACGCCTTCTTGAAAGCACGAAGCACGGAGTATGTTTTGTGCAACAGAAAATGTGCCAGTCCATATTATATCATCATCAGATGTAAAATGCCTAAATTAGCGCCTGGGTTGCTGTGCCTAGCTCCCACTTGTAAGTGCACATGTGCTCCAACATTCACATTCCTTCTGCGACTCACAAGGGCAACCTTTTACCCTCTACCCTTCCATTCTGGCCGTGCATCTCCCTGGCGGCAGGGTGTCGCTGGGTATCCTCAGGGGGGGCGCAGGAGGCTTCTGCAAGGTGGGGCCCACGTGGCATGACAATGGCAGGGCGCAGCACAAAAATGGTGTGATGGGAGAGGAGGGGAGGCGAGGGGAGGGGAAGGGAAGGGAGGGGAGGGGAGGGGAGGGGAGGGGAGGGGAGGGGAGGGAGGGGAGGGGAGGGGAGGGGAGGGGAGGGGAGGGGAGGGGAGGGGAGGGGAGGGGAGGGGAGGGGAGGAGGGGAGGGGAGGGGAGGGAGGGGAGGGGAGGGGGGGGGGGAGGGGAGGGGAGGGGAGGGGAGGAGGGGAGGGAGGGGAGGGGAGGGGAGGGGAGGGGAGGGGAGGGGAGGGGAGGGGAGGGGAGGGTGTCATGAGATAGAATTGATATGATTGATATGATTGCAATGCTAGCATGGGCGGGGGTGCACAGGGAGGGCAAACTACATGAACTGGCGGTGCCTTCCTCAAGTGTCTGCGGTATATCTAGAGGTCCTTCCTCAAGTGTCTGTGGTATATCTAGAGGTCCTTCATCAAGTGTCTGCGGTATATCGAGAGGTCCTTCCTCAGGTGTCTGCGGTATATCGAGAGGTCCTTCCTCAAGTGTCTGCAGTATATCGAGAGGTCCTTCCTCAAGTGTCTGCGGTATTTCGAGAGGTCCTTCCTTAAGTGTCTGCGGTATATCTAGAGGTCCTTCCTCAAGTGTCTGCGGTATATCTAGAGGTCCTTCCTCAAGTGTCTGTGGAATATCTAGAGGTCCTTCCTCAAGTGTCTGCGGTATATCTAGAGGTCCTTCCTCAAGTGTCTGCGGTGTATCGAGAGGTCCTTCCTCAAGTGTCTTCGGTATATCGAGAGCTATGATGCATTTGTCAAAGTAGCATGGCGATAGTGCTTGCACTATTGCTAGCTCTATCATCTATTGTAGGGCTGGCTTGATGTTCCGACTATGAGACGGAAACCCAGCCCGATACGTCTGTGGGTTTCCCTGTGCAAGTTTGTCCGCTACCCATTTGAAATGGCGGCATTATTAAATAAACTGTTTATTAATTAACCATCGGCACATTTCCAATGACAGCAAGGCAAGCCATCTATTGGACAACTGCCTCCCAGGTTATATCATGGGTTGGTGTGGCTTTTTTCTGGGGTCTGTAGGGGGGTATCATCACGGCAAACCGATTACGTGTCTATTAATTAATTTATCATTACGGCAAACCGATCGGTAGTACACCAGAATTCAGCGTGGCAATGCCTAATAAGATTAGTTTGCCTGGGTTGGTATTCATTGTTTCCAGCAATGGTGGGATCCTGTTCCTATGATTCTGTCTCGAATTCTGTCCTCTGCAGTACCCACGCGGCTTTGTGCCTGCCCAGTGCCAGCACCCCCCATGATGCCAAGATGCTGGGGATCTGCCTAAGCATATCTCAATCTTAACCGTTCGTGAATGTTTGCAAGTATCATCCATGTGATAGCCTTCCTTGTCTCAATGGTTTCATGTCTCCATGGCCAGCTCATGCGGGCCTTGTCGTTGCATGGGCTGCTGCTGACGTGTGTGGGTGATGCTGCCCTACTTTCGCTGTCGCCTTGTCCAATGTGTTGTCGTCCGGCAGCACCCCCACCCCCACCAGCACCACCCGTGCCACCAAACCCTCCGATCCCGCCAAACCCGCCACCACCCCCACCATCCCCACCCTCCCCGCCACCCCCGCCACCAAGTCCACCCAGACCGCCACCCCCCCCACCCCTGCCACCAGCGCCACCTCTGCCCCCGCCCCCGCCACCAAATCCGCCATCCCCACCGCCCCCGCCACCAACGCCACCAATGCCTCCACCACCGCCATCGCCACCGTTTCCGCCACCACCAACGCCACCGCCACCACCGCTACCACCACCGCCGCCACCACCCCCACCTCCACCCCCACCGTTGCCACCGCTACCGCCACCACCACCACCGCCGCCGCCACCACCACCACCGCTACCACCGCTGCCACCCCCGCCGCCACCACCCCCACCTCCACCCCCACCGTTGCCACCGCTACCGCCACCACCGCCGCCACCGCCACCACCGCTACCCCCTTCTCCACCTCCACCCCCACTACCGCCACCACCGCCGCCACCACCGCCACCACCACCACCTCTACCACCTCCTCCACCGCCACCCCCACTACCGCCACCACCACCGCCACCACCGCCACCACCTCCACCCTCACCACCTCCTCCTCCCCCGCCACCCCCACCACCCCCACCCTCACCACCGCCGCCACCTCCCCCACCCCTCCCACCTCCACCCCCACCTTTTCCACCACTGCCGCCGCCACCGCCGCCACCACCGCCACCACCACCACCTCTACCACCTCCTCCACCCCCCCCACCACCACCCCCACCCTCACCACCTCCTCCTCCACCCCCACCCCCACCACCCCCACCCTCACCACCGCCACCACCTCCCCCACCCCCGCCACCCCCGCCACCCCCGCCGCCGCCACCACCACCGCCGCCGCCGCCGCCACCACCACCACCACCACCACCGCCACCACCACCACCACCACCACCACCGCCACCCCCGCCACCCCCGCCGCCGCCACCACCACCGCCGCCGCCGCCACCACCACCGCCGCCGCCGCCACCACCACCGCCACCACCACCACCACCGCCACCACCACCGCCGCCGCCACCACCACCACCACCGCCACCTCCACCACCACCACCACCGCCACCTCCACCCCCACCTCCACCTCCACCGCCGCCACCGCCATCGCCGCCACCTCCATCACCACCGCCACCACCAAGCCCACCACCGCCTCGGCCTCCGCCCCCTCGCCCGCCACCGCCTCGCCCGCCACCGCCTAGCCCGCCCCCTCCTCGCCCGCCACCGCCTCGCCCGCCACCGCCTCGCCCGCCACCCCCTTCCCCTCGACCCCCCCTTCACCCCGCCCTCCCCCGCCATCCCCTCGCCCACCACCACCTTCCCCACGGCCTCCTCCCCCTAGTCCCCCTCCTCCCCCATCCCCGCCCCCTTCTCCACCACCGCCGCCATCACCACCACCCCCTTCCCCTCCTCCCCCGCCGCACCCTCCGCCATTCCCCCCGGTGCCCGCCCCGCAGCTCCTATCCCTCTCCCTGACCGACGGCCACAGCATCAAACAGTCCCCCTCTGAGTGGCCCCCTCAGGGCTTCAGCCCCTCCCTGTCGCGCCATTACACTACCCTCCAGTACAGCGAGTCCCAGCTGACCCTGGTCGCCACTTGGCCCGCCAACGTGGACGTGCGCGTGTACGGGCCCGGGACGACCGCGGCGGGTGTGCCACTTGGCGGGAGCTGGGCGACCGAGGGCGTGCTGACGCTGGGCCCGTTCTTGACGGGGTCCACCCCGGTGACCCTGGAGGTCACCCTAGATGGCGAGGAGCAGGGCAGCACGGCTTCCTTTGTACTGGATGTGTTCCGGCTGGCTCCGCCCCTCATCATCACATCTCGGTTCGCGGGCTGGTCGTACGCGGAGTTCATGAATGATACCGGCGCGCAGGAGAGCCTGCAGCTGAGCCTCGCGGAGACGTATGACGTGCAGGTGGAGCAGGTGAGTGCCGCACGGTTTCCCTGGGGGGACCCTGGTGGGGGTCGCGTGTGGCAAGCTCGACTGTTTGCGGTGCTAGTTCGCTTTGCGATAAGGTAGGACCTGCTGTTGATAGGACCTTGGCACCTTGCTGTTATCAACTCGATGGGTTGACTCGTACATCGCCCATCGGTTTTACTGTGCACTTATTACTATGGGGAAAAGATTTGTAGTTCAGGTTATAAGTTCTCTGGTGGGGACAGCAGATGGTACTTTTTTACTTGGAAAAATGTGCATGAAATCTGCATAGTCAAATACGTTGGGCGGTGTAATGTCGGGCTGATGCAGCATAATGGGGAAATAGGTCGTCATGGCGTGGCATACACCCTCGGTGAGGACACCGCAGTAAACCATCGGTTTCTTGGTGTGTCTCATGGCTGCATCGTACCATTGTTTTGCGTTGAAGGGTCAAGCCCTTGTATGATGCTCTATGACAGGATGAGGGGGACACCAGGGAACAAGCCCTTGTATGATGCTCTATGGCAGGATGAGGGGGACACCAGGGAACAAGCCCTTGTATGATGCTCTATGACAGGATGAGGGGACACCAGGGAACAAGCCCTTGTATGATGCTCTATGGCAGGATGAGGGGACACCAGGGAACAAGCCCTTGTATGATGCTCTATGACAGGATGATGGGGACACCAGGGAACAAGCCCTTGTATGATGCTCTATGACAGGATGAGGGGGACACCAGGGAACAAGCCCTTGTATGATGCTCTATGGCAGGATGATGGGGACACCAGGGAACAAGCCCTTGTATGATGCTCTATGACAGGATGAGGGGGACACCAGGGAACAAGCCCTTGTATGATGCTCTATGACAGGATGATGGGGACACCAGGGAACAAGCCCTTGTATGATGCTCTATGGCAGGATGAGGGGGACACCAGGGAACAAGCCCTTGTATGATGCTCTATGGCAGGATGAGGGGGACACCAGGGAACAAGCCCTTGTATGATGCTCTATGACAGGATGAGGGGGACACCAGGGAACAAGCCCTTGTATGATGCTCTATGACAGGATGAGGGGGACACCAGGGAACAAGCCCTTGTATGATGCTCTATGACAGGATGAGGGGGACACCAGGGAACAAGCCCTTGTATGATGCTCTATGACAGGATGATGGGGACACCAGGGAACAAGCCCTTGTATGATGCTCTATGGCAGGATGATGGGGACACCAGGGAACAAGCCCTTGTATGATGCTCTATGACAGGATGAGGGGGACACCAGGGAACAAGCCCTTGTATGATGCTCTATGGCAGGATGATGGGGACACCAGGGAGTTGAAGGGTCAAGCCCTTGTATGATGCTCTATGACAGGATGATGGGGACACCAGGGAACAAGCCCTTGTATGATGCTCTATGGCAGGATGAGGGGGACACCAGGGAACAAGCCCTTGTATGATGCTCTATGGCAGGATGATGGGGACACCAGGGAACAAGCCCTTGTATGATGCTCTATGGCAGGATGATGGGGACACCAGGGAGTTGAAGGGTCAAGCCCTTGTATGATGCTCTATGGCAGGATGATGGGGACACCAGGGAATGGAAGGGTCAAGCCCTTGTATGATGCTCTATGGCAGGATGATGGGGACACCAGGGAATTGAAGGGTCAAGCCCTTGTATGATGCTCTATGGCAGGATGATGGGGACACCAGGGAACAAGCCCTTGTATGATGCTCTATGACAGGATGAGGGGGACACCAGGGAACAAGCCCTTGTATGATGCTCTATGACAGGATGATGGGGACACCAGGGAACAAGCCCTTGTATGATGCTCTATGACAGGATGATGGGGACACCAGGGAACAAGCCCTTGTATGATGCTCTATGGCAGGATGATGGGGACACCAGGGAACAAGCCCTTGTATGATGCTCTATGGCAGGATGATGGGGACACCAGGGAACAAGCCCTTGTATGATGCTCTATGGCAGGATGAGGGGGACACCAGGGAACAAGCCCTTGTATGATGCTCTATGGCAGGATGAGGGGGACACCAGGGAACAAGCCCTTGTATGATGCTCTATGACAGGATGAGGGGGACACCAGGGAACAAGCCCTTGTATGATGCTCTATGGCAGGATGAGGGGGACACCAGGGAACAAGCTCTTGTATGATGCTCTATGACAGGATGATGGGGACACCAGGGAACAAGCCCTTGTATGATGCTCTATGACAGGATGAGGGGGACACCAGGGAACAAGCCCTTGTATGATGCTCTATGACAGGATGATGGGGACACCAGGGAACAAGCCCTTGTATGATGCTCTATGGCAGGATGAGGGGGACACCAGGGAACAAGCCCTTGTATGATGCTCTATGGCAGGATGATGGGGACACCAGGGAACAAGCCCTTGTATGATGCTCTATGGCAGGATGATGGGGACACCAGGGAGTTGAAGGGTCAAGCCCTTGTATGATGCTCTATGGCAGGATGATGGGGACACCAGGGAACAAGCCCTTGTATGATGCTCTATGACAGGATGAGGGGGACACCAGGGAACAAGCCCTTGTATGATGCTCTATGACAGGATGATGGGGACACCAGGGAACAAGCCCTTGTATGATGCTCTATGACAGGATGATGGGGACACCAGGGAACAAGCCCTTGTATGATGCTCTATGTCAGGATGATGGGGACACCAGGGAACAAGCCCTTGTATGATGCTCTATGGCAGGATGATGGGGACACCAGGGAACAAGCCCTTGTATGATGCTCTATGACAGGATGAGGGGGACACCAGGGAACAAGCCCTTGTATGATGCTCTATGGCAGGATGAGGGGGACACCAGGGAACAAGCCCTTGTATGATGCTCTATGACAGGATGATGGGGACACCAGGGAACAAGCCCTTGTATGATGCTCTATGACAGGATGAGGGGGACACCAGGGAACAAGCCCTTGTATGATGCTCTATGGCAGGATGAGGGGGACACCAGGGAACAAGCCCTTGTATGATGCTCTATGGCAGGATGATGGGGACACCAGGGAACAAGCCCTTGTATGATGCTCTATGACAGGATGAGGGGGACACCAGGGAACAAGCCCTTGTATGATGCTCTATGACAGGATGAGGGGGACACCAGGGAACAAGCCCTTGTATGATGCTCTATGGCAGGATGATGGGGACACCAGGGAGTTGAAGGGTCAAGCCCTTGTATGATGCTCTATGACAGGATGATGGGGACACCAGGGAGTTGAAGGGTCAAGCCCTTGTATGATGCTCTATGGCAGGATGAGGGGGACACCAGGGAACAAGCCCTTGTATGATGCTCTATGACAGGATGATGGGGACACCAGGGAGTTGAAGGGTCAAGCCCTTGTATGATGCTCTATGGCAGGATGATGGGGACACCAGGGAACAAGCCCTTGTATGATGCTCTATGGCAGGATGATGGGGACACCAGGGAACAAGCCCTTGTATGATGCTCTATGGCAGGATGATGGGGACACCAGGGAACAAGCCCTTGTATGATGCTCTATGACAGGATGAGGGGGACACCAGGGAACAAGCCCTTGTATGATGCTCTATGACAGGATGATGGGGACACCAGGGAACAAGCCCTTGTATGATGCTCTATGACAGGATGAGGGGGACACCAGGGAACAAGCCCTTGTATGATGCTCTATGACAGGATGAGGGGGACACCAGGGAACAAGCCCTTGTATGATGCTCTATGACAGGATGAGGGGGACACCAGGGAACAAGCCCTTGTATGATGCTCTATGACAGGATGATGGGGACACCAGGGAACAAGCCCTTGTATGATGCTCTATGACAGGATGATGGGGACACCAGGGAACAAGCCCTTGTATGATGCTCTATGGCAGGATGATGGGGACACCAGGGAACAAGCCCTTGTATGATGCTCTATGACAGGATGATGGGGACACCAGGGAACAAGCCCTTGTATGATGCTCTATGACAGGATGATGGGGACACCAGGGAGTTGAAGGGTCAAGCCCTTGTATGATGCTCTATGGCAGGATGAGGGGGACACCAGGGAACAAGCCCTTGTATGATGCTCTATGGCAGGATGATGGGGACACCAGGGAACAAGCCCTTGTATGATGCTCTATGACAGGATGAGGGGGACACCAGGGAGTTGAAGGGTCAAGCCCTTGTATGATGCACTATGACAGGATGATGGGGACACCAGGGAACAAGCCCTTGTATGATGCTCTATGGCAGGATGAGGGGGACACCAGGGAACAAGCCCTTGTATGATGCTCTATGACAGGATGATGGGGACACCAGGGAGTTGAAGGGTCAAGCCCTTGTATGATGCTCTATGGCAGGATGAGGGGGACACCAGGGAACAAGCCCTTGTATGATGCTCTATGACAGGATGAGGGGGACACCAGGGAACAAGCCCTTGTATGATGCTCTATGGCAGGATGATGGGGACACCAGGGAGTTGAAGGGTCAAGCCCTTGTATGATGCTCTATGACAGGATGATGGGGACACCAGGGAGTTGAAGGGTCAAGCCCTTGTATGATGCTCTATGGCAGGATGATGGGGACACCAGGGAACAAGCCCTTGTATGATGCTCTATGGCAGGATGATGGGGACACCAGGGAACAAGCCCTTGTATGATGCTCTATGACAGGATGAGGGGGACACCAGGGAACAAGCCCTTGTATGATGCTCTATGACAGGATGAGGGGGACACCAGGGAACAAGCCCTTGTATGATGCTCTATGACAGGATGAGGGGGACACCAGGGAACAAGCCCTTGTATGATGCTCTATGACAGGATGATGGGGACACCAGGGAACAAGCCCTTGTATGATGCTCTATGGCAGGATGAGGGGACACCAGGGAACAAGCCCTTGTATGATGCTCTATGACAGGATGAGGGGGACACCAGGGAACAAGCCCTTGTATGATGCTCTATGACAGGATGATGGGGACACCAGGGAACAAGCCCTTGTATGATGCTCTATGACAGGATGATGGGGACACCAGGGAACAAGCCCTTGTATGATGCTCTATGGCAGGATGAGGGGGACACCAGGGAACAAGCCCTTGTATGATGCTCTATGACAGGATGATGGGGACACCAGGGAACAAGCCCTTGTATGATGCTCTATGACAGGATGATGGGGACACCAGGGAACAAGCCCTTGTATGATGCTCTATGACAGGATGATGGGGACACCAGGGAACAAGCCCTTGTATGATGCTCTATGGCAGGATGATGGGGACACCAGGGAACAAGCCCTTGTATGATGCTCTATGACAGGATGATGGGGACACCAGGGAACAAGCCCTTGTATGATGCTCTATGACAGGATGAGGGGGACACCAGGGAACAAGCCCTTGTATGATGCTCTATGACAGGATGAGGGGGACACCAGGGAACAAGCCCTTGTATGATGCTCTATGGCAGGATGATGGGGACACCAGGGAGTTGAAGGGTCAAGCCCTTGTATGATGCTCTATGACAGGATGATGGGGACACCAGGGAACAAGCCCTTGTATGATGCTCTATGGCAGGATGAGGGGGACACCAGGGAACAAGCCCTTGTATGATGCTCTATGACAGGATGAGGGGGACACCAGGGAACAAGCCCTTGTATGATGCTCTATGACAGGATGAGGGGGACACCAGGGAACAAGCCCTTGTATGATGCTCTATGGCAGGATGATGGGGACACCAGGGAGTTGAAGGGTCAAGCCCTTGTATGATGCTCTATGACAGGATGATGGGTACACCAGGGAGTTGAAGGGTCAAGCCCTTGTATGATGCACTATGACAGGATGATGGGGACACCAGGGAATGCACACAAAGCCCAGACTGGTCATGTCACATCACATGTATGATCACACATACAGGGGGCTGTGAGATGCGTCTTTCCCCACGAATCCCTCCCTGCAGGTGTGTGCGCTGGTGGCCTGGCCAAGTGCATTTGCGCTCTTGGGCCTTGCACGATCAGCAGTTGGTATCATGTGGTGTTTGGCTGGCAACCTGGTCGTTCCCACCTTGATGGCATGGTTGGTGCATTTTTTGGGTCCCGTTTGGGTCCCGTTTGGGTCCCGTTTGGGGCACATTTTTGCCACCCAGATCGGCCTCCAAGAGTTCTCTGAGGGCAGCGTCATCGCCAAGTACACGGTGGCCCCGCTGGTTACTGTCCTCCGTGACGCGTTTGCCCTCAACGCCAGCGAGGAGGCCAATGAGACCGCGGCCAGCATCATGGCCGAGCAGCTGCTGCGGGAAGTGGCCAGCAAGGTGGCGGACACTAGCGGCAGCCGCGCGGTGGCCATCCCAGGGTACTCCTCGGCCAGGCAAGAGGTGCTGGCGATGGAGACAGCGCCCGCAGCTGCCTTGGATGAGGGGGGGTTAGGTGAGGGACTAAAGAAAATTGGATTCCATTGTCATTAAAAATTTTAGCTGTCATAAAAGTTTGTCTGTAGTGGCTATCCTTTCGCCGCACGATTAGGGAACTGTGTTTGGTCGTCAGAGAACTGCGTGCGTTGCGGCTTACCGAAGACACAAATTGTGCTTTATGAACAAGTTGCCATCAGTAAATACTTCGTGTAGCCGTGCATTGGCACAAGAAGCTATATGTTTTAGTGACAAGTTGTATATATAGTAGTACTCTTTTTGCATCGTGTGTGCTAAGCAAATGTCAGCATTTTTCTAAAACCACATAACGTGCGCGGTAGGCTGATTGCTGGCTGAGCTCATGCTCGCGTTCCACATTTGTATCTCCCAGCAATGTCCATCCGTGAGGGGCGCATGCAAGGCACGGTCACTGTGGGGGCGCGCACTGACTAGAACGTTCGGTCAGGGTCCAAACCACACCATTGGTGTGGCTTCCCTTCTCGCATGGCACATGCATTGCAGCGCATCCCCTTTTGCTTGTCGCGAATCTTCAATCAAACCCTTGAAGCCACTTGTCTCAAGTTTCTCTGTCATGCACTCGCTGAAAGACAAAAATACCAGTTCTTCTGGACCTCGTGGGACTGCCCTCCGCATCCCTCCCTCAATCGCCCTCCCTCGCAGAGAGCTGCTTGGCTTGCCCTGAGGACTTTGTGCTGGCGGCCGAACAAGTGGAAGGCGGCGGCTACCGCTGCATCTGCCTGCCTGCCCCGAATACAGGTAAGGCCACCCTTAGATCCTGTAGCCCATTCCCGGCCCCGAATGCAGGTAAGGCCACCCTTGGATCTTGTAGCCCATTCCCGGCCCCGAATGCAGGTAAGGCCACCCTTGGATCTTGTAGCCCATTCCCAAGAGGTGAGCCCGTTGGTATCCTGCGAGCTGGGGTTTGCTGTGCCTTACATTATGTGTGGCATGCTCCTGGTCGCGGATGAGCACCCTGCACCTAGGCAGCAGCGTGGCCAGGGCAGGGTTAATGGAAATGACCAGATGAGCTTTGTGCCAGATGCATGGAAGGTACTGCACGGGAGGCGTTTCAAGAGTGTTTCATAAGTGGGTGCCTGTTTAGGGGCCATGATGGATGAACTTGTCTCGTGTCTTGTGTGCTTGAAGTTGGGCGGATGTCACGTGGGAATAGTGAACCTGCTTTCTGTCCTTTGTCCCCACGCGTATTTTGAAGTGTCATGCCCTCCCCAATGAAAACCCCCAGGCACCCTGTCCCCGCCCCTTTCGTAAGGAGAAAAGAATGCAAAGAAGAATGCAAGGATGCTGGTTGCTCATCACACACCGCGGAACTGAAATTGGCATGGGGCATGGAGGGCCATGGGGAAGCATGGCCCCTACGCCTGACACTTGTCCCACCCGGCCACATGTGTGTGCCTGGCCTCTGCTGTGGTTACTCGGCAAGGGATGGGGGGGAAGGAAGGGATCCACTGGGCTCATCTGTCGTGTGCGGATGTGCACTTGCACCGTGTATGCATGTTCACTTGTACCCTGCGTCCCTGCGCGCGCGGATGTGCTATGGTCCCTGCAGACACAGGGGTCTCTAAGAGGCTGCTCGTGATCATCATCCCCTCGGTGGTCGGTGCCGTCGTGGTCCTCGTCTTCATCGCGCTGGTCATCGCGTTCACCCAGAGGCACGTGTGGAAGCGCGTGAGCGCCGTCACCGGCAACAACCAGGCCCCTCAGATGATGCCGCGGCTGCCCACCCCGGTGACCATCACGGTGGGCGCGCCGGGCCATGTCCACCCAGGCGACACACTGCCCTCGGCACGACCCTCTGCTGAACTGACCCGTTCGTCACGACCTTCGGTTGAAACGGACAATGGCCAGCTATTTGTCCCTGTGGGAAGGGGGGCGTTGGCATCAGCTGTGTAATCTTTCATTGTATTGATATAGGGGCGCCCGTTTCGCAGAGGGACACGATTTACGGTCCATTTGGTTGCTTGCAGGGTGGTTTGTAATGCTTGCCTGGCGCGGCCGGCATAGGCAACCAATTGCTAGCAAGGCCAAAGAAGGCGCATCCCCATGCAGACGCTATATTTGTTGGGAGTGAGCACAGATGATGGCGGCAGTCCCTGGCCTGGTTATACTGATACCAGGTCTTGTGTTCTGATTTATTGCTCCAATCGGAACTGCGGCGCAGAAGCACGCGGCAGTTTTGTATGGTGATATCTGGTTGTCTCTTTGATATTTATATTGTTAGACCCAAGCTGCCCCTCTGGTTTGGAGTCCTCAATTGTGACATTTGATTACTTAGATATAAACCGGGGAATCCGGTATAGTTTATAAGTGCAGTGCCTGGCTCGTTGTACATGGCTCTTTTCACGTATGTGTAGCGCATCCAGGTTGACTCTGCGTGCAAAGCATGCTTGCCGCATGCTTTGGGCAGAACTGCAGAGTGAGTAGTAAACTTTGAGCGGAAAAAATGGACAAAAATTTATCATATATAATGATAATTTTAAAGGATACTCTACACCCCCAGTCTCACGTTTAAGATTCTCAGGTTTAAGATCACGAGACCCTGGATTTTGAAATTTCAGGTTTAAGACCGCAGGGCTGTTTTTGGGCAAAACGATGTTAAAGTTGGTACAAAAAGCTGCCAAGTTCCGGCCAGTGCCCAGTGTATCGACAACTCTCGTCAAGCACGGTGAAAAATGGGTTTTGGATCACTCAAAAACTCAGAAACTCGCGGAAAGGCCTGAGCCCGGGTTCGCGGAAACTGTGCGCGGGTTTGCGACGCGGCGCACAGGCTTTTAGCTTCAAGCTTCAAAACTTCGCGCAGGGGCGTATTTGGCGCCGCGTCGGTCGTGACGTTGTTTACTCCGTTGGATATGCATCTACGGCGTTCGTGGGTTGTTTTGAAACCCGGTCGATGAGATTTAACGGAGAAGTCGGGTATATAATTGATCCTTTTTTGACAAACCCGTGAAAATGTTAAAGTCGAAATGAATTCAACGGCTTAACATGCTGTCGTCCTAACTAAAGTAAACTACAAGTTAACGCCAATCGAAACAAGCCTCCAAAAATATATCTTGATAGAGGCATGCCTCTTATTTAATTTCCACTTGGGCTCGGAGGTGGAGGTTGAGTTTGAGTTTGAGTTTGAGTTTGGACTCGAGCTAGCCAATACAGTAAAAAGGGAGCCCGATCCAGCTGCAGCATCAAAGTCGCCGAAAGTCCATTATTTAAGGCTAGATATTATGGTCAAGGCGGCGGTGAGGTATACGCCGGGTGTAGCCACATAGTGCCTGCGTTTTTTACCAAAACTATATTCGGTTCGAATTCCCTTCCATGATGCTGACTATACTCGTTAATTAAGCAACTTGTTAACCATCCCCAATTATACTGTGCTACCCTGCTTGCATAACTCGTTCCGTGAAGCCTCCGATTGCAGGCTTCAATTTGCATTACTTCCGTGGCGGTGTTGCTATTAATTTCAAAAACTTCCACTCATGCATGTATCAAATGGCGGGCTCCGGCGGGGCGCGCCGCGCCGCGGCGCCCCCTCAGGTTTAAGATCGACTCAGGTTTAAGATCGTCAACCCTGGATTTGATTTTAGGTTTAAGATCGCAGCCCTGGGTTGGCCAGACCCCCGTCTTAAACATGAGACAGGGGGTGTACAAGGATAACCTAGGTATACGGAAAACTGGCGCTAACAAAATAGTAGTACATAAACGTGCATGTATAATCCCATGAACAACAACGTAAGTATGTGCGCATGTACTTGCGGTTGTGTGTGGGTGTACGCTTTTGCTTAAGTATTGATGCTATATAGCTAGCTTTCGACCAGCGGCTAAAATTTGTAAATCGAGGCACCAAATCGGGGTACCAAAAAATTATGTGCAAGTATTCAACTTCATGTAAATTGCTACCGTACCAAAGTGCTCAGAGTCAGCTCATCGCTTTGTACACCCCAAACGCCGCCACAGGCACCAAAAAATTGTCGACATCCGACGGCGAGAGCGCCTCTGCCACCGCCGACAGGGTCGTTGCCGCGGCCACGCGTGCCCACTCCCCCGGCGCCGCCAAGTTCGGGTACCCAAGCACTGCGCTGAACAAAGATGTGCCCGCGATCGTGGCGACAACAAATGCCGCGCTCCCTGTGAGCGTCTTGCTGCGTCCAAGTGCGCGGTAATGCCCCCGGCCGTACAGTTTCCCCATGACGGGCGCGAACCCGTCCCCATACACGAGCGCTGCGCCGGCGACCACCGCGGCCGGTGTCCGGAATGCTGCCAGCCCGAGCGTGATATACGCCAGCGCAAACATCAAGGGCCCGCGCAGCAGCTCCCCCGGGTCGCCCGTGCGGGTCATTGTGCGCACATCCTTGTCGCGCTTGTCCCGCAGGATGGCCCCCTTGACGGTGCAGCTCACGGCCATGAATGCAGGGATGGCCACGTTGAGCGTCCACGTCCAATGGGAGGTGTCATACAAGTTCCAGAGTGCAATCACCTGGCCACAAAGGATGTGGATGCCCTGCAAAAAAAAAAAAAAAAAAAAAAAAAAATTTTGGGGGGGAGGGATGAAGGCAACTTGGCGCTCGCATGTGGACATGAGCGAGTGGTATGCAAAAACTGGGGGTGTGCCCCTCATGCAACAGTTATTCTAACAACATTTACCTGTACAAGCAGTGTCTTCATTGATAGAGCAGGAAAACCGAAAATGACGCTAGAGATGGTTATGTAAGCTCCAGGGGGCTCACAGACCAGAAGGAACTCCAGAAGGAGCGGTGTCGACTGAGATGAGGAAATTCGGGCACTGCGCCGAGCCCTCAGGTTCAGCGTGGTCGAATGGGCACTGGAACTAGTGCTTAGAGGAGGATTGCCTGAGGAGTAAGCGCGCTTAGGAAATGGTGTGAGAAGATAACAAAGCAAAACAAAAGTGCCAGGGCATGGCAGCCTTTATAAGAGCATGATCTGTAGAGTACGAGACAAATGATGAGGATGGTCAGGCGAAGGCTTTTTTGAAGAGAGTGCACGATGATGTCAGCATGAAGGCATCGATGGACATTGGGGGTCCTTGGGGCACCATCATTCATGCCCAATGCCTTGGGAAAGCAACTACCCCTGTAGTTCCTTGCTACTAGTAGCTACCACTCGACTCAGCTCATGTGGGGGTACACTGGCTAGCTGTTGCGCGGCTCACCTTGCTGCTCAGGTCGGGGGATAGATGCTAGTAGCTACCGTGCGGCTCACCTTGCGGCTCATGTCGGGGGAAAGATGCTAGTAGCTACGGTGCGGCTCACCTTGCGGCTCATGTCAGGGAATAGATGCTAGTAGCTACGGCGCCGCTCACCTTGCGGCTCATGTCGGGGGACACCAGCTTCTTCTTGAGCTGCCAGGCGAGGTGGCGTGGCCATGCGGAGTAACATGACCATATGCACAGTGGCATTCACAGCAGTGGCATGACAATTGACAAGAGCATAGCGATGCACGGTGTCATGATGCACTGTAGCATGACAATGCAAGGTAGCATGGCAATGCATGCCATGCAAGTCAGCCATACACAAAATGACCTTCTTGAACCATGATTCTTTTTACAATCACTCGATTTACCAGCATCTCTTATATCAGGTTCCTGTACATCAACATTTCCTTTACCGGCGTTTGGCATACCGGCATTCCTTACACCGGCATTTCTTACACCAGCATCCCATATTCCAGCATCCGTTACAAGATCCTCTCTTCTAACTGGATGTATACCAGCATCGAACCATGCCTACCTATAATGAGGCCATGCATCTGATCAGCACGTTCTACATACGGCATCTCACATCCAAGGTCATCATATTGTGATCATGTGCTGTCGGCATCCCTTTCTTGCAGGATCAGCTCATTCCACGTTCCTCCACATCCGCTCTTCGATCCCCCCCTCCTTTCCACCGTTTTCCTTTCCCGTTTTCTACAGAGATTCAAGACTTCACTGCATTGCTTGCCACGTCTTACAATCCATAATTATCCCCTCAAATGATGCTGGGTTCGCCTACCGCGAGCCAGCGGTGCCATTATTATTACAGGAAACCACTTATTGCACGGTAACCGAATGTCCCAATATGCTGTCGCTTACACACAAGCAATCGTGTATGTACACACAAGCAATCATGGTTCCGATTTCACGTTGCGTTCCCGATTTCACGTTGGGTAAGATCGATGAAGGAATTCACTTGATTTCTGGCCGGAATGCAGATACTGAAGCTCTCGCAGCAAAACGACCATCACCATCAACACTCTGGTGCTTTCCACGTGCAAATGAGCCAACTGAGTACACCATGCGAAATTTGTTAGGCGGACATGTTACGTCACTCACCAATACATCCATTAACGCCACTGAGCCTGCGATGCGCGTGGTGGATACAGGCAATAAACAGGCGCATTGGTACTAGAGTGAGCCCCGTAGTGTACCATGTAAGTCAAGCGATTAAACTGAAAGGGGAAAACAAGGCAGAGGAAAGAATTACATTAATCTCACATTTTACGAGCGCGCCCGAGGCAATTAAGCCCAGGACGTTACGGGAAATCGCGCTCCCCATCCTGGCAGTGGTGCTGAAGTTGACTAGGCTTTGGATCAGTACAATGCACCAAGCATACGTTGCCGGGGCAATGTGCTTAGGCGATGCAACCAGATTACGACTTATTACCAACCATGGACGTGAAAACAACCGGTCGCGAAGCCGGCAGTCGGACGGTAATGCGCACCGGCAATGATTGGCCGGCTATGGCTTTGGCCCTTTAGCCCGCACTCCGCGATGGCACAAGGTAGGCAAGATCAACACCAACAACACGTAACGCACGAACATTCCACGTGTCAGCACGTCGCGGGTCACATGAACGCAGCGGATATGTTGCAGGCCTGCTGCGACCGAACCAACGTGGTAGCAATGTCATCAACTTGGCTGTGTCATCAATCAGGGCTGAGAGCAGCAGGCGAGTAGAAAACAGATTCGTTGCTCACCTCTTTTACGATGCTAATTGTGCGGCCCTAGTCCTGTGGTGACAGGCAAACATCGAGCCCCTGGACGTCTGACGCCCGAATAATGATTTCCAACCGGGTTCAAAGCGTTATCACGCAGCCTGCTGCTGCAGTGGTGCGCAATTCCAGTGCGGGTAAAACGGTGGTTTCTTCTGCAACTAGTTTCCTACGACGGCAAACGGGTTTCCGGAATGCCGTGCTGCGATTTGGAAGGGGCTTTGGACGTCGAGCAGAGTCGTCCACCACACGCGCGGAGCTGACAACCGCTGAGGACGAAAGCCCGGAAGGCATGGATAATTCGGAGCGCGGAGAGAACGGTGAAGCGGAGCCCATTTTTGGTCCTTCGCGGAAAAGCAACGCGGATGGAGAAGCTTTGACTCTGGCCAGCTCTGGGATCTCGTTTGATGGAGCTACCGTCCGCCAGGAGAAGTCTGGTTGGCGCCTTTGGTCCAACCTAAACCAGGCTAGTCTAAAACACGAGCCCGGTAAGTGTTTTTATAATGGAGATGTGGGCCAATTACTTGTATATTTCTCTTTTCTTTCGCCTTCTTGCACAGGCGGAGATGCTTCTTTTCATAGCGATGATAGCAGGCTTGAAGCCGTTGCAGCTCGGTCCTGCCCCTTCGTAGAAATAAAGCATTCCTTTACGATGCCATCCTTTCCACAGTAAGTAGCTTTTTTGTTTGGATTCGTCTATCGTCATGTTGGCGACCATTTATACTTCCTTCGTGCCATGTATCGTTTACATTGAACATGCGCCTTTGAGCATGTTCAGCTCCTCTGTAGATGCCAAGCCATGCCATTAGTATGAAGTAATATTTATGCACCATGTCTGCCACGGTGTGTGCATATATTAAATCCCCGGGTGTCAATCTAGCCATTACCCCTGCATCCACCAATACTTCTAAGCATCCGGTTCTCCACAACATCCTTTCCCCCTTGGGCCCCTTTTTGCCCTCCCGATTTCTCCCCCCATGCTTTGCCTATCCATAATTTGGTAAACAAACTTGCGCACACCCTAGTACCTTCCCATACGCACGTGACTGCATTAACATGCCCACCCGCCCACCCACCCACCCACCCACCCACCCACCCACCCGCCCGCCCGCCCGCCCGCCCGCCCCCCGCCCGCCCGCCCGCCCGCCCGCCCGCCGCCCGCCCGCCCCCGCCCGCCCGCCCGCCCGCCCGCCCGCCCGCCGCCCGCCCGCCCGCGCCGCCCGCCCGCCCGCCCGCCCGCCGCCCGCCCGCCCGCCCGCCCGCCCGCCCGCCCGCCCGCCCGCCCGCCCGCCCGCCCGCCGCCCGCCCGCCGCCCGCCCGCCCCCGCCCGCCCGCCGCCCGCCGCCCGCCCGCCTGCCCGCCCGCCCGCCCGCCTGCCCGCCCACCCACCCACCCACCCACCCACCCAGCCACTTACGCCCCATCATGCCCATTCACCGCATGGCTTGGCTGGCCAACCCCTGTTGCCTGTGCGTGTGGTGTCCGTGCAGGTAGCCTACTGGCCAGCATCCTCCTGGTCACGGTCAGCACCCTCTTACAACATGTTGCTTGCCCTGTCGCCATGTTGTCTTGTTGCTGTGCCTGGGCTGTCCTGCATATGTTCCCCTTTGCCCCAGTGGCCAGCGCTGGAAGCGCAGAACCAATGGCAGTGCTGCTGTTTATGGGTTGTCACGGGCCTCTGTTCCTGCCATTATTAGAAGTCGCCGCATGCCCCCACGCACATGCGTGCGGACCTGCGGACCTGCGGACCTGCGTCCCTGCGTCACAGTGCACTGCTCTGGGCCAATGGCCTGTGTTACAGATTAGGTTTCCGCGGTTCCAAACCAGTCGTTGATGTGGATTTTCACACTGTTTTAATGCTTTTATTTTTGCATTAGCTATTTCAACATTTTTTATTTCTGACGGAGGTTCCGTGGAGCTTGTGACTTGTCTCAAAGTCTCTTGATGCTTGTCCAGCTGGTTTATTGCAACCCAAGTACCCCTTTGGGAAGCGACAGTCTCTCAGAGCTTGTCCTTGGGTGCTGTGCCGCCGGCTGGCTTATATCTGAGCTGTGTTAGATGGGCAGTGGGTAATGTGTGGCTGTGCGGGTACGGCCGTGAGTCAGCGGTGCCGAGGGTCAAGCATGGCTGGAAATTCTCAGGTTTTGCGATAAGCATGTTTTCCTTCCCCAGTTCCCCTTATCCTGTGCCTGGGCTTGGCCAAAGTTGACTGACGTAAGGCGCCCTGCGACCATGGATCATAGTCATCATAGCCAAGCTTATCTCTGAACGTTGTCCATTTAACGTAGCTGCCATTCCTTGAAGCCTGCACGTTTGAATGAGGTAGCTGCTGGGGCGGCGCGGGATGGTGGGCTGGCCACCCCCATCGTCCCCATCACATGCGGGGATCACATGCAGGGTAGCGCTCCAAGAAATACCCGGTGTCCCAATACGGTGGCTTTTGAAATCGATCAGTGAGAAACGTAGGTCCTAGTCAATCACAAGTTTACTAGTAACTCTGCTGAGCCAATCATGTTATATTTCTCTTGGTGTCCAACAAGTGACCCACTTGTGCTTGCCGTTCGCGCATGCTAGTGCACACTTGGCTTCGCATGACTCCTTCGCCTTCGCGGCAATTCTCTTTGGTGTGCGTTGCCTCCTTGTTTGTGCACGCCGGGCCCTCCCCTCCCGTCCCCTCGCGGCTGCTCCCGGGATCGGCCCTGTCATGCGATCATCTGCCGTGCTGCCACCTGTCACGCGTTGCCTGCAGGGAACAACGGTAGGTAGCTAGTTGCGTTTTTTCTCAGCATGTGGTTGTTGGTTATGAGAAGAGCTTTGGCCGAGGCTGCACGGTCGCGACTTTGCTCGGTGGGTTATGCCTCTCGGTCTACCCTCGGATCTACCCTCGGATCTTGCAGGTGAACTTAGCTTCTGGGTCATCATACTGCTACTTTTCTAGGTGAACGTGGGCATCAAAGGATGTTTGTTTCTTCCTTGCACTTGGACTTTGTAAGAGAGAAGAGGTGGTGATCTCATCAATTCCAACTACCACCCGCCCATGCTCCAACTTCCATCAGTCACATGTACCTGCACCTACTGCCAGGGTGATGGACCTTTCGTTCAGTCACCAGCTGTGATGAATCGTGGTTCTTTCCTCCATGCGGCGCACGCAAAGATTTATTCCTTGGGTGACAGCATCATTCATCGTGGCAGTGGTGGATCTTGCTGACAATTGTCCACTAGAGTTTGGCCTTGCTTTTTTTGTATGTGTGTGTATGTATGTGTGTGTGGTTCTCTTTTTCTTTCCCTCATTCACCCTCCCACCAAAAGCCTCTCATGGCAGCGTGCGCAGCTGCCTCGTGCTCATAAGGGACACAGGCATTCGTTCGTCACCCATTCCTTCACAATCCATTCCTTCATCATCCATTCCTTCTTCATCCATTCCTTCTTCATCCATTCCTTCATCATCCATTCCTTCTTCGTTTATTCGGTTGATTGCACCCTTGGGGATGTGCCTGGTGGCTCTTACCTCCACCTCCCGGCCAATGGCCCCATGCTCACGTCCCTGCCAGGTGGGCGCGGGCATCCTGGCGCTGCCAGCTGTTGCGCAATCGTCCGGCTTTGTCCCCTCTACGGCAACCTGCATCGGCTGCTGGGTGTACATGGTGAGCCATCTGCCCACGGTGCCAGCATGTCATGCCATACTCTTGAGTGCTACAAGATGTAGTACACAGCCCTACACACTTGTCAACGTTGCCAACGAGGTTGGTTGCCTTGCCAAGTGTGCAGTGCGGTGTAGTGCACCTCGTAGCATGTAGCTTATAGCATTCTGCGCTATGCGTTCTGCTTGCGGTGTTATGCACAATGTGTGTAGCGCCCAGTGTGTTGAGCTCGAGGATCCCAGCGCCCACAGTTGGTGCACAATGATGACTCTTCTCATATGCATGGAGTGGAAGGGGCAGCTCTCACACAGGTCTTGCTTTTGTGCGGCAGCATTGTTCTCCCACTGGCAGGTGTCCCATCGCATTCCGGTCGTTATCCAATCCAAGATATACAGGCTGTGTCGTTCTTGCCAGTTGTCGCACTAGTCTGCCAGTTGTCGCACTAGTCTTCCAGTTGTCGCACTAGTCTGCCAGTTGTCGCACTAGTCTGCCAGTTGTCGCACTAGTCTGCCAGTTGTCGCACTAGTCTTCCAGTTGTCGCACTAGTCTGCCAGTTGTCGCACTATTCTGCCAGTTGTCGTACTAGTCTGCTGGACAAAGCACATCACTCTGTTACGTTAGTGACCTGGACCTCTCCAAGTACGGTAGCAGGCCACATGGGAACAAGAGACGGGGGCAAGCACGGCATGGTTCGACTCCACTAGTGTGCTATGCGGCAATGTGCACCAAGACACGATGCAGCAAATTCATACAATAACATACTATTATATAAAACAATGCGACAATACTATAATCAATTGGCTCTTTACTTACCTGGCTTGTGGTTCACAATGCGACAATACTATAATCAATTGGCTCTTTACTTACCTGGCTTGTGGTTCACAATGCGACAATACTATAATCAATTGGCTCTTTACTTACCTGGCTTGTGGTTCACAATGCGACAATACTATAATCAATTGGCTCTTTACTTACCTGGCTTGTGGTTCACAATGCGACAATACTATAATCAATTGGCTCTTTACTTACCTGGCTTGTGGTTCACAATGCGACAATACTATAATCAATTGGCTCTTTACTTACCTGGCTTGTGGTTCACAATGCGACAATACTATAATCAATTGGCTCTTTACTTACCTGGCTTGTGGTTCACCTGATTCATGCTGAACTCTCTACATGTGCTCTGGGAAAAGCAAAATGCATCCACCAGCCGACGGGAAAAACTTGACTTTCTTTATTACCTTCTTTCTTTCTCTTTTGGGTAGCAGTTTTTTTATTTATTAGCTTCCTCAGCTTTCTTTCTATCTTTCTTTTTTTACCATAGCTTGTGTTAACAACAATGACCATGCACACATGCCGCGTGCAACGGCTGCAATAGTTTGTTTATCAGTGCATATATAAAGAATAGTTTGTTTATCAGCGCGTATATAAAGAATAGTTTGTTTATCAGCGCGTATATAAAGAATAGTTTGTTTACCAGCGCGTATATAAAGAATAGTTTGTTTATCAGCGCGTATATAAAGAATAGTTTGTTTATCAGCGCGTATATAAAGAATAGTTTGTTTACCAGCGCGTATATAAAGAATAGTTTGTTTATCAGTGCGTATATAAAGGTGATGGGTGTCTCCTTGATAAAGGTGATGGGTATTTTTCCGATACTTCAACCCGTGCTAAAATGCTCACGGTGTGCATGCGTGCTGCCCTGTCATGGCTGTCTTGTGGGCAGGTGGCAACGGGCCTTATGCTTGCTGAGGTCAACATCAACACCATGTGCGACCTCGGGTCGGGAGGCGTCTCACTGGTGCGTGGGTGGGGCAGTGGGCGGAATCAGGAGGTTTGTCTTGAGAATTTGTTGGTGTTGGGTTGTCAGGCAGGAGGCTGGGCAGTTTTTTTTTTGGGGGGGGGGGGGGGGGGAAAGGGGCCGGGGCAGGAGTGTTGGCGGGGCGTCAGACAAATCTTAGGATATCTATCACGTGTGGGAGGATACATCCATTTGGGCAGTTGCTTAGCCTTGTCATTGACGCGTTTCTGTTTTCCTTCTATGGGCTGATACTCAATTGGCTGGGACCCACATTACCATACACATCGCGCAGGGTGATTGATTGGTGCGCCCTCAACGCTAGCTCACACACAAGAAGCCTTCTTACTGCCCATAGCATTGATAAGAAAGCTTTTCTTGCTGTTGCCACCCATATGCGGGCCAGGGTGGGGTGCCCGGAGTGCCGCTGTGTATCTGGTGCAGATGATCAACAGCAAGCGTAGTACTTCGTGGTCAGCGCACAGTATGCCACTATATATGTTAGGCAAAGCGTCCGGTGCACCACCCGCCTTGCTTGGCTGGGATGGCTGCTGTGGGAGGGTCGTGTCACGGCGAACAGCCCCCCAAGCATGCTGCCGCCGCATGCCATATCGTAGCTCCATCTCCTTCATCGTGTTGAGCACATTCATGACGCTGATGTCAGCATCAGCAGCAGCATGCTGTACGACAGGCCGCTCTACGGCTTTTTCATGCTGCCTGTTTGTTGTTACACTACGCCAGCATCTCTTAGCTTGGACACAGATGGCATGTCATGTGGAAACAATCACTTTTGGCTGTGTGGTTTCTAGCGCCTGTTGCAGATTCGTGCTCTTGGCTCGCCGTGCTGGTTGTGATAACTGTTTTGCCGTGCATCGCGTTGAAAAGATATCTCTCGAGTTTCTGTTTCCCATGGCCTGCCACTTGCCACATCTGTGCCAGGTGTCCATGGCCGATAGGACCATCGGGAAGCGGGGCGTCCAGCTGTCCTCGTAAGTGGCTTGCTTAAGGGGCCCTACACCCAGTGGTGTATGCAGGCATTTGGCTGGCCTAGATCCTGGTCTTCATGTATGCCTGGTAGGCTAACAAGGCAACCTTTTTGAGCTGGGTGGTTCTAGGTAGGGCATGCAGGCATGTGAAGTTGCGTGGCAGCGTCAGGGGATCGTGGATCAGCAGTCTGACCGCGCTGCCTGAGTTGACATCCTCGCGTGACACCCTAGATTGACATTGATGGAAGATTTTTGTGGGATGGTCATTTACCACGCATGGCTCTGTGCTCAACGGTTAAGCTTAATGGCAGCCCTAGCTAATGCCAGAAGAGGACTTGTTCATGCCGGCTTAATGGGTTGGGGTTGGGGAAGCTGCCCGCTTGCAGCTCGCCTCGTCATCCACATAGCAGTGCCGGGCGGCAGCCATCATGTGAGTGTGTCCACATAGCGTGGGCGGTGCTGGGCGGCAGCCATCATGTGAGTTTTTGCCAAGGTGTGACCTGTCGAGCACGCCATGATGTAGTTTTCCCCTGCCCAGGGTGCCAGCATGCACATCTTCTCTGGTTCTCCACTTGCGCTGATGACTAGACCTGCGCTGTGGACCAGCCTTGAAGTATCTCGCCAAGGTACCGTGTAGACGATGGTGGCATGCGCACATGGGCTTTTAGCTATTCTTGGACAATCACAGTGTCACCTTGCAAGTCATAGTCTGCTTGTATGTGCTGACATGCAACATGCTGACGAGGGGCGCCAACGGATCCGTAGCCGCGAGTGACGTCACCGGTGGCTAGTAGAGCCTGCCTGACAAGCGCTCATCCATGCCATTTGGTTGTGTGCCGCGGTTCCAGCCATGTATGTGATTCCACTTGCCACACCTTGGTTGCCTCCCTGGTTGGCTGGGTCCCACCTGGTGCAGGGCCGCCTACATCTTCCTTCACTACGCGCTGCTGGTCGCCTACACCGTGAAGGCGGGCGGGATTATCTCGGACAAGTTGCACACGCCAGTGTAAGTGCATTCCTCCGTGTGGGTTTGCGACGCTGGTGGTGGTAGCCAAGAGCTGCACGTGCAGGAGTGTGGGGTATGTGAAGTCTCACCGTGTGCTGCCAGGGCTTCAGCAATCACTCATGGCTAGTGGGGCGCGCATGGAGTTTGTTGCCGCTACCACACTCAAGCACACTCACGAACACTCCCTGTGGGATCGCGTCGTTTTTAATAGATTCGATGCAGCACACCGTGGATCTTCGTGCTTTCTTTGGCCACGGCAGCATGACCACGATATGCCAGCAAGCGGACGCGTTGTCCTCCGCGGATCGGTTCCAAGGTCGTCTGCCTGCGATTCGCGCTCAAACCCCGTCATGATGTTGCGTCCGATGGCCTCACAACCCTTGCTCCCTACTCTTGCCTCCTGCTCCGCGTGTGCTCCCCGTCGGAAACATGTGCCCCTCGCGCCTGCGGCATCAGCTGGGAAGGGGAAGCGCTGTTTGCCGCATCCTTAGGCTTGCTCTGCTACTTTGCCAGGTGAGCAAACGCCAAGGGCTGGCCAGGGCGCGTGGGAGAGTAACGACATCTCGTCCCCCCCTAGCTAGCTAGCATGTCCCAAACATCTCTGTGCGCCCGTTGTTTGCGCTTCAAGCAAGTAAGTCATATTCATTCTGCTCGGCAAAGCACTTGTGGGTTCTGAGCGACACCGGCGCCGCTCGTTGTCATTCTCAGTCCTGTTCTGCCCGACATGCCGTTCTATCCTTTGTTGAATAATGTGGCCACTCATTTTTTTTACATGAATGCATAACAAGTATTCAACCCCCATCTCATAAAATTGGTGCGTCGCAGCTTTGTGGGTTGGTTGCAGGACACATCACCCATCTGTGCACATCCGGCTTTTGAGTATGCCATGCGGTCTCCTTGGCAGTTGCCACGCATGCCTTCTGCGCGATGATCTGCCACCGCCACACCACCATGTCCCGTGTGGCATCACCCCCATGGCGTGGCATGGCATGGCGTGGCGTGGCGTGGCGTGACGTGGCGTGGCGTGGCGTGGCGTGGCGTGGCGTGGCGTGGCGTGGCGTGGCGTGGCGTGGCGTGGCGTGGCGTGGCGTGGCGTGGCGTGGCGTGGCGTGGCGTGGCGTGGCGTGGCATGGCATGGCATGGCATGGCATGGCATGGCATGGCATGGCATGGCATGGCATGGCATGGCATGGCATGGCATGGCATGGCATGGCATGGCATGGCATGGCATGGCATGGCATGGCGTGGCATAGCATGGCATGGCATGGTGTCCCCTCCCTGTGTCATGTGGCGTCGTGTATGGGAACTCCCCATGCTATCGTAATGCCCCCTTTGATGCATAATGACATCTTCCCCGCACACACATGCACGAGGATGTCCCCCCCCCCCCTTCCCCCCCTGCATGATCCCCCCTCCCCGCCCTTCATGGCAGCGAGCGTGTACTGGGCACCATCAACGGCCTCATGGTCGCGGTCGTGCTCGGCACATTTGGCCTCCTTGTGGTGAGCATAGGACTGAAGTAGGAGCAGAAGGAAGAGAGGGTAGTAGTGGCTCGTCGCTCCCTCCTCCTGGTGAGCGGTCAGACACTGGTTAGTGGTTGCTGCTTCCTTGGTGGTGAGGGCTTAAGACAACAAAGAAGAAAGGAATGCAGAAGCGCCATGCCGCCAGTTGGCACGAGCTGAGCAGGAGTACAACACATCTGCAGGCTACGTGCTCCCCACATACTTTTGTGGGTACCATGGCCACTGCAGGGGGGTGACTGCAAACCTACTAGTAAGCGTCGAGCAAATAGGCATAGTGCAATGCTGCACCGCACCATCCCTGTTGCAGCCACTGGCCGAAAGCCGAGAGCTTCCTCTGTCATCAAAGGCTGCTTCTAGATGGTGTTTGCTACAATGCTATCAGGGCACTCAGTCCTTCTCCCTTGGCGCGGCTACCACCAGACTCCATGTGGCTTTTCATAAACCGCAGTGCTCATGTTAACTGTGGTTTGCGTACATGGCATATCTCTCTAATGCATGTGTGTTTCGCTGCTTCTCTGCTTGCCCTACTTGCATGGCCAGTCGCTGGTAGCCATGCCTTTTGTGCCTTTGCATTGCCCCAGCATTTCTTGTCCTGCAGTCATCAAGTCGGGGCTTGCCTGTTGCTTGTTGTGGAAGTCCAAATTGATGTAACTATGTGTGCTGCTATCTTCGTGTTGGTCGCCCCACCATGGCCGGGTGACAGGTGCTGGCCGGGGCTAACGTGGAGCCATCCAACTTGCTCACTGGTGACTGGCACAACGTTCCGGGTAAAGAGCACACAGCTCCCAGTACAGTGCACAGTGTTTCCGGTACAGTGCACCCAGTTCCCAGTACAGTGCACAGTTCCCAGTGCAGTGCACAGTGTTTCCGGTATAGTGCACACAGCTCCCAGTACAGTGCACACAAAAAACAGTGCACCCACACGTCCTCATGCCTTTGCTTGCAAAACAGACCAGGTGTCGCTGAAGACAATTAGCCTCGCTACTGAGCGCTTGGATGGTTGCTTCGTTGTGTGGCAACAGACTACTAGTTACAGTGCCTATTATTAGGAGATTGGCAGTACACAGGATTACTGCTGCAGGCGGGGCTGACCCCCCACGCTGATCCAGTCTGAGATCCAGCGTGCAGCTGTTCAGCAATTGCTTGCGTTGGAGCTAAGGGCTGTCCTGAGCCACCGTCACTGGCATGCACTAATATTAGGGGGCCTCGGATGAGGTGGCGCGTGCGGAGCGTGAGCGGAAGCGGATACCCCACGTCTTCACTTGTAGCTCTTGGGTGGGCCTGGCAGCGTCTGAGCTCTTCGGGGAAAGGGAGGATTGAGTCATTTGCATTCAGCTGCAATAGTATCAAGGAGACAACCATAGTATATGTTTTTGTTTTCAATCCCGGGCAAGCATGTGTCAGATACGTGCAAGGTTCATGGCATCCTACGATTGTTGGCAACATTTTTGTAACATTGTTGCCGAATATTGGTACCATTTTTTGTTGCTCCATCACCACCGAAGCTGTTGTCTAGCGCAAACCCAGGCAAGCCACTGCAGTTACTACTGCAGCTACTACACCCATCGGATCGGATCGTTATACCGCATACCCATCGGATCGGTATACCGCATACCCATCGGATCGGTATACCGCATACCCATCGGATCGGTATACCGTATACCCATCGGATCGGATCGGTATACCCATCGCTCGTGTGCCCCCAACTCCCTTTGTTTGGGAACACGCATCGCAGACCGTGCTTGGCGCCCACCAGCACATGTTGGATGTCACGGCGACACGCCATGTCGGTCAGCACAAGCGTGTTCCTGCGATAACTCCCGTGGTGGGTGGCTGCCTGTGTGTGGATGCCACGGGTACAGAGCTGGAATGACAAGGCTGAATCCCTGCGGTCGGAACTTCTTTTCTGAAAGCTTTTACTGACGCTATAGGAACAAGTCTTTGCTTGTGCAATTGCTTGTTTTCTCGCTGCGTGCATTGCACCTGCCAGGGACCATCCCTGTCATCGCCCTCTCTTTTGTCTACCAGGTGAGCGGCCTCCTTTTCCACCAGGGGAGCGGCCAGGGGACTGTGTGTGCTGGCTCCTGCTGGTTCGGTAGCCCCTAGTCGCCATCTCCACCGCTGCCAGGTACCCAGGAGGCAAGGGAGAGGTGGGCGCCAAAAATTTGAAAAGCAACACTCAGGGTGCCCGCCATCTTGACAGCGAAAGCTGCGCCATCAGTAGGTGGATGCACAAGCGTGATAAGGTGCAGGTAATATCCCACCATGCCGGTTAAACGCCACCAGGAACGCGGGCGGTGGTAAGTGCGGGAAGATGACGATTGGGCAGCGGTTTAGTATCACAAATGCCCAGGTTGGGGCCGGCGTGTGCAGGGATCCCGGTTGTTGTTCCTACCATTCTGCTTCCACCTGCTTGGCACTCGTGCTTTTGCTGTCGCATTGTTTTGCATGTTTGCATACCAACCACAAATGAATGTGGTGGATGCTACTAGATGGTGGGTCGGTACCATACTACTAGATGGTGGGTTAGTACCATACTAGTAGATGGTGGGTTAGTACCATACTAGTAGATGGTGGGTTCATACCACACTACTAGATGGTGGGTTAGTACCATGCTACTAGATGGTGGGTTCATACCACACTACTAGATGGTGGGTTAATCTTCCTCGTAGCCATCAGGCTTGTAACAACACATTTTCTTATCATCCATAATAACACATTTTCTTACTGCATACCACGGCAATTGTAGCCTTATTTTGTTCGAACTCGTCTTCCGTCGCATCCTGGCTCTGGGCGTCCATCGCTAGTGGGCCCGACATCATTTGTTGGACCTGTGTAGTGGTAACATTCCGGATGTGTGCCGTGCCTGCATATTGTGGGTTTGGTGGTGGTGGTGGAGGGGGGGGGGGTGCTGGGGGCGGACCATCTTCCAAAACTGTGGTGGCACACAACCGCTTTGTGGCGGATGCCTGCAGAATGTGGTGCCGGTTATCTGCACATCCCTGGAGGGGGACGTCAGGAAGATCAGGTGGGTTTGGGGCCTCGCCCCTGGGACTGTGATGGGCTGCTTTTTCTTTGTCCGCCCTTTCCAGCTGCCGGTTCGCCGAATTTTCAGAATCTCTTTCTCCTTCGAACAACATACAACAACTGTGGCATGAAACAACTATCTGTTGCCAACTATGGCATGAAACAACTATCTGTTGCCAACTATGGCATGAAACAACTATCTGTTGCCAACTATGGCATGAAACAACTGTTTGTTGCCATGGGTGTGTGTAGCATGGGCCGTGCCGCGTGCTGAGTGGGGCCCCATCACCCGTGGTAGTACAATCCCAGCCACTGTTCGAGGATGGTTGCGTCTTCTTTTCTCAGTTTCAGCCTATTTACAATCACGTAGACTGCCCCTATTTGTGTGGGTACCAATACAGGAACCTTTTACCCCTAAACATAATGAGGAAGGAGGGCACCTTTGACCAGCATGGACTAAAGTCTCTCGGTATAATGCCTAGGACCCATGCTTGCTGTTTGATCAAGACCATGTATGTGGGCCGTTGTCTTTGCGGCCTTGTTATCTCTTCACATGGCAACCTCTAGGTACTTGAATTGCGGTTGAGTAGTGTAGACCTGTGAGGCTTCCTCTGCTGGATGCATGTGCATGACATGCGCATGCTAAGGCCACTGATTGACCCCTTTTCCCTTATTTAAACCGGAATAACTTTTCTATTGACTTTGGCCCCCCCCTGCTTGCCCACCCACCCGCACCGTGCCGCACGAGCAGGCAGGCCATCGTGATCGGTACGGCCATCCCCCTGGTCATGTTTGTCGCGTGGGACGCGGCAATTCTGGGGAGTGTCACCCCCCAAGTGTCGGACGCTGCGGCGTCGAGCTCGGGGGAAGTGTTCGACCCCTTGGAGTCGCTGAGGACCGCCAGTGGCATCGTTGGGGTGAGGTTTTATTGGCCTCGTGGGGGAAGGTCGTGCGAGGGTCGTGACGCCCAAGTATTGTTGGCACTGGAGGGCTAAGGTCTCGGGCACAGAGCAGGGTGGTAGAGGAGTGGGGGGGGGGGGGGGGCAGCGCAAGAGAAAGTGGGTGTGGAGCATCCCAGATCTGACAGGAATCCTATTTGATTGGGACAGGGTTGGAATACAATAGCCTATGATAGACCTATGCAGTGGAATTATGCTATGATACATACCCATCCGCTTCTCTGTCACTCTTGTTGAAAGTCGTGCCCCTGTTTCTCTTTCAATCATTTTAAAAGTCGTGATGGGACGTTTTGAGGAAAGTCTTATTCACCCACGATCCGCCAAAATCCAGGCCACGTTCTAGCTCGTTGGTTCGTGGCACTCCAACCAACGGTGCGAAATGACCGGGTGTCACGCATCTGCCTTCCCGTCGCACATGCAAGGGATCACGCTGGGAGCAGGAGTGCGTGGCTGCTCAAAGTGGCAGGGGATTGTTGGAAGGAATCTCAGTGTATGGACGGCGTTGCCAACAGTAGGAAGAACCGGATGCTAGCAGAACAGAGGATCTGGCAGCAATGATACTCTGGTAGTGTGGGAGACCATACTTGGAAGGAAGGAGGATGCCATCCCACAGTTCAGCATCCTTGACGTGGAATCTGTCCATGATTCTTTCATATTTTACACGTTTCCCCTGCGTAACTCATCTCTTCACAGTATACTGCACCTGTAGTGCATAGAATCTGTGATAGTGGTTCATACGGGGGCTGGGATTTGCGAGGTGTCAAGACGCCCTCCCCTACCAGTTCCCCGACTAATTAAGTTTTAATAAGAGATCAGGGTAGTGAGCCACCAACTGAAGAAGCCATAAAGGACGTGAGCCATCAACTGAAGAAGCGATAAGGGAGGTGAGCCATCAACTGAATAAGAGATCAGGGTAGTGAGCCACCAACTGAAGAAGCGATAAGAGACGTGAGCCATCAACTGAATAAGAGATCAGGGTAGTGAGCCACCAACTGAAGAAGCCATAAAGGACGTGAGCCATCAACTGAAGAAGCGATAAGGGACGTGAGCCACCAACTGAAGAAGCGATAAGGGACGTGAGCCACCAACTGAATAAGAGATCAGGGTAGTGAGCCATCAACTGAATAAGAGATCAGGGTAGTGAGCCATCAACTGTGACCAGATGTGATAACCTGGTTCTTCTGGCACGCAGAACAGGGCCAGCTGGCTGGGACTTGATACTTTTTAAGATGCCCTGGACTTCCCACTCTGAAACCCAGTTCTGCGAGCCATTTACTAAGGCACTAAAACTTGCTTCTGTCTCGGTTTCGCGCATTTGTCCCTGGCTCGTTGCTCATGGCTTGGGTCTGTGCGGTTTCTGCCTATTTATGTCGCCATACACTATTTATGTCGCCATACACTATTTCCACGCGGCCACCAGCCCACGGTGGAATACTTCTCGCTATCAGCCGTGGCCACGTCGTTCATCGGCTTTGTGCTGGGCCTCGCTGATTTCTTGGCCGACGGTGAGTAGGACTGGCCGACAGTGAGTGGGAGGACTGGCCGACGGTGAGGAGGAGGACTGGCCAACGGTGAGGAGGAGTGGCCAACGGTGAGTAGGAGGACTGGCCAACGGTGAGTGGGAGAACCGGCCGACGGTGAGCAGTAGCACAGGCCGACGGTGAGTAGGAGGACTGGCCGACGGTGAGGAGGACTGGCCGACGGTGAGTGGGAGGACTGGCTGACGGTGAGGAGGAGGACTGGCCGACGGTGAGGAGGACTGGCCGACGGTGAGGAGGACTGGCCAAGGGTGAGTAGGAGGACTGGCTGACCATAGGAGGACTGGCCGACGGTAAGGAGGCCAGCGAGCATTAGGTGAGGGATCATGGGAGGGCCTGCAACACGGGTGAGGAAGGGCGGAGAGTTGATCAGCAGAGCACTCGGTAGGTTTGTGATGTATGGCTTCATCATTTGTAAACTGGGCTGGACTGAAGGTGATGACAAAACTCTTCTACAGAGAGGCAGATATGTGGGTGGGTGGGTGGGTGTGGGTGGGTGGGGGGCCGGAAATAGATAGATATAGCATGAATGTAGCAAGCATTCCCTATGACAGGGTCTTCCATGAAAGGAAGTTGCTGCCTGTTATTCACGGCATGAGAACCCTTCATGAATGAACTAAGCCACGTACTTCAAGCCCACTGCTGCACATGGCTCTATCGGAACTAGAATACAGCCAGGGGTGCAGGTCACAGGTCATTGGGCCAGGGATATGGTCACTCCAGACTGGGTGCCAGCCATATATATTATATAACTTTGAGACATCAAGTATTCGATACTGTAGTTACTATACTCGATTATTATTCGATACTTCAGTTGCATTGATTATTATTCGATACTTCAGTTGCATTGATTAGTACTCGATACTTCAGTTGCATTGATTGTTATTCGATACTTCCGTTGCATTGATTATTATTCGATTCTTCAGTTGCATTGATTGTTATTCGATACTTCTGTTGCATTGATTACTATTCGATACTTCAGTTGCATTGATTAGTGCTGGATACTTCAGTTACTTTTGCCGGTCTGTACAACGGCATGCTCAGCCTTGAGGCTCTGTCTTTGGGGGATGACCATCAGGCTTTCGGCGTGCATGCTACGCCTGCCTTCACCCCTCATAAACACCCCAAGTCCAGCTTTCCTCCCAGTTGGCTGCATCGTTTGTTGGGCTGAGTATGGCAAGTTGTGTGTGTTCACACGAGAGAAAACACCTGCTAGCGAACTTTATGCAGGCGACAGCCCACGGCAAAGCCAGCTGCCATCAGGTGCGTAAACATAGCCGTTAAGTGGGATTTGGGGCCCGTGACGTCCGCCGCTGGGTCAACTTTTACGGTCCCTCAGCCTTGCACCTACCACTGCACTATTGTGGCAGCTACATGCTCACAACCGATACCCCGACCCTGTGGCGGCCGTGCACATCTGCTACTTCCATGCGCAGGCCTGAAGCTTCCCTCTGGCAAACAGCCGCTGGCCTATGGCCTGACTCTCGTCCCCCCCGTGGTGTTTGGGATTCTATTTCCGGACATCTTCTTTAAGTCGCTGGACGTCGCGGGCACGTACGGCGGTAAGCACGTGTGTTGTGGCGTGCTGGTGACCCTCTGGGTACTTGCATCTGTCACCTGCTGTCCACATGTGGGTGTGGGAGAGTGGGCTGCTTCGCTGATGTGGGATTCTCGCTCCTCTCTTTGGTGTGGGATGCTTGCTCCTTCCTTTGGTGTGGGTTGCTTGCTCCTCCATTTGATGTGGGATACTTGCTCCTCTCTTTTTGCCTTTCAAGGCCAGGTCTTGAGAGCAGGGCCGTCTGTCGCTGCTTTGCCTTGTATCGTGAGGTGTGTGTGCTAAACCGTTGCTGAAGCAAATCAGGCAGAAGGCCTGATTGCAAGTTGAATCACAGTCATCAACGTATTCTTACCTGCATATTTGTGGTTCATGACCCGTTTTCTGGAGAGATAGCTACGGCTGTCCGACGTAGTTCACTCGCATTTCATGAGCAGGAAAAGAGCTACGCATGGGGCGATGCCCTTCCGGCGGTCTCTGTTTGAAGCTGTGTTTTCGTCTCCGTAGCACGTGGCAAAACCGTTATGACAGTGCTTTACCTAGCGGGCCGCGCAAGGCCACATGTGGCCACGGGACGCCACGGTCACACGTGGTTGCGGGATTTTCGTGCCCGCGGTCACATGTGGCCGCGGGATTTTTGTGGCCGCGGCACACTGTGCTAGTGGTTAGTCGTCGGTCGGCCAAGTGTCAATGGTACTTTGGCTGAGTTCTGGTATTGCAGTGCACTGGCCGAGATGTGTCTAGGCCAGTAGTCAGTCATGCAGTCTGAGTTACCAAAGTTAGTATTGTCCAATCATCTGGTACAGGTCAGTTAGACAGATTTCAGCACTCTGCACATTTGAATCGAAACATTTACTAGAGGCCAACTTTCAATTACCTCAAACTATCTCAACTATTCTCTGGCGGCTGGGCAGCAGGACAGCATTATTATGTCCACTGCATTATGCGTACGTGAAATGAATGCATGTTGGCTCGCTTCAGGTGATTTGTTAAGGTGCATCGCAGCGTCAACTGTCAAGCATTATGGTAATGTATGAACTTGAGAGATATATGATGCAATAGGTGGCGTGCTGCTGGGTGGTTTATGGCAGGACTGCCATGCTTTTGAATTTTTCAAAGGTGTAGCTTCGAAACACTGCTCAGATGAATGGAATTTATTTTTTTTTTTCGCCTGCCTGAGAGTTACACTAGCACTTTGATGTATTCCGTCACGGAATGGCCAGCGTCAATAGGGAAAAATCTGGTCGGCACCAGGCACCATCATCCAGAGGTAGAGGGCTGTTATTTTTTCAGGTGTGTTCCACGGGCAGCAGACGCAGCTGTTGACAACCTTGATCCTGGCACCGTGCCTGATCCGGGCTTGAATTCAGCGTTGGGACAAGCGGGGGCGACTTAGAGCTGCAGGCTGGTTTGGAAAGAATCAGTCGCTGACCTGGATCGAGCGAACTAGCCGGAGGGCGAAGCCATGGGTCGAGTTTTCCATAACCTTCCCCTCGTTCCGCTGATCTGGGATCACATGTACATCTTTCCCTGGCGGACTCGCCAGCGCATTCTGATGATGCGTGTGATTCACGTCAACGAAAACGGCGCCATTCGTCACCCGGATCTTCAGTCAGTGCTGTCAAAATGTTAGAGCGAGACCCAGAGTGTGGAAAGGTGGATGGCAAAGGGAAATCCATGGCCAAAAGCAAGGCGGGTGCAAGCAGGGGGGAGAAACGTTCACGCCCTGGTTCAAGGAAATTCAAAGCCCAATGGCTCGGTGATGGGACGACATTTCCCTGGGCCAAGGTGACCACATTGCCAAGTGGAGAGATGCAGGCTGAGTGTCTGTGGTGCTGCAGTTGCCAAGCCACGTCAACCGATGCTAGGCCACTCAATGCGTGCCGCCTTAGTCGGCTCAAGGCCCATGAGATACACAGCAAGAGCCACAAGACAGCAGCAGTGGGGGCCGCGTCTCAGGTGTCCATGGGGAAGACGATAGGTGACAACACCATGACTGCTAAAGTGAGAGGCACCGATGGGATGATGCCCAGGCTGGCTACCCACAGCGGCAACGAGCAACTGGAGACTGGGGTGACCAACATGCTCCAATTTGCCTACAAGACCGGTTCCAGTGGTCGGTTCATGCTGGATTTTGAGCAGACAGCGCAGATGGTCACCTTCCTTGAGGCACAGAACTTGCTGTACCGCCAGCAGATACCCACGCCCGACAAGTACGTCAAGGACAGTATGGGATGCGAGTTTGCTGAGGCGATCCATGAGTTCTTCATGGAGGATCTGCGCGCCGACATTAGCGACTTGTCGCGGTACCTATCCTTGTCGGTGGACGGACATCCCCCGCAGCGAGCAGTGCGCTGTGGTCATTTACCCACGCAAGTATGGGCAACGGACAACCGCTTTCTCGGGCCGGCACGAAGTACCGGGGGCATCTGCCGCTGTGATGGATATCGCGGGCGCGATGTATTCTGAGCTCAAGAGCAAGGCCGGCCTCGCCACTGCCAGGCAAATGGCAGCGAAGATGGTGGGCACCTCCAGGGATGGTGCGAACGCCATGCCCGGTTGCCAAGGAGGCGCTGTGGTGTTGTGCCAACAGCAGTTTGCGCCTTTTGCAGTGCCGAGCTGGTGCCCAGGTCACAGGAACGGTTTGGTGGGCCAGGCCATCTCTGGCCATCCCTTGTACCAGAAGGTGGAGCATGTCCTTCACATGGTGGCAGCGGTCATGAACCATTCACCCAAGCAGACCCAGGAGTTCTTGCTGTGCCAGCTGGTGGATGGCCATGCAACAAAGGCTCGCATGAAGTCGGTCATCGATGTCCGCTGGATCTCCGTAAGCGGTGTCCTTGACCGCTTCATCGGCGAGTATGATGCCTTGCTCATGCACTATTTCAACCAGGTTCAGAAGGGCTGCGAGAATGCGGAGGAGTTCTACGAGGCCCTCATCGATTGCGACGTCATCCTGGGAGCTGATGGCATGCAGACCCTGCTTGAAGAGCAGGACATTGCTTTCAAGAAGTTTCAGCAAGACTCCCTTCATATCAAGAATGCTGTCAGAATCATGAAGGCGGCCAAGGACCGCATCACCCAGATGTATACCGGGGTTCCAGCTCCTCTTTTGGCAACGTGTTCCAAGCCATTCCGTGGGAGGATTTTGCATCCACTGGCGGGGTGCTGACGATGGCGGGGATCCGGGGGAGGAGAGCCTTGATCTGGGAGACGATGACGAAGAACATGTGTCAGCATCCTCCCGGGCGTTTGTGAAAGGGAGGAAAGGAAGGAAGTGGCCTCTCAGGTGCACTTTGAGGTGGTGGATGTTGACGGCGAGGAAGGTGAAGAGCTGACCACGGCCACATTGGAGAACTATGGCGTCACCTTAAAGACACGAGGCCACCCTTCCCGGGTGCGCTCTGAGAACACCGGAGTGGGCGAGTTGGTGATGAAGATCCCCTGTGAGTGACACGGAGCAGAGTCAGCCTGCAGGTTGCAAGTCTGTTGGACAGGGCCAAGCTGCAGCATTGCGCCGAGAATGTTGGTCGGCAGCTGACAGCTATGGGCCAGGTGGCACTTGACAGCATCAACACGCGATTCCCCAAGGATGTCTTCCTGCTCGCATGGTCGCTATGGGATCCCGCCTATTGGGCTAGGAACCCTTCCACCAAGCCCGACAAGGGGTCAACTCAGCTGCTGCCCCTGCTCAAGTTGTACTGCTGCTCCAAGGTGATCACCCCACCTGCTGGTAATGTAGAGGCGGGCCAGCCAGTGCAGGTCCCTACCCTAATCTCTATCCCGGACTTGACGAGGGAATATCCTGCCTTAGAGCCAGCATGATCAACTGGCCTAAGGATGGTGATGACTTCCAGCCATGGCGAAAAGTGTGAGCGGCACGCATGTCTGACTGCATTCTACTTGGCACGATGCCTACTTGGCTGTGCGTGGCTGCCATCATGGTGGACCTGTCTTGTGGCAGTGAGCCCAACGAGCGTTTTTGCTCTGCGATGAACTCCACCAAATCAAAGCAGCGGAACAGGCTACTCGCGCCCCACATGGACGTTGCGCTGTGTGCGGTCGTCACCAAGGTATCATTCGAGGATTTCAAGGTGGATGGGTTTCAAGAGGGCCCTCAAGAACTGACATAAGGCCAAGCCAAAGCTGATGTGTGGATCAACGGGCAAGCAGTAAACCACCGCCAAGGCCAGCGCGACACCCGCGACTGGCAGCAGCGATGCAGCGAACGTCCCAGAGGACCAAGTGGATGAGGAGGAGCCTCTTTGCCTTTGAGATTTAAATTGGAAGGAAATGGCAAGGCCATGGCAGGCAAGTGCCCACGGCCCACGGCCCACGGGGCCTTAGCCCTCAACCGGCTCCTGGCTAACTGCCCATGAGGTTCTTGTGACTAGTGACCATACGTTTCTTAGCTGGGTTGATCTATTTGGTGACATTTTGCTAGCGTGAACGGTTGGCACCTGTGTTTGAAAAAACTGCTTAGAGCTATACTCACAAAAAGTAGACATGTGTTATGATGCCACTTTGTGCCTTGCCACTTGCCAAGGTTTGCGACTTGCGTGGTTATTGGTTGCCCTGCACGCAAATGACCCAAGTATGAATGCAATTTTTAACATACTCAAAGGAACTAGCTGAATTTTGTATCATCATAACTCTGTGGCTCGGTATTAATAGCACACAGCAGAGAGATATCAGCATCACTTCTAAAGAGAACTAGGGTCAATTCACTTACTTGCCACTAGGCGCTAGGGTGGTGGTCAGTTGTTGCCATGTTGGCGTGCTGTGACCTTGTGTCCTTGGGATTTAAGTGCTAAGGGCGCGCGGCCGCGGGATTTGGACAGCAGAGGCTAGCGCAGCCGCGGGATTTTGACGACTGAGGCCACTGCGACCGTGGCCTGAGAACCCTTAGCCAAAACACTGTGTTGCGAGCTTTGCATAACATTCTGCCTGAGGTCTGGTTTCCTAATCACGAAGAGCTCTCCGATTTGCGGTGTGTGATGTGAGAGGGTACCTTCGGCAAGGGCCGCATGTCTACTTGAGATAGCCCATGACACTGCGGTGTTTGGACAATGGTATGCTGCATCTTTGGAAAGTTGTTGAGGGAACTGTTGGCGCTGTGTTTGTGCTTAAGTGCATATGGTAATGCTATGCATTTGGTTGCTGAAAGAAAACAGGATACAAAATATATAATATAAAACAGGATATATCAAGATATAAAACAGGATTCTCCCGATTTCTGGCCTGCGCTGGTTGTCTCCTTGATATCAAGGGTGTGGCTGGAATCTTGTGTGGTAAGGGTCAAACAGCCCGGAAGTTTGTTATTTCCTTCATTTGTTCAAGGCAGGGTATTTCCAAAGTAGTGCAAAGTAATGTGATGTGGATGCCAGATGGTTTGGACATCAGGCAGATATGGCTGTCTTCTTAAGTCTACTGTTGTAATTCCTATGGCCCTGCCTCCCTCGTTTGCATCTAGTTGTATTCACTTCATGTTTTTGTGGCAATTGTGAGAAACATAGCATTTGTATGAATCAGATGCAGTGTACTGCGAAGAATCATGGGCATGTGTGGTGCAAGTAGAGAAAGTTGTCCATTTGCACCACACACATTCTTGCATGCAGTGCTCAGGGTCGTTAAGTGACCCAATTGATGGCACTTCAAGCGAGGATTTGTACACGTGAATATTTGCAGCTGCATCACTTGGATTTGATTTCTTCTTGATTTGATTGCTTAATGCTTATGTCTCTTTCCTCTGCCCTCTTTGCTTGTTCCCTTATTGTGATCCTGCACCATTTTTCATCTAAACTTTATTTGGTGCGGGTGTTTATGGTGTGGACAGTGCTGGTCCTGTTTGGTCTTCAACCAGCCGCTATGTTGTGGTCGGAACGGTATGGCAACCGGACGGGTGGTCAGAAAGATCTGGCCCCGCCTATTTTACCACCCATTGTGCCTGGAGGGAAGTTCACCATTGCTGCAGTCGCACTGGGAGCAGCAGCCATCATTGCTGGGGAAGCTGTCACATCTCTGGCTAGCTATTTTTAGGTACACTATTTACCAAGTTAGCGAATTGGCGCAAGCACGTATGCTTTGCAAATATTTGGACAGATGTATGTACATTATATATTATTTATTCTTAGAACCATCGACATGGGCGCTATAAACAGTTTGATTGCACGGTAAGCCATTGATGAGATCTGTATCCGAGAAATGTGGTAGATCTACAAATTATGCCATGTGGCGGGCTGACAACATGTTAATTAGCATGACTACACTGTAATGAAAACAACGTACGTGCTGCGGTTTAGCTGCGGCTATATGCATGGATGTGGTTAGTGCAACCGTAACTATGCGTTTATCAATATTATAATTCCTGGAAGTGTCGATGGTCGAGTTTCTTATGGCACAGTTGGAGATGGCGACTATGCATGCCGGCCACTAGTAGCCTACTTTCTTGATACAAAAGCTTTTGCATTTCAAGAACTTGAAGAGCTAGACACATCATTTATGCATTTCTCATGATAGAACGTCCACATGCAGGTGCACATCTGATGTACGATTAATTAGTTACTTAATTAGCACGGAGACTGTCATGTGGATTCAGACGTACCTAGAACCTCGGACAGCTACAGCCCCGCTTATCGACTCCCTCACTCACACGTTTCCTTCGGGACCACGCCATCAAGGTGTGTCCGTCTAGAAAGAAGTGTGCAGCCGCTCCTAAGTAAGTAAGTAAGTAAGTACTTGCGTGTCATGCGCAAAGGCATGCCACGGAGTACTATGCTAATCTCATTAGAAAAATAATTACACAAAAGTTTAGACAAATATCGTCTGCATCATCCCCCAACCGTTAAGCACTAGATGGGGATGTAATCCTCATCCGAGCTGTCCTCTACTGTAATGGCAGACGAGGCGGTAGTGTAGCGGCTATCCTCAGGACCAATAACCTCCACCTGCGGACTTCTACCCTGGCTAGCAACGGGCCGCGGGGCCCGTGGGGAGAAAACAGGAGCATACCCCTCGGGGAGGTGCTTATCGCAGATGGCAGCCCATTTCTCCTTGTCAATCATGCGGGCGCGGAGTACGGATAGTCCCAGAAGCCCTGCATCTTCAAGCAGTTGTGTCACATAGGTCCGGGTCGCGCCGCGCCGGTGCCCGGCGCGCGCAAGTTTTGCCAGTGGGTTGCGATGGGACAAGGGGACCCTGCCATAGGAGGAGGTGTCTACCTGGTTGGCCCGTCTTAAGCCCCCCGGCAGGGCCCACAGGCTGCTCCTAGCCGTGCCCCTAGCCATGGGCAGTTATGTAGCTAATATTAGCAATAATAGCAATGCACCTTTGAATGCTACTGCGCCAGCTGCCCCCCACGGCCCAACTCTTCCATATTTTTATTTCTTACGTAAAGTCCATAAGACCCCGCTTGAGGTCAGGGGAATTTCTGCATCACATAAAGCCCCCCTTAAGCCGCTGTCTAAGTGGATTTGTTACGCACTTAATCAATTGCTCCCTGATGCATGCCAACACTTTATGGCAACGCACTTTGGCGTGCGCTGGCATCAGAAGCCCAGGCAGCTGGCTTGTCATCAACTCTTTCCAGGTGCGGGAACGTCTACAACTTTTTAGCCGTACCAAGACTTTGCTACAGAAAAGATCTCCGGTACAGTTTGATCCTTATGATTTTACCACTTTGTACACCACACTAGATCTGCAAGACTTGATTGACCCATCGGCTGGGAAAGCTTATTGATCGCCCTGTCTATGCACCGCGATGCAGACCGCTGCAGTCCAGCCCTACCATGCTCGTTCATGCTCAGAAGAAAACAGTGGTGGCATGGCTTACCGCTGAGGAAGTGCGAAAGGTTACATCTTAGGCATGCCTTTCAAAGAAAAAATTGCGAATTAACACCAACAGCTAGCGCCGAGCTCGTCACCGCTAGTTGCCTCAAGCAGTGGATCAAATTTCTAGCTAGTCGACAATACATTTATCTCCTTTGCAGGTCAGGTTTACAAAGCAAACGATTGGCATGCCTATGCATGGGGACCAATTGCCCCACCAGGCTATTAGCCAACTTGTATCTGTATACATTCGAGCTCGCCGAGTCGACTTCATGGAATGTAACTTATTGCTGCAATTGGGACAATTAAACAGACACTTACACGTTTTGTGCAGACTTGCAGATATATTGATGGTTGTCTCCTTGATATTGATGATGTTATTTCCATGGACAACCCTAGCTTCCATGCTCATCTGTATCAAGCTCCCGGGAGACCAGGTATTTATCCGCAAGCTTCGCTCACGCTCAAGCTTACTTCTTCTGCTGCCATGGCGATTAATGCAAGTACCTTGATCTCAACATTACCCACAATCGACGTGCGCGGCGTACCAGGATCTATGACAAGCGTCTAGAGCCGAAGTTCAGCATGATCTAGTCAATTCCTTTTCCTGCCACCGACGTGCGCTCTCTCAGATACAGCCAAGTATGGTGTGGTCCTCAGCCAGTTACATCGTTTTTCTAGGTTTTGTTCATACAAACAGGACTTCATCAAGGAGTTTGTACGCCTGTTACGGCGCTCTGATTTTTGAAAGGATACAGCCTGTGCAATATGCTTAAAAGCAGGTCAAGAATTTTCTCATCAAAGCAACGTCCCCATAGTATATATATTAAAAATATAATTACTTACAGCAGAGTGAAATCACTCAAACCAAAGCAAACGCCCAGCTATAAACCTTTATACAGAGCCATGTCAAAGCTCTATACTACGATAAGACCATGATGGAAACGCCTAACGGGAGGAACCTAATACTAAGCCCTGCTGCACCGCAAAATCAGCCCGCGTACGGCGGAGCATGATGTCAGCCATGGCCCGAGTCAGCGCCACCGACAAGCGCTGACGCCAATATGACGTCCAGGTCCGCGCCGACCATGGGGCCCGCTGGCCCTCCAGGTCCAGCCGGTCCTCCCGGAGCCGGCAACACTCCTTGAAGAAGGCGGAGGTCAGGGGCCCCATGGCCCCAAACTCCTCCAGGACAAAGGGCACCACACGATGGTGCCCGACGTCGCCGTAGGCCAGGAGCTTGGCCCGCTCCGCCCGGTCCGCCGTGTAACCTGCCGTGAGGGAGGCCCCAGCCACGTGGCTAAGAGCCAAGGGCCGCGCCACCGAAACGTCAATAAGCAGATGCCGGCCACCCCCCTCAAAGTCCAGCACCACGATGTCAGGCCGGTGGTTGGGGGAATAGAAGGCATGCAGCGCCATCCGCATCCTCGGACCGGATGTTCGCGTGGGGGAAAACCGACCGAATCATGGCGAGCACCACCGTCAGGAGGACAGTGTGCAAATACAAATACCAATTCTGATTCTGTTGGCCCCCCATATGCAGGCAAGGTAGTGAGTCCCCGTGGGATCCAGCGGCTGCCCACAGCTACCACAAGGCCGCCCGGCCGGAACAAGAGGCTGCGGGGCAAATAGCTGGTGCCGGAGCGCCACCGCCGAGTAGTGGCTGGGAGCCAAGGCGAATGGGGGGGCCATGGGAAGAGCACGAAGGTACGCCGAGCCCACACTCCGCAAGGAAAGCGAGAACAGCCACGCACGTCCCTGGGCGTTGAGGTCCGCGAAAAGAGCAATCCAATCAGCCGTGTGCAGAATACCCGCGTAGGTTTTCTGGTGTTTATCGATGACGCGAGCAGGGAATGCGGCGGGAGATTGAACGGAGGCGACCGAGGGAGTGCCGCGAGGGAGGTGGCGCTGTACCGCCTGAGCGGCACGGACGGGAGAACAGGCCTGCTGGATCTCAGCATAGGCCTCCTGGATGGCGGTGACGAAGGGCAAAGGGCTGCTGGGGTCCAGGAGGTCAGGCGCTGCCGTTGCCAAAAGGGGCAGGAGCCGGCAGCTTTCCGCCCACGACTGAGCGACGGAGCCCAAAAATGCTGCTGGGGCCAGCCGGGCGGCACGAGTCAGACCGCAGCCACCCATCCGTGCAGGCAGGGAGGCAATGCGAATAGCATGTGGCGGGAGGTCGGGGCCCGGGACCAGCTGCGCCAAGGCCGACTGGATGCGTTCGTCGTGGCCCTCGGCGGCCAGCCGGCCGGACCTGAGCCGGAAGAGCGCCCCGGAGCCAGTGAACGACGCGAGGGTGCGCGCAAAACCACAGAAGCAGACCCTTGGTCTGCGAATCATGAAGGCGCGCAATCAAGGGCAGTACCTCAGTGCGTGCCTCGAGGGCGGCCCGCAGAGCATCGATGACAAACGCGGGGTCGCCAACCGGAACGCCGAGGACATCCAACCCATGGAGGCGCTCGTCCCGGCCCAAGAGCTGGGGCGGAAAGCCGGAGCAATCACCTTGGGGCGAGTACACCGCATAGTATATATATTCGGTGGACCTGGACGTCATATTGGCGTCAGCGCTTGTCGGTGGCGCTGACTCGGGCCATGGCTGACATCATGCTCCGCCGTACGCGGGCTGATTTTGCGGTGCAGCAGGGCTATTAGGTTCCTCCCGTTAGGCGTTTCCATTGGTCTTATCGTAGTATAGAGCTTTGACATGGCTCTGTATATAGGTTTATAGCTGGGCGTTTGCTTTGGTTTGAGTGATTTCACTCTGTTGTAAGTAATTATATTTTTATAATATATATTCGGTGCAGGCCTACCTCGAGGCCCACCCCACCCACGCTGTCGTCAAGGTCGACTGCCACAACGCGTTCAACAGTTTGTCCCGCGCCAGCATGTTTGCGGCAGTCATGGAGTCCTTCGAGGACTTGTACGCTTGGACAGCCGTGTGCTACGGCCAGCCAGCCCGGCCAACTGGTTCACATCATGGAGGACGACACTCGCGGCGGCCTGCTGTCGCGGTCGGGCACCCGGCCAGCAAGGGGACCCCCTGGGACCCCTGTACTTTGCCGCCCCCCTCCAGGGTTGCCTCCAAGCGGTCCATGCTGCCCACCCGGCGGTCGCTATCAAGGCCTACTTGGATGATATCTACCTCCTAGGCCCTGTGCCGGACACCACCGCGGCTCTGCTGGCACTGCAGACCGCGGTGGCCGACATCAACCTCCAGTTGACCCTGGCCAAGTGCGCGGTGTACTCGCCCCAAGGTGATTGCTCCAGCTTTCCGCCCCAGCTCTTGGGACGGTACGAGCGCCTCCATGGGTTGGATGTCCTCGGCGTACGTTCCGGTTGGCGACCCCAAGTTTGTCATCGATGCTCTGCGGGCCGCCCTCGAGGCACGCACTGAGGTACTGCCCTTGATTGCGCGCCTTCATGATTCGCAGACCAAGGGTCTGCTTCTGTGGTTTTGCGCTCACCCTCGCGTCGTTCACTGGCTCCGGGGCGCTCTTCCGGCTCAGGTCCGGCTGGCCGCCGAGGGCCACGACGAACGCATCCAGTCGGCCTTGGCGCAGCTGGTCCCGTGCCCCGCCCTACCGCCACATGCTATTCGCATTGCGTCCCTGCCTGCACGGATGGGTGGCTGTGGTCTGACTCGTGCCGCCCGGCTGGCCCCAGCAGCATTTTTGGGCTCCGTCGCTCAGTCGTGGGCGGAAAGCTGCCGGCTCCTGCCGGCCCCTTAATTTTGGCAACGGCAGCGCCTGACCTCCTGGACCCCAGCAGCCCTTTGCCCTTCGTCACCGCCATCCAGGAGGCCTATGCTGAGATCCAGCAGGCCTGTTCTCCCGTCCCGGCCGTCCGTGCCGCTCAGGCGGTACAGCGCCACCTCCCTCGCGGCACTCCCTCGGTCGCCTCCGGCGTTCAATCTCCCGCCGCATTCCCTGCTCGCGTCATCGATAAACACCAGAAAACCTACGCGGGTATTCTGCACACGGCTGATTGGATGGCTCTTTTCGCGGACCTCAACGCCCAGGGACGTGCGTGCATGGCTGTTCTCGCTTTCCTTGCGGAGTGTGGGCTCAGCGTACCTTCGTGCTCTTCCCATGGCCCCCCCATTCGCCTTAGCTCCCAGCCACTACTCGGTGGCACTCCGGCACCAGCTATTTGCCCCGCAGCCTCTTGTTCCGGCGGCCTTGTGGTAGCTGTGGGCAGCCACTGGATCCCACGGGGACTCACTACCTTGCCTGCATGGGGGGCCAACAGAATCAGAATTGGTATTTGTATTTGCACACTGTCCTCCTGACGGTGGTGCTCGCCATGCATGGTTAATTCGGTCGGTTTTCCCCCACGCGAACATCCGGTCTGAGGATGCGGATGGCGCTGCCTTCTATTCCCCCTACCACCGGCCTGACATCGTGGTGCTGGACTTTGAGGGGGCCGGGTGGCCGGCATCTGCTTATTGACGTTTCGGTGGCGCGGCCCTTGGCTCTTAGCCACGTGGCTGGGGCCTCCCTCACGGCAGGTTACACGGCGGACCGGGCGGAGCGGGCCAAGCTCCTGGCCTACGGCGACGTCGGGCACCATCGTGTGGTGCCCTTTGTGCTGGAGGAGTTTGGGGCCATGGGGCCCCTGACCTGCGCCTTCTTCAAGGAGTGTTGCCGGCTCCGGGAGGACCGGCTGGACCTGGAGGGCCAGCGGGCCCCATGGTCGGCGCGGTCCTGGACGTCATATTGGCGTCATGCAGCGCTTGTCGGTGGCGCTGACTCGGGCCATGGCTGACATCATGCTCGATCCGCCGTACGCGGGCTGATTTTGCGGTGCAGCAGGGCTATTAGGTTCCTCCCGTTAGGCGTTTCCATTAATTATCGTAGTATAGAGCTTTGACATGGCTCTGTATATAGGTTTATAGCTGGGCGTTTGCTTTGGTTTGAGTGATTTCACTCTGCTGTAAGTAATTATATTTTTAATATATATATATATACCGGCCGCCTTTAATCGCACCTTTAGTCTTCAAGGTCATCATTCTGACGATCCTGACCTACGGCGCCGAGACCTGGACACCGACGTACGCGCGCAGGATCGAGCTGGAGCAACGCCTCGACAGCAACATCACCTATAGATGCTGCGCAAGGCCCTTAACATCCCCTTAAATTGTTTTGCACATTAGTAATTATGAGGATTTGTACGCTGATCAGTGATTTGCCCTATGTTTCCCACATTCTTAGGCACAGCCTGGCGCCTGGGCCTAGCCGGGCACCTGGCCCGCACAGATCAGGTAGACACATCATTTAGACTAGCTGGCATCAAGCCCGCCCAGCAGCCTGGAGTCACGTTATGTCCTCACCTGGCGTGCCCCAGCCCGCGCGCGGCAGGGCCGCCACTGTTAAAATCGAGTTCGAATTTTATTAAAGGATAATTTTACGGTAATCAGGTTACAAACTCAGAGCCAAGCCCCCAGCTTAATTTACCAGCGCAACCATAGCCATTGCCAGCATAGCAGCAACAACCGTTGGACCGCCGCAACACAATGCTGGCTTTTGGATCATCATCGTCTGTCAGGCGGCTAGGCTAGCCTGCAGCGCTAGGCACCGACGCAAGCCTGGGAACGCATCTCCGTTACACATCTCCGTTACAACACACCAGCCGAGTACCGACCAATCGACACACACCAGTATCTCGCCACTTGTCACGCCAGCCGGCAGTACCCAGAATCCTAGTCCGCACCTCAGTACCGGACCAGTGCCGCACAGCCAAAGTCTAGGGCGTAACTCACGAGGCATAACGCACACAGCGTAACTTAAATCGTTGTGGATCACACAAGCCAAAATTCAGCCGAACCTCAAAACGGCTAAGTCCCAATGCGCCGAATTAACCCGAACGCCTCGAACCACAAAATGGCTAAGTACCGGCACACAATCATTAATTATTTCCATGTGACTGCGAGCTGAAACCTATAATATAACACCAGCCGCTTTTTCCCGAGCAGTCACACATCCCACCAATCATTATCTCACTCAGCTCGAGAGTAACCGACAGACACCTCACCAGGAAGCACTAACACAGGACGCTATGTACTAGGGGAGTCCGCACCCCTCACTTGGCGCCCATTCACGCCCTGGTAGTACAACCAGCATCTGTCAGTAAGTCAAGTAAGCAAGCGAGAATACAAGACTGATCAAAAGACCACCCTCGGCTCCAACACCAACCACACCCTGAACCCACGGACTTTCACACATCACCAACCACAGTCCCCGCCTCCGATCAGGTCCTCAACCCAGGACCATCCCATCAGGTACATCCCCACCAAGATAGAGTTATCCAACCGTACTGGGTCATCCTGAGATGGGCTCGATCCAGGGGTCATTCCCAGCCCACATGTAATGCGTCCCAACGCCTGCCAGCCTGAAATTCTCATGCCACATGGTCCATTGCCCAGATCTACATCAAACCCTCCAGCAGTCCTTGCAGATCCCCGAGAGAGCCCCCCATGACCATCCGCAGGAGGCGATACTGGTCGCGCGCCCCAGCAAACAGCTTGGTCAGCGCATCAGCCGGGTTGAGCTTCCCAGGTAGATGAAGCACGCTCACTGCGTATGACAGTTCCTTGAGTAGTAGGAAATCCAGGTCGCGCGTCCTGGACAGGCTGTTGAGAATGAAACTCACAAGCGGCTGACTGTCGGTATGCACAGTCGTGGTCAGTACCAAACGAGCATCCAGCCACTTGCCCATCCAGCGCAGAAATTGCTCTAGATACAGGGACGCCTTGATGCACTCACACACCCCGCGACACTCATTGGTATCCGATCCAACTGCCACCCTGCGGCACAACCTAGAGTACCACCCACAGAGCGAACCATTGCCCTTGGGGTTGGAGAGCACAAACAAGCCGCCCATGCGAGCTCTCGTCTTGGTGAGCTCCCTGCCCTCGCCAGACGTGTCAGCAAAGCAATGCAACACAATCGGCTGAGAAAGAGACAAACCAGAAAGTACTACACCCTGGCTCTCAGCAACATACTGCTTGATCACAGACGGAGAAACGAGAGCCAACACCTCATCCACAGTCCTACTTAACACCAGCAGGTCAGGCCCACACACCGCTGCCATCCAGCCGAGCTTGCCACGCAATCTGCTCCACAAACCCTTGGCGCACAACTCCTCCACATCGCGCATGAGCTCCTCCCTGTACTTGTCAGGAATACCCAAGTGCATCCGGTGCTTACCCGACACCACCCGCAGGGTTTGCACCACCCCGCAAAACACCCGTGGCGTCTGCGGCCCCAATTGCTGCAACTCACCCACTGGGAACCGCCGCCCAATGTCAGCATAGAATGCATGCAAGGCTGACCGCGAAGCAATGACACGCAAGTCATCCCCATGCAGTTGTACAAACATAGGACCAGACGGCATCCGCGCCACGAACAACGATGGGTCGTAGGGAGATACCTCAAACTCTGCGATCTCACCCAACGCACGCATGAGGGTTATCCTCCAAACAATCGACGCGCTCTGCAGACCCTCTATAGCCTTGCACAGACCCATGAACTCAGACGTGACCACCTCCTTCCAGAACGGCGGCGTCTGCACCACTAGAGGCGGAGTACCCTCCCACACCTCTTGCGCCACTTCCTCGCTAGAGTTAGGGAATGCGCGCTTGACATCAATGGACGCACACGCGTAGTCCTTGCCTTCGTCCAGAAAGCTAAGAAAAATCATGCTAACCATCCTGAACGTGTCCCATGCCATCCCTGGGGTGTAGAGCTCCTCCTTGGCCAGCGGGCTAGTACCTGCAAACTCTTGTGATACCGGCCTCACGTAGCAGATCTCCACACCTGCCTTCACCTTGTGGGACAGCACCATCTTCAGCGGAAGCACCCTAGCCCCCTTCGGCACCGTGTCAAGCGGTTCATACACCCCGTAGCCCTGCCACTCCTCAAGTGCCTTACGGAATGCACACCACCAGCTCGAGAACCCACTAGGCGTTGACATCTGCAGTACAAGCTCAGGGAATGTGATCGGGGAATGTGCGGCTATGTCCCTCTCAGTGATTCCTAGGCTGTTGGGATGCAGTAATGCAGGCATAACCAGGTCAGCAGCTGGCGGGAGATCAGCGCCCCACGCTACACCCTCCGTACCCGACAGTGCTGCTAGCCTAGCCACTGTGCTGCAAATGCGACTGAGAGGCTCGACTGACTTGTAAGACTGTAGCTCTATCGACCCGTGACCTACTCGGGTTAGCAATGAGCTCTGAATCCGCACATCAGGATGGTCCAGGAAAGGAAGTCCCAAAATGGCGGGTCCATCATACCCCTCGAGCACGCAAAACGGCGTCTCTCTCCCCAAGATCGTCAGCATTACCTCACCCCGCACCGGCATCCTCACTAACCCGGAGAAGTCCTCCACATACCTCCACCTGGACGCAGTGCACGGCAGATGCCTGGCTACTCCCTCACCCAGCAAGCACACCACCGCGTCAGTGTCCACTTCCAATCGACAACTACCCAGCCCGTCCGAATACCAGTTGGCAAGCTTAGAGACCGCAGCCACCAGCTCACCTGGCTCACCTCTCTCCTCGACAGCCTCGCTGTCGTCCATGGGGCTGTCGCCCTCACTCGGCAATATAGGCCCCGCGTCGGCCAACCCGCCAACGCCACCAGCCTGCTGCCCCGCACCTGCGGTCAATGCCCCAGCATCGCCGGCCCGTGCAACCCCACCTTCGGCTGGCTCACCCGCCTCACCGGACCGTGGTACCATCCCACCTTCGGCCACCCGCTCCTTGCCGGCCCGCGAGATGTTGCCCCCCAACTGCCGCTGCTCGCCCACCGTGGCAGCGCGTCGAGCTTCCTGCAGGCGCTCCACTAGGCGGGCTAGTACCGCGGCGCGCTGCTTCTCCTGGTCGTCAACGGCTGGGGCAACCCCCGAACCGCCCGACCCCACGCTAGCGGGACCGCCCTTGGAAGGTGGCAACCCAGCTTCCGGCGAAAGGGAGCGAGTAGGTTGATCAGGCCCACCCCCCTCCCTCACCCCCCCTGCAGCCCCGGGATCCCCCGCCTCACCCCCAGCCTGCACACTGGGGTCCCTAACACCTTCCTCAGCGGGTGGGTCTGGCGGCCCCAGCCCGTCATAGTAGGGGCGCAGGTGTTTCCACGCTAGCAGCTTGTCGTAGCAACTGTCCTCTAGCGCTACCGAAGCAAGCATGTGATCAGGATCGATCTCCTTGACCACACCGGGACCTCTCCATAGGCCCCGTTTTCCATGACTGCCCTCCGCGTAGGCCCAGACCCTGGCGTTCACGCACGGCACATAAACCTGTCCACGTCGCAGGTCCATCTTTACCATGCGCACGTAACGATCGCTCAAATAATCCCTGTACTCTTCCACAGCCTCAGGTGACAACAAGCCCATCTCCACTCCCTTAGGCGTGACTGCCACCTGCCCACCCAACACCTTGACCATTACACGGTTGTTGAGACATTGCTCTATCTCATTGCAGATCACCAGCCTCTCACGATACGAGCCTGTTCTCATCTTCTCCATGCATGCCATCACCTGCTTCGATGTCTGTATGTGGCGCTCGACAAGACCCTGGTGCTCGTGGTCAGCTACCCCAGCAAGTTCTATCTTCCCCACACCCGGCTCACCCACACAGCACTCAAACTGCTGATCGCACTCCAACACAGATGCCACACCAAACTTGGACCTGAGGAGACGCAATGCATCACACAAGTGCTCCTTCAGCTTGCGCTCAAGTGGCACCATGACCTTGTACCTGGAGAACCTGCCCACTGCAAGCACGTAGTCTCTGTCGTCATACATGAATACATCACACTGCACCACACCTCGCTCAAACTCTGGCCTACGTGCATGGAACTTGTGCGGTTTAGGTGCCCGCTCCTGACATTTGCGACACCTTAACCACACCTGCTTGCACATATCCACTAAGTCTGTGAACCCTAGCATGGCTGCCCACTCCTCACCCGCATGCCCATGCCCTAGTGCTTTGTGTAACCGTGTGGCCATGTTAAGTACACTGAGCGACCCGGCTGCCTCACCGCACGCCGCACCATTCACATGTGCTGAACTAGGGTCTGGTGAGGTACCACCTACCGGCGGCCCGCCCGCTGCGGTGTGCCCCCCTGCAGCGCCTCCAACCCACTCATTCCCCATCCCCTGAGACACTGCCCTTCCCCCTTCTGCAGCTGTCCCATGCTCCAGGTGGCCCCCCTTCTCCCTAGTGCCTGCTAGCACCGCCACCTGAGCACCCAGGTAGGGTGAGTACACCTGGGGGGTCGAGCTGGCCTCCCCTGCACCAGCCCGCATGCCAACCTCACCTAGTCACCTACGGCCACCGCCCTGGGCCGCTGGGCACAGGTGAGTGTCCCTCGCAAAGTGCCCTGGCTGCCCACACCTGTGACACACCGCTGGTGCTTGCGAGTTGGCGTTGCTGCGTGCCTGGAGAGTGTCCTTGTGCCTGTGATAGCAATTGGCTGCCATGTGTCCCGACTTCCCACACACAAAGCATGCCCCATGCACCGCCGGCTGTGCACGCTGCTGCTGCTGTTGCTGCTGCTGCTGCTGCTGCTGCTGCTGCGAGCGCTGTTGCTGCTGATACGGCGACGCAGCTGGCTGTTGTGCATGCTGCTGCTGCTGCGGGTATGGCTGCTGTCTACCTTGCTGCCATCGCTTCCCAGGCATGCGCTGCGCTCGGCTGAAGCTGCCCTTATTGCCCCTACGCATCGGGCCCCCATTGCCCCGAGGCCCGCTGGGCCCCGCGCCGCTAGAGCCACCACCGCCCGCAATGGCGGCCACCTTGCCCCCATCCGGCGCTTTAGCAGCACCACCTTGGGCACCACCAGAAGAAGGAATGGAATTCACAGCGACAGGCGGTAATGCAGGGGAAATCAGACCCAGCTCATTGAGCTTACCTTGGGCCCGCAGTTGGGCCACCATGTCCCTCTCCTCACCCTCGACAATGCCCGTGATAACCTCAATCGCCTTATTGAGATCATCCTCGGCTTTCTCACGCTTGAGAGCTGCCATGGCATTCTGGAAATTAAGGTCCTTGGCATTGCGAACATAACGGTCCACCACCGCCAGTTCCACCACCGGAATGCCATCCTTTACACTCTCGTTTCTCGCATTTCTCAAAGCGAGAAGGTCGAGTGTGTAGGGACGCTTCGGCACCCAATTATAAATGCCAACATGACGAGACTTGGCAGATGCTTTCGATTCAAGAAGTGCTGCACGCAACCTACCTCCAATTGCAGCGCCCTCGATTTTCTCGTCACGGCAGGAGCGCAGGCAATTTACTAGAATGGCGTTGTCGGCTCTAAACATTCCGGCATCCCGGAATAGCCCATACAGATCCTCGGTTTTATCTGCATGATCCGCCACAAACGCCTCAAACCTGTCACAGAAATCCTCTACCAATGTCACTGCCGCATCAAGAGGAATTGTCCCGACTCGTGTTTTGCACAGCTCTATCAAATTCTTCTCATTTCTTAAATCCTTCCACCCAGTACGCTTTCTCGAATCCGTCTCTTCTTGTTCTTGATCCGACATTGCTACGTTTTTCCTTATTAATTAACCCCGTCCTAGTACATGTTAAAATCGAGTTCGAATTTTATTAAATGATAATTTTACGGTAATCAGGTTACAAACTCAGAGCCAAGCCCCCAGCTTAATTTACCAGCGCAACCATAGCCATTGCCAGCATAGCAGCAACAACCGTTGGACCGCCGCAACACAATGCTGGCTTTTGGATCATCATCGTCTGTCAGGCGGCTAGGCTAGCCTGCAGCGCTAGGCACCGACGCAAGCCTGGGAACGCATCTCCGTTACACATCTCCGTTACAACACACCAGCCGAGTACCGACCAATCGACACACACCAGTATCTCGCCACTTGTCACGCCAGCCGGCAGTACCCAGAATCCTAGTCCGCACCTCAGTACCGGACCAGTGCCGCACAGCCAAAGTCTAGGGCGTAACTCACGAGGCATAACGCACACAGCGTAACTTAAATCGTTGTGGATCACACAAGCCAAAATTCAGCCGAACCTCAAAACGGCTAAGTCCCAATGCGCTGAATTAACCCGAACGCCTCGAACCACAAAATGGCTAAGTACCGGCACACAATCATTAATTATTTCCATGTGACTGCGAGCTGAAACCTATAATATAACAGCCACCCGTGGACTTTTCGTGATAGACTCGGCATGGATATGTGCTACCGTAGACGAGACGAGCTCATGCACCCGGGCAACCTCCTGGTTTGTCTGTAATATGGAGGCAGATGGTACTCAAAGATATATGGCATGCATGCAAGTATAGTGATGAAGGCGCGGGTGCCGTCACTGCCGTGCCGCCTTCCCCACTCAGGGGACAAGGCGGCTCATGCAGCCCCCACCAGTCGACTGCTCACCCGTTAATTCCCGGCGCCTCCGGCTCCCCTGAGGACAAGCAGCGGTTCCTCTCTCGTCGCAAGAGGTTGCACGACCTCACGTACCCGGACCCTGCTGGACGACGACCTGACTCCCCGCTCAGCAGCAGCAGCGACGCGATCTGTGGCCTGAATTATTATATACCTAGCTCCGCCACCAGCAGGACCCCCAGAAGCCCATTAGGTGTACTGGAGGGGCGGGGACCTGATGATCAACCACATGCAAGTTGTGGCCGCCCCCTGCGGGCCATATATTCTAGCCGGCTAGAATATAGCCCTAGTAGCTTGAATCCTTGTTGGCAGTCACTGCCGCCATGGCAGCCAATGATGCCTAGAAATATGTTTGCATAGCCGAGCCACCATACCTAGTCACGTGCACGTACCGCTAACGCACGGTACACAACCAGCCCGGCATAGCCTTACTCCTTCTACTAATTAAAGTTAGCTTAGCCTTTGTTTGTCGTACAGCCATGCTACGTCCTGGCTATGATCAGATTACTAGTTGCCCACGCTCCTTGTTATGATATGCTCACATGGGTCTTATTGCACCCACAGAACTTGCCGGATCGTCTATCGTGTCCGATTAATTGCTGCTATGGCATGCCTCTGGCATGAAGGAGATATAGGGGGTCTCTGCCCTTTCTTCCTGTTGTGCGCACTACGGTGCTCCGTGACTCCCCATGCAACGGGAGCACGAGTTTAATTTTAATTGAAAATGATGAAGGAGACCACCCCCAAGTCTGTGGGGGGTCCGCCTGTGCCCACCGGCCGCACGTATGGCATTCATAGCGGTACGTTCAGGCCGTGGTGCCCGCACAACCCTGTAACTAGGACCTATAGTAGATAGCTTACATCATCCATTCCATGCATCCCATGTTCCCCTCCCACTGCATGAGAACTTATGCTCACGGGACGCCTTGTCACGTGTCGACTCCAAAAGCAAAACGAGTTTTGGAAAAGGAGCTTTCCGGCTCCCAGCCCAACCCACTCGCCATCGACCTAGTTGCCATGCAGGTCCGTCTGGGCCCGCAAACCCATCGCCAGCAAACCCATCGCTGGCCAAGCGCCTCGCCCGAGCCCAAGAAACCCTGCCACGAACACAAATGGCGATAGTACCTACCAGCTATAGCTAGACTAGACTACGAACGCTTTTTTTCTTTCAGCAACTGGCTGCATCTGACCAAAGAAAAAGAATGCGCCGAAATTTGGTAGTCACTGCCGTCATGGCAGCCATGCCTATAGAATGTTTGCCCAGCCGTGCCACCACACCTAGTTGGTCACGTACGTGCGCCGCTAATTAACGCACGGTCCCCATATAACCAGCCATAATAGCCTTAATTACCTTATTAGCCCATGTACAGCCATGCTACGTCATGCATGGAGCCCTACATGATCAGATTACTTGCCCACACTTCTTGTTAGGATGTGCTCACATACATGGGTCTTATTGCACCCACACAACTTTCCGGATCGTCTATCGTGTCCGATTGCTGCTGTGGAATTATTAATTAATTAATTAATTAATTAATAGACAAGTGACTGCGTCACGTGAGCATAATAAGTCCTCAGTGGGAGGGGAACATGGGAAGGAATGGATGGTGTAAGCTATCTAGGTCCTAGTTACAGGGTTGTGGGCACCACGGCCCGAACCGCTATGAATGCCATACACGACCTCACACGCGGAGCCCCCACAGACTTGGGGGTGGTCCCCTACATCACTACTTGCCATCTATCGTTGCGTACCATCTGCCTCCATATTACAGACAAATTATAGCCAGGAGGCTGCCCGGGTGTGATCCCGTCACGTCTATAGTGTAGCACATATCCATGCCAAGGAGTCTATCACGAAAAGTCCATATGCACGGACCGTGGCGGCCCTGCCGCGCGCGGCCGCCTGGGGCACGCCAGCCGGTGAGGACATATCGCCCATGCAGGCTGGGCGGTCTTGGTGCCAGCTAGTCTATTTGATGTGTCTACCTGATCTTTGTGGGCCAGGTGCCCGGCTAGGCCCACTGAGGCGCCTGTGCCTAAGAAATTGTGGGAAACATAGGGCAAATCAGCGTACAAATCCTCATTATACTAATGTGCAAACCAAAGGGCCGGATGTTTAGTCAGGGCCTTGCGCAGCATCTAGGTGACGTTGCCGTCGAGCCGTTGCTCCAGCTCCTGCGTCAGTGTCCAGGTCTCGGCGCCGTAGGTCAGGATCGTCAGAATGACGACCTTGAAGAGGTCACGCTTGACAATCCGGGGTAGGGCGGGGTTGCTCCAAGACAAGAAGAAAAAGTTAAGTTGTTTTTTTTTTTTTTTAAATTAGGTGGGGATGGAAACCCCTTGCAACAAACAGAAAAAAAAAAAAAAAAACCGAACACACAGTCCCACACAGTCCCACACAAAAAACCTGAAACAAACAAACAAACAAACAAACAAACAAACAAACAAACAAACAAACAAACAAACAAACAAACAAACAAACAAACAAACAAACAAACAAACAAACAAACAAACAAACAAACAAACAAACAAACAAACAAACAAACAAACAAACAAACAAACAAACAAACAAACAAACAAACAAACAAACAAACAAACAAACAAACAAACAAACAAACAAACAAACAAACAAACAAACAAACAAACAAACAAACAAACAAACAAACCTATTGTGTGAGGTTTGAGAACTTACTTGTAGAAGTGACGAATTAATTAATTAAGGCGCGAAAATTATGCCGAGCTATGGCTGCCGAGAATGCTCATAACTTTCGACTCAGGCCATGAAATTTAGTCGGGTTTGTTGCATTCGACTCGTCTTTTGACGACGAACATGCTGGTATAATTTCCGGCAGCTATCGTCCCCGATTTCGTACGTTCTCGACCTCGGCCTGCCCAGCAGATATCGCTATTTTCGAATCGATATGGCGGCATCCTCTTCGTGAATAGCACGCCTGCGCCCCCCGCCCAGCATTCGACATCTTCCCCGCAGCTATGGAGACCGCTACGACACCTGCCGCCCCAGAAAACCGCTCGCTGGAAGACATTCTTGCCGCAGCCAGCCCCCTCGCCGGCACCGCTCCCGCCGCTCCCAAGAAGCCGCGTACTACGGAAATCACTTCCATGGCCGTCGAGGCTACCCCCACGCCTGAAACGTCACCGCTGTCACCGTCTGATTTAACCAAATATACAAGCCTCGGTCGCCTGCAACCGGCCGACATTGCGGCAATTTTCACCATGTCGGTCGACGACGTGAGGAAAATCCTCAAACTCCGACACGAAGCCGAAGACATCATCCGGCCACCCCAAGACCGGCGCAGCTGAGGATGACCCCTCCGCGGAGTGGCTGCACTGGGAAGACGATCAGCTACGCACCTCCTGCCTCTTTACATGCTGCCCTGAACTCTGCAAACCGCTGGCGACCATCGCGGCCGCATCCGACACCTCGGCCGATGCCGACACCCCTGCCGGCGCAGCCGACTCCACTGAGCTGCAGGCGCTCACCTCTGAGCTCAAGTCTGTGCAAGGTGCGCTCAAGTCTTTGGCTGCTAACTCTGCTGTCACCCAAGCCACGTTGCTGGAATTAAAGGCGGCCATGGCCACCCCCCCCACCAAGCGGGTCACGTTCGCGGATGCGGCGGGGAAGAACCTGGATGCCATAGTCGCCCAGGCGGCTAAGTCGGCTGCCACCGCAGTCGCGTCACAAAATGTGGCTCAGCTCCGCCAACGCAATATCATTCTCAAGGATTTTGAGAGGGGCAAGCATGACACCGCACGCGCACTTCACGAGGCCTTGCGGGGACCCGCGTTCTTGGGGTTGCTGCAGCTGCAGGATCACGTGACCATTGAAAGGGCCATTCGCCTGCCAGGCCCAGCTGGCCTGGTTTTGGTAACCATGGCCCACGTGAACGACCAGAAACGGGTCATGGGCGCCCGTCGCCTGCTCAAGGGCAGCCCCATCAGCATGGACGAGGACTACACCCCTGCACAGCTGGCGGCAAGGAGCAAGGTCTGGAATCACGCGAAGGTCGTGGCCATCCGGGATGGGTACGTACAGGGGGGGAAGCGTGTGCAGATGCGTTTGAAGACGGATGGTCGCTGGGTTGCCTACTTTGAAGGTGTTGAGATTAACACCACGGACGCAGAGTCTCGTAGTGAGTCTCATAGTGAGCCTCGTGGTGCGAAGCGTCCTGCCCCCGGTGGTGTCCGTAGGTAGACAACCTTCCTCGTCGGCTCGCGGCTAACAGGCTTCCGGGACAGCCTCTAAACAGTCCCGTTCCACTACCATGCATCGACCTAACAGTCGACTGAGACACATGGTGGTGCCGGTATCTCGGGCTAGAACGACAGCTCTCAGCAGCAAGATTAGCAACACCCAACGCATGCTAGATTTCCTACGCCTCTGCGTTGCGCAAGCATCCCCGAATACCCAGAGCAGGCGGCAGGCTCGCATCCTACGCCTGCAGGACAAAATAAATGCGATGAAAAGCACTATTTCCACCGCTTCCCTTCCCCCCTCCGTTTCACCCCCACCTCCACCCCCTGCCGCATCCACCCCCATCATCCATCGTCGTCCTCCCCTGGTGGGCCAGCAGGCATCCTTGGCCCTTGCCACTTTTAACACCCGCACATTGCTAGATGACGACCATAGCTACCGGGTAGAGGAGCTAGTCGCCTTCTGCATTGAGCATCGTGTATCTATATTGGGCGTCCAGGAACACCGCCGCACGGTGCCACTTGGCATGGTGAGCACTGCTCGCTTGGCGGGTGGCTGGCGGTTTTACTTCGCTGGCAGCGGTACGTCTGGCCAAGGTGGTGTTGGTCTTTTGTGTTCGCCGCTAGCAGTTGCTAGCCTCAGCACGCTTAAGTTTCTAACCCCACGCCTTATGGTAGCACATTTCACCTCTGTCGAGGGGCGGTCTAAACACCACCTCACGGTGGGGGTGGGCTATGCACCCCACAGTGGTCTATACCTGATTCGGCCCGTGAGGAGTTCTTCGAATCCTTGCATGACCTTGAGAGGGTCACCCCGGCCCGCCACTTTTTGGTTATGCTGCTCGACGCCAATGCCACGCTCCCCGTGGGCACTGCTGGCAGCCGCTTTGCGCCTGCTGACACTACTGCTAACGACAACACTCCCCCGTTTTCTGCCTTTTTGCGGGATAGCGGGATGGTTGCTGTCAACTGCCACTTCCAACGTCCCTCACAGGACTTGGTCACTTTTCGTGGTCCTCACGGCCGTCAGGCCTGTCTGGACTACGTGGTGGTACGGCAGTCCAGGTGCACCTCGGTCCTGGACACCCGAGTGTTTGACACGCCGACGGTGTGCTCTGACCACCGGTTGGTGCGCGCGACCCTTCGGCTCCGGTTCCACGTCCCCGGCCGCGCGCCGCGCCCCAGTGGTCCGCCCTGACTGGTCTGCTCTACGTCCGGTCAAGGGAGATCCTGAGGACTGGACGGACGCCGAGCACGAGCGGAACTGGTGCCGACGGAAGTACCTGTCGGCCCTGGACGCCCGGGCGGACGTCGACGAGCTGGACAATGGTGCCCCCAACGCAGCCATTTTTGCGGGCTTTGCGGCCCGTGCCCCGTTGCTGGCGGCCCGGCACCTGCCGGTCATGCCCCGCCGCCGCCCCGGCCCGCTCTACCGCCAGGACCCCAAGGTCTTGGCCGCCCGGCACCGCCTCAAGCGTAACCGGGACCCGCTGCAGAAACCATTGCTCAAGGCCGCCCTTGTGGAGGCCTACGAGCACGCTCAGGACGCGGAGGCGGCCCAGTGCATCGCGGATGCCAAGGCCTGCCAGGCTCGCAACCAGGGCAAGGACATGTGGTACCACCTCGACCGGCTCGGCGGCCGGCGGCAGCGCACCCCGGTGGAGCACACGGGGGACGGCACGGCGCCGGTAAGCCTTGACCGCTGGTTGGCCCACAATGTTTCCTTGACCGGTGGGGCTCGCGCCCCCCCCCCGCCGCTTCACCCCGAGACGGCCGCCCGCCTCGGGGTCGCCGGACCCCCGCCGCCACCGGCGCCCCCCTCCTCGGCCGCGGACTACCAAGTCCCCGCCTTGCAGGAGGGCTGCCTTGCCACTGACGACGTCGTCCCCCCCTTCACTTTGAAGGAATTGGACGGCGCCCTTGCTCGCCTGCGGTACGATGCGGCGGTCGGTGCCGACCACCTTTCTGCTGAGCTGCTGAAGACCCCTGATCTGGCGGTTAGGGATCTTCTGCTGGCGTTCTGCAACCGTGTCCTGCTCTCTGACGAGCCTCCGCCTGCTGAGTGGCAGACGGCCATCCGCGTCATGCTGTACAAGAAGGGCTCAGTTAGGTTAATATTGTGCGGAAACCTTTTTGCCACTTGGGCTTCTCAGGTTCCGCACAATATTACCGGCGATAACCACTCGCCGGACACTCAAGTTCACGACGTCGTGAACTTGAGTGTCCGGCGAGTGGTTATCGCCGGTAATATTGTGCGGAACCTGAGAAGCCCAAGTGGCAAAAAGGTTTCCGCACAATATTAACCTAACTAAAACCTAGCCTCTTGGGGCGAGGACGAATCACTAGGCTCGGAACACCCGTATGCATGAATATGATCGAATATAAGCATCTCGTTGGTGCAAATATCGATATGAATATGATCGAATATGAGCATCTCCTTGGTGCGCATATAATTAGAGCCGGGTGCCAAATCGGAACGAATTATTCCCCCAAATAATCCGCTTCCGAGTGGATTCGAACCTGCGCCCCGCAAGGATCCAGGTCTTAGTTAGGTTAATATTGTGCGGAAACCTTTTTGCCACTTGGGCTTCTCAGGTTCCGCACAATATTACCGGCGATAACCACTCGCCGGACACTCAAGTTCACGACGTCGTGAACTTGAGTGTCCGGCGAGTGGTTATCGCCGGTAATATTGTGCGGAACCTGAGAAGCCCAAGTGGCAAAAAGGTTTCCGCACAATATTAACCTAACTGGCTCTGCTGCTGACCCCGGTAACTACCGGGGTGTCTGCCTCCAGAGCGCCGCGCTGAAGGTCTTCATGCGCATGATGCTGCACAGGCTCCGCGCCGCGCTGGACCCACACCTGGGTGAGTCTCAGATGGGTTTCCGTCGTGGTCGTAACACTGTCATGGCTGTGTTTGTCGCGCGCCGGTTGATGGAGGAGGTGCGTCGACTTCCCCCTGACAGTTTGCCGCTGGTCTTCATTTTTGTTGACTATATCAAGGCCTTTGACACGGTTTTCTGGGAGGCTCTTTGGGCCATCCTAGCTCTGGATCGGGTACCACCTGCGTTTATTGCTGCCATTCGCCGTCTGTATGAGGGTTCACAGGCAGTAGTGCGGACTGTGGAGGGCACCACTCCACCATTCCCCCTTCACCACGGGGTGTGGCAAGGTTGTGTCCTGTCCCCATTAATTAATTAATTAATTATCAACATCACTCCGTTGGGAGTAGATGTAGCACATAGCCCTGAGAAGGGGCATATGGCTTTTAATACATTCTAGGCTACTTCATGCAAGGGTGGGAATGTAAGCTACCCCTGCTCTAGGTGCACCAAGGCACCTGCACCCTCATGGTCTATCACGCTATGCCCGGGTAAGGGGGGAGCATGCCTGTGAGGGAGGAAGATCATCATGGCTATACAAGAGCTAGGACATGGCTTCTCGACAGAGAGCATCTCTCTGCATGGCATAGCATGGCTAAATTCTTAATGCAACATCCATGGGAATCCCATTATAGACAAAGCATGGCTAAATGTGGAAGGCATCATCCATGGGGGCCATTATGGGCGCACATGCGCGTGGGCCACATGCTAGGCTAAGCCTTACTAATCTACACTACTGGTATATATATTAAAAATATAATTACTTACAGCAGAGTGAAATCACTCAAACCAAAGCAAACGCCCAGCTATAAACCTATATACAGAGCCATGTCAAAGCTCTATACTACGATAAGACCAATAAGAAACGCCTAACGGGAGGAACCTAATAGCCCTGCTGCACCGCAAAATCAGCCCGCGTACGGCGGAGCATGATGTCAGCCATGGCCCGAGTCAGCGCCACCGACAAGCGCTGACGCCAATATGACGTCCAGGTCCGCGCCGACCATGGGGCCCGCTGGCCCTCCAGGTCCAGCCGGTCCTCCCGGAGCCGGCAACACTCCTTGAAGAAGGCGGAGGTCAGGGGCCCCATGGCCCCAAACTCCTCCAGGACAAAGGGCACCACACGATGGTGCCCGACGTCGCCGTAGGCCAGGAGCTTGGCCCGCTCCGCCCGGTCCGCCGTGTAACCTGCCGTGAGGGAGGCCCCAGCCACGTGGCTAAGAGCCAAGGGCCGCGCCACCGAAACGTCAATAAGCAGATGCCGGCCACCCCCCTCAAAGTCCAGCACCACGATGTCAGGCCGGTGGTTGGGGGAATAGAAGGCAGCGCCTGGTATATATATTCCTAGTCTGAGGTGGCAGGAGGGGGCTGCCAGGGCTTGTGGTCAACGTGGATGACCGCCCCCCTCCAGTATACCGGCTTCCCCCTTGCGCTCTGCCGGAGCTGAAGGTAGGTCGGCCATAGCTCGCGTCGCCGTTGTTGCTGGGCCAGGGTCAAGTCGTCGTCCAGCGTGAAGCGAGTCTCTGAGAGCTTCTTGCGGCATTTAAGGAACGCCAGCTTGTCCGCCATGTACTTAAAGGTGAGGAGCACGGGTGCCGGGCCAGCCTTCCCCCGCGCGCGGGGGAGGCGGACAGCCGACATGTCCAGCTCACCAGTGAGTAACATGGGGGCAAGAATGGCTCGCTTAAATGCCTCAAGAAGGCTCGTGGAGGTCTCACCTGCCGGCTGGTCGAAGTGCTTGACGATGACATTGTGGCTGCGCCGGGCGATGTCGGTTTCCTCGCGAAGGTCGAGGGCTTGTTGCTTGAGTTGTGCCGAGATGGTGGAGGTGGTGGAGGTGGTGTGCTGCTTAAGCAAGTCCGCCCAGGTGGAGGGAGCATCGCCGGCCGGGCCAGCAGGCACCGGCTGGGCGGCGATGTCCTTCACCGCCTGGGCGGTGAGGCCGGCGGTGTCATGCAAGCTCTCAAGGGCGGTGGCGGTGGCTTGAAGGCGTTGGTCGAGGTCGAGGAGCTGGGCTTTGATGTCGGCAGTGGAGGCGGAAATGGCAGTGGAGGTGGAGGCGGCGGCGGTGGAAATGTGAGGAAGTTCAGCAGCCAGCGTGCCACCCATTGCTGCGACGTCAGCAGCAAGGGGGGTCACGTGCTGCTGAAAGGCTTCCGTGAGGATGGAACGGAGGGTGGAGGCGGAGATGGATGGAGCCCAGATCTCGCCGTCAGAGCGCTGGAGGAGGGAGTTGAGGATGGCGTGCTGGAGCTGGGGGCGGGGGCAGCCAAGCATGGCACCGTGGGCTTGCCAGCGGCTGCCGTTGCTGTGGAGGAGGCGACCTTGGTCGTAGAGATGGATGCACAGGTCGTAAAGCGAGGCGTAGTCCCCGAAGAAGATGCAGTCCATAGCATCGTCAGGAGACATGTTGTTCCAGTCGTGATCATCGACCTTGAAAGGGTGGGGCCGAAAGCGCGGTTCCGAGGGGCGGGACCATCCTGTTTTGTCGGCTGGGCGGGTGCGTTTCGGGTCAGGCGATGCCGATGGCGAGGCATTAAGCCCGGGAGGTTGCTGGGTGGCCACCAGTGCACGACTAGTGTCACCGCTGCCTGCCGGACCTGATGGCGAAGCTGCAGCCGCAGCTGCCGCATTTTCATGGGCGAGCGCATCCGCCAAACTGCGTTGCGTCAAAGGACGTTTGCTCGTCTTATATTGCGTTTTAGATTCGGAAAATTATATCAGCATGTGCGTCTTAGAAAGACGAAGCGATAGTGATATTCACAGCTGAATTTGGGGCTCAAACGTGAAAGTTCTGAGCTCCGCCGTCAGCCATGGCTACCTCGTGGCTCGTGGCTCGTGGCTCGGTCCCCATACCTGTTCATTATTGTCGTGGATCACGTCATGCGCCGGGCACGTGCGCGCTTTACTGCTCTTAAGGGGTTCGAGCCAGGCTTGGACATCCTTAACGTGAAAGAGCACGGCGGGGTTAGACCTGGTTACCGCCTTGCCGACCTGATTTATGCGGATGATACCACCCTCATCGAGAGCCCCGAGCACATTCAGACCTGGCTGGACTGCCTGGGCCTGGAGGCGCGGGCGGTGGGGTTGGAGATTAGTGTCAAAACTGAGGCGATGGTGATAGGAGCATCCAGTAAACCACCGCTGCCGCGCCTGCTCGACGGGACGGAGGTCCCGTTCCGCGACCGCTTCAAGCTGTTGGGGAGCTGGCTTCCTGACACCGCCGACGATGTGGACACCCGCATCGGCCTTGCCTGGGCCAAGCTCCGTTCGCTCACACCCTACTGGCGCTCGAAGGGCCTTAACGGGCACCGCAAGCGCATGCTCTTCAAGGTCCTCGTCCTCACGGTGCTCACGTATGGCGCCGAGGCGTGGACCCTCCCACCCAAACTGGCAGCTCGGCTCGACGGCACAGTTTACAGGATGCTCCGGCAGGTCCTTAATGTAGGTTTTTCCGAGCGTCCGTCATCAGAGTCTTTGTATCATGGCATGCCTCGTGTTTCGGACGAGATTAGGCAGCGTAGGATAGCATTTGTAGGACACCTTGCACGCACCAGCCAGGTCGACACCACCCTCGGTCTGGCCGGCCCCCAGCGGCTTGGCCAGCCAGGGCGGCACATTCTGACCTGGCCTGGCCCAGAGGACATTCCCAAACGGGTATAGGGAAACCTGTCACGAACTACGTTCAGATGTTGCTGGACGACCTAGTGGTCCCAGCCCAGTTTGAGCACCGCATCCACTCTCTCTCCCGTCTTTGGACTGTCATGCAGGACAAGACGCGGTGGAAGAAGATTGTCAAGGCGCACACGCCCGACCCTGTGGGCAAGCCACCTCCCCCCAAGCGGAGGCGGCGTTTTGATGAGTAGCGTAGTTAGGTTTTTCTAGATAGCTTAGAGTTAGTATAGTTCGATCACGCGGCTTCCTCCACCCCATCCATCATGGAATATGTGCTACATGACCTCCCCACGAGCCACGAGCCACGAGCCACGAGCCACGAGGTAGCCATGGCTGACGGCGGAGCTCATAACTTTCACGTTTGAGCACCGAATTTAGCCGTGAATATCACAATCGACGCGTCTTTTTATGACGCACATGCTGATATAATTCTCCGAAGCTATTACGCAATATACGATGAGCAAACGCCTCTCGACGCAACGCAGCCTGGCGGCTGCGCTTAGCAATGAAAATACGTCTGCAGCCCCGGCTGCAGCTTCGCCAACCGGTCCAGAAGGCAGCGGCGCCACTAGCCAAGCTCTAGTGGTCGCCCAGCCCCCGCTGGCCGCCTCGCCAGCAGCGTCGCCTGAACCCAAGCGCAGTCGCCCTGCCGAGCCGACCTGGGAGGAGTTCGACTTTGACGCCAGCCAGCCCGGCTTTTTTGACAAGCTCAACCCCGACAAGATCCTGAGCTACGTGTTTTTCGGATCGTATGCCTCGCTTCTCGAGATGTGCAAGCAACTCTTCCATCAGGGCCGCCTCACCGATGCTTTCCAGAGACGCACCCACAACTTCGACCAAATCCTCAAATGCCGCCGCCCCCACCTTCAGATTCGCGTCCTTTTCTCCCTCCTCGGCCGCTCCCTCGAGGAGCTTTGGCCCCCAAAGCCCCTCACCACCACCTTAACCGAATCCTCCATCCGCTCACTCCTCAAGGAGGCCCTCGAGCAGCACGTGGCCCCCATCGCAGCAGATGTGGCGGTCATGGGCAGCACGTTGGCTGCCGAGCTCCCCCTCCTCTCCACCGCCACCTCCACCATCTCCACCGCCACCTCCACCCTCCTCGCCTCCTCCACCGCCACCACCTCCACCTCCGACGCCATCACCGCCCAGCTCCGTGACATCGACCAGCGTCTTAAGGACAACGCCATTGCTATCGAGGTTCTGCAGAATACCGCAGGCCTCACCGCCCAGGCGGTGAAGGACATTGCCGCCAAGCCAGCCTCGGCTGGCCTGGCCGGCGATGCTCCTCCCATCACCACCTGGGCGGACATGCTTAAGCAACATACCACCTCCACCACCTCCGCCGTCGCAGCCCAGCTTCAACGGCAGACGCTTGACCTCCGCGAGGAGGCCGAGCTCGCCAAGCGCAGCCTCAACGTCATTGTCAAGAACTTCAAGATGGAGGAAGGTGAGAATTCCGAGAAGCTTTTGCGTGCGTTTGAGAGAGAAATCCTTGGTCGCATGGGCCTTAACGGTGAGATAGAGCTGGCTGCCCACCGCCTTCCCCGCGCGCGGGGTAAGGCAGGGCCGCCCCCGCTCCTCCTCACCTTTAAGACCCCGGCGGACAAGATTTCTTTTCTCAGACGCCGCAAGCGGCTCGAGAAGACTCTCTTCACCCTTGATGACGACTTGACCCTGGCGCAGCAACAACGGCGACGGGAGCTATGGCCGACCTACCTCCAGCTCCGGCAGACCAAGGCGGGGCAGCCGGTGTACTGGAAGGGGGCGGCCATCTACGTCGGCCACAAGCCCTGGCAGGCGACCCCCCCCCCCCCGCGGCCCCAGCGACTCCAGACGCCCCAGCTTAGGGGAATACAGCAGTAGTAGTGCAGAATAGATAGACCGTGGCCATGTACATGTACGCCTCCTAGAGGCACTATCCCAGCTAAGCCCCGCGCTTTATTTAATCATGTACATGTGTGCCTATGATGTGCCACACTCCAGACGATGCATAGCCTTATTTAGTAATGTTGTGCCCATGCAGGGAGTCACTCTCTGCTGAGAAGCCATGCCATAGCTCTTGTATAGCCATGATGATCTTCCCCCTCACAGGCATGCTCCCCCCTTACCCGGGCATAGCGTGATAGACCATGAGGGTGCGGGTGCCCTGGTGCACCTAGAGCAAGTGTTGTTTACATTCCCACCCTTGCAGGAAGTAGCTTAGAATGTATTATAGGCCCATATGCCCCTTCTCAGGGCTATGTGCTACATATACTCCCAACGGAGTTATGTTCCTAATTAATTAATTAATTAATGACCTCCCCACGGCGGCATGTTATAATTTAATTTAATTTTTAATCATCCATATGGGGGGCCATTATGGGCGCACATCATGCGCGTAGGCCACGTGCCTAGGCTAAGCCTTACTAATCTACACTACTGCTATATTCCCTATAGACTGGGGCTGCTGGGTTGGTATAGGGGGTGCCTGCCAGGGCTTGTGGTCGACGTGGATGACCGCCGGCCCCCTCCAGTAAACCGGTTTCCCCGCCCCTGCGCTCTGCCGGAGCTGAAGGTAGGTCGGCCATAGCTCGCGTCGCCGTTGTTGCTGGGCCATGCAGGGTCAAGTCGTCGTCCAACGTGTAGCGAGTCCGCGAGATCGAGCTTCTAGTTGCGGCATTTAAGGAACGACAGCTTATCCGCCATGTACTTAAAAGGTGAGGAGCACGGGGGCCGGGCCAGCCTTACCCCGCGCGCGGCCGGGAAGGCGGACAGCCGACATCCGCAGCTCACCATGCAGTGAGTTAATTGCATGGGGGCAAGAATGTCGCGCCTTAACGCCATGAGAAGCGTCTCCGAGGTCTCATCTATCGGCTGGTCGAAGTGCTTGACTATGACAAATTATGGCTGTGCTGGGTGATGTCGGCCTCCTCGCGGAGGTCGAGGGCTTGTTGCTTGAGCCGTGCCGCGATGGTGGGGGTGGTGGAGGTGGTGTGGTGAGCACTTAAGCAAGTCCGCCCAGGTCTGGGTGGAAGGAGCGTTGCTGGCCGGGCCGGCAGATGCCGGCCGGCTGGGCAGCGATGTCCTTCACCGCCTGGGCGGTGAGCCGGCCTGCGGTGTTTTGCAGGCGCTCAATATGGCGATGGCGATGCCGTGGATGCGCTTGTGGATGTCGAGGAGCTAGCTGGGCCTTGATGTCGGCGGTGGAGGCGGAGGTGGCAGTGGAGGTGGAGGCGAGGAGGGTGGAGGTGGAGGCAACGGTGGTGGAAAGGTGAGGGAGCTCAGTATCAAAGAGACAACCAGTATAGCCAGCGTGCCCGGCCCCCATAGCGGCCCCCATATCTGCAGCGAGGGGGGTCACGTGCTAGCTGCTGGAGGGCTTCCGTAAGGATGGAACAGAGTGTGGGTGCGGAGATGGATGGAGCCCAGCCAGATCTCGCCGTCAGAGCGCATGAGAAGGGAGTTGAAAATTAATGGTGTGCTGGAGTTGGAGGCGGGCTTGCCCGAACAGAAAGTCGCGGCGCATGTTGGTGCCGTCGGGGTGGATGAGGCGATTGATGTCGTGGAGATGGAGGCCCAGGTCGTAAAGCGAGACATAGTCCTCAAAGAAGAGGAAATGCATGGCAGTTGCTGGAGCCATGTCGGTCCAGTCGTGATCGTCGACCTGGAAAGGTTGGGGCCGGAAGCGCGGTTCAGTTGGGCGTAATTCTGCTGGGCGACTGTGTTTAGGATCTGGCGATGCCGAGGGCGAGGCCGCTGGAGCCGAGTGCACTACTAACGCTTGAGTAGTGGTCTCGATGCCTGGCAGGCCGGGCGGAATGACAGCCGAAGCTGCAGGCGAATCTTCTTGGCTCATCGCAGCCGCCAGGCTGCGTTGCGTAGTCGAGCGTTTGCTTGTCATAATATTGCGGTTGAGTTTCGGGAAAATATATCAGCGTGTGCCTCTAAGAAAGACGAAGCGAGTATTTCGCGTAATAGCTGCAGGCTGGTCAGAATACTGCGTTACAGCTGTAATCGTTGATAGTAGTAGATGCGCCTAGAAAAGATGCATCGGTTGCAAGTGATCTGACGGAATTTGGGGCTCATACGCAAAAGTTCTGAGCTCCGCCGTCAGCCATGTCCGCTCGTGGCTCGAAGTGACGAAGATACAGCCCAAAGAATGTATGTGTATATGGCGTTCCCTCTTTCCCTTCTTAGTTTTGGTGTTTTTTTTTTTTCTTTGTTGTGTGTGTGTACGTGTGCGCGTGCTTTCCCTACTATAAACCTTTCTTGTTACCCTCTGTCTCCCTCCATGCAGGTCTTCCTACAGATAGCCACGCGACTCCTGCGGCCTTCGCGTCTTTCCTCTCGGTTAACTTATACCCTAGTCCTTCCACGGCGTTGGATCGCCATGCGTCGAGGCACTGATGGCTGTCCAATAAAGGAACCTTCAACCAGGGCTACACAATGAGAATGATAGTCGAGGGAGGGCGCCCTAGCTTCTCTCATCAGTACGTTGTGAACATCCCGTAGGATCTATCTAGCGTTGTCCTCAAGGTGCAAGAACGCAGCTGTCCTGCGTATGCGCCTGCGGGCTGCATCCTATACAAGTCACATCTGGGTTGTTTCCAGCATAAGAACTCGCATCGGCAGCACCTGCCGTGGCGACATGAGAATGCTGCGATCTACCATGCTTGACACCGACAACACCGTAGTACAGGGGCAATTAAGCACATGAACGAATGCCACCAGTACCGCACCTGCCACCACTGCAGCTACATGTCGAATTAGTCCTGCTGCGCCAGCACTCGTGAACCCGCATGGTTGAGTTGAGTTGAGTTTATCATTCCCGCCGGCCGGTGGTCCGACAGCGTTGTTAATAGCACGGATAATAAATATAAAAGCACCAACCCGCATCGTGGGCCGGGGGCATGAGGAGCGTACAAATTAAACAGTGCATCCGCTCCAAGCTGGTCTGCATGCTTTCCTATGGTGAGAATAATATCAGGTAACGTGCGTTGTACTTGTAGTTGTTAATCGGTTCTCATTCAATTGCGTTGGGTCCACATCATTATAAAAGGGCCGATGACTGATCCCATATCAAAATCCAACTTCCAACAAACGCTAATGTAGGAAGCAGGAAACTCTGGTGTTGTTCTATCATTCATTGCCTTTGGACTGCGTTATGAAACGGTAATGAATCCATACCAAAGTCCAACATCCAAGTTTTCCGTTGGTCCAACCGCTCCCAAGCAGGTCCCAAGTCCAAAATACCAAGTCCAAAATACCAAGTCCAAAATACCAAGTCCAAAATACCAAGTCCAAAATACCAAGTCCGCTGTCGACAGATGGATCCGAACCCGTTGGTCGTAGTAGATCGTGGTCATAGCCTCTGCACCAAAGTGGTTTTCAAGTGTCTGGTAAACACAAGAGGACACTCAGGACAGTTATCGTTCAGCGCGGGAACAATATTGAACGGACCAGACAAGTACAACTGCCGTGCTGCCCATGTGCGGCGTGGGCAACAACAACAACAAAAACAACAACAACAACAACTGCCCAGCGCGAGTAGGGACGCCGGCTGACAGCCGACAGGCTCGCTAGCATCCCAGATGCCAGATGGCCACTTCGGCCACTACAAACGTGCACAACGGTGTAATGACCACCGCGGTTAATAATATTTTTAGGGGTATGTATATCCCGCCCGCTAGCCCCACTAACAAATAAACTGAAGCCCTGTATCGCTTTGCCTGCTGATTTTTTAGCCTTTAGGAGCTTTGGGGTAAAAGGATGAGGCGCTCTCTCCTTCCACTTTGATTGCGAAATATGTTTCCCAAATGGTGTAATGAACGGAATTAGCGCGACTGCACGATTATAATTGACAAGTCAGTAACCTCAGGGCCCAATTTGCCAGATGTGCCCGTTGCCAATGAAGGAAAGACCCGTTCGATAAATGATGGTTTAGATGGAAAGAATTTCTGCATCTGTGTACGAGGATGTCTGGCCTTGTGGCACCGTAGCCATCTCGCAACGTCCACGTTTTCCAGCTGCCGCCGTAGAAGGTTTACAATGGTCCGCTTATTACCTTGTGGTCGGATGCCTGCAGGATTTGCTGCAAACAGGATAGCCCTGTGGTGCCTCCCGCGTCAGTACTCGTGAACTTAGCAGGCTGTACTTTGCTGGGGGTCTTCGACGAAATTGCCACTTTTTAACCGCTAAAGCTTGCCAGGCAACTGCTACGCTACGACGCAGTCGGCCTCCTTGTATGCGTTAAAACGTTGCCCTGTTTGTGCATACCTGCCTCAAACAAAGTACTGCAAACTTCCTCGTGTGCTCTTCATACCTTTCCATTCGCTGGAATTGCGCAGATGATTTCTCGTACGCCCGAAGTAACTTCTTGCTGAGTTGAACATGCCTCTCAGGGCAGGTAAGCACGGTTCACGGCTCTCCTGTGGGTACGATCGCCACTTGATAATTTACCTGACGCTAGAGCAGATGCTGGTCTTTACTATAAAGCTATCTTCTTGGCGTCTGCTGTTATGGCTACCTTGCAGTCATCCCAGTTTCAAAGTGCTATGGTCAGGGCCACAGTCGTAGCTGGAAATGAGAGGCATTCAGCGCAACACCGTGCAATGCCTGGCGCAACAGTAATCGTTTTGTAGGATCGTTTTGTAGGATTCAAACGATCTGAAAGAACTAGGGAGAAAAAATGACTAGCTAGACGCTGATCCTCGCACGATGTTCCGGGCAGTTAGTGGGTCACAAGGGTATACCCCAGCTTTGAGCCGATAAATCCTTGTCGTATCACCGAGTTAGTACACCGTATTATTAACTGCTTCTCACTGTCTAACCGCATATGTTTGCCAGGGCATGCCCTGCATTTCCGGCAAGGAGTCGTGCATCCATGCGAGGGTTGTGATCCATTAATTGACCAGTGGTCGTGGGATATGTGGGGAGGCAATTTCACGCGCTCTCAAGCCCTGTCTTATATGTGGGATTGTGGTGGGCAGTCTTCCATCCCTCACCATTTCACCGGTCCCATGATCTGACGCTCAAAGCTTGGAAAGGCCCCCCCAGAAGGCCTGTAACCGTGTTGCAAGCTCATAGATGCATGCTCCCGATGATGAGAGCACATACGAGCTGATCACCACTTAAGCCCCTACGCAGGCACCTAAGCAGCCAGCCAACCAACCTCGACTAGCAAGCAATCCGGGAAGCGAACCAGCAAAGCAAGCCAGCCAGCCAGCCAGCCAGCCAGCCAGCCAGCCAGCCAGCCAGCCAGCCAGCCAGCCAGCCAGCCAGCCAGCCAGCCAGCCAGCCAGCCAGCCAGCCAGCCAGCCAGCCAGCCAGCCAGCCAGCCAGCCAGCCAGCCAGCCAGCCAGCCAGCCAGCCAGCCAGCAACCAACCAATCCACCGGCCAACCCCCCGTCTGACCTACCCGACCACCCGGCCAACCAACCAGCCAAGCAAGCTAATGACTAACCAAGCGGACTGACAGCCAACCAACCGACTGACCCACCGATCGACCGTCTGACCAACTGACAACTGACTGACCAATAAACCAGCCACAGAGCCACCCAGCCAACCGTCCCGCCAGTCACCTAGCCGCCCAGCTGAGCATGCTTTACTTGGTGGCAAGGTTGATCACAGTGTTGTTGCGGATGCAGACATGTGTACTATGGCACACATGACGTGGTTTCTGTACCAGGTACCTCCCCCATAGTCATCATTGCTGGTCTTTCAAGGTAGATTGCTGTTAGTACAGCTGGCGAGCATGCCCTGCTGCCGCGCTGCCAGCCTCGCTCATTGCCACATTCCATGTTCTTCGCCCCAACCCTCCCCTCTCTGTTCTTCCCCCCCTCACCCCTTATGATATCCTCCCCAATGCTCCCCCCTCCCCCTCTATTCTCCACCCAACCCTTTCTCCTCCGCTCTTCCCCCCCTCACCCCTTATGATATCCTCCCCAATGCTCCCCCCTCCCCCTCTATTCTCCACCACAACCCCCAGGGAGGCCCGTGTCGGGCATGTCATCGTACGACGGCTCCGGCCGCACGATGCTGCCCACGTCACCGCCCCCATCCATGGCGTACCAGGGTACCGTTGATGATGGCGGCCTGGTGGCGGCCCAGCCTTTGCCGGGGCCGGGCGAGCCAGGTGGCCCCGAGATCGTTCCCACGGTGGCGGCCATTGTGTCCGCCGAGGCAGCGATCAGCAGTATGGCGCGGCGCGCGGTCAACGATGGTCCTCTCCCGTTTGGCAACACGCGGCTGCGCACGTTCCACCAGAACGTGCAGCACCGCATGGCGGGTAAGGGTGGCGTCTCTCTCTCTCTCTCTCTCTATAGATGTCTATAGATCTCTCTCTCTCTCTCTCTCTCTGTGTGTGTGTGGGGGGGGGGGGTTGGGTGGGTGGGGGTGGGGGGGGGGGGGGTGGAAGGAGAGGTGCACATGTGTGCGTTCTATAACCATGATACTCTCTGCCGATGACCCGGCCTGCATGTAGTCATGAAATGCGCAGGCAGCAAATCCAGACTTCCGTCCCCCTTGGAGTGCCATTGCGGATGCAGAATAGCACCACAAAGGGCATTCCGCACTAGGTAGTTGCCAGGGCCTGCTGCCTGCTAGCAGCATGCCCATGCCCCTCTTCCACTTCCTTCTCCCCCCTCCCCCCTCGTACCATAGCAGCGCGGTTATAATCCCTGTCACTATCGTTCCGTCGCCACTGCTTGCCCTCACCACACCTTGCCCTCACCACGCCTTGCCCTCACCACCGCTTGCCCTCATCACGCCCTCCATGGGATTGGGGTACCTCCTCGGATGGCTCCCCTCTCACAGGCAACATGGGCTTTGACGCACTGTCTCCCAAGGGTGCGGACCAGGTCATCCACATCCCTGCGCCCTCACCCTCCTTCGGCACGTCGAGCAGTGAGCTGTTCGCAAGCGGGGGGCGGGCGTCAATGGGCGGGGCGACCACGGTTGCGGATGAGAGCATGCGGCAGGCGTTGGCGGAGATCGAGGGCCTGAAGGCAGAGATCATGCGCGTGGAGGGCACGCTTGGCACGCTTAAGTCGGTGGGTCCCTGGCGACCGCCGGCCACGCCTGCGAGCCACACCTTAAGTGCGGCCTGCACCTTAAGTGCCCGCACTGAATGAATATCGTTTCCTGATGTGATTCGTGATTACTAGGGCTCTTTTGTGACCGGTCGGAAATCTTTATGTGGGGGAGTTTGGTTAAGGCAGGACAGCATGTTTGGGAGTTTCACCTCAGATGCAGCCTACTTGTTGTGGGTCATTACTCCTAGGCTGGTTTGGCAATCTGTGTGGCTTCCTGTAATTTCTACCTGCGCCTGGTGGGCGTTCTCGTGACATTTCCCAGAACCTAAGCGTTCTAGGCGTGGTAAGCACACAACGGGAATGGCAGGCAATCTGGCTAGCGCTGTAGCTCCTGCAGCACCTGTTGTTTCGGAGGCACGTGAAAGTGCACTTGCCGCAAGTGCAGACAAGGGAAGCATGGAAGGCCTGCACTTGCAGAGTTGCCTGTACGTCTCGGTTCCCATACATTCCCAGCCTTCAAACTTTTTATCAATTCACCTGACCAATGACCGCGCTGTCCGGCTCCTCTTGCCTCCCTGCCTCCTCGTGTTCTCGTCCGTGCTCTGCGCGCGTCAGGCCAGCACAGGCTCCCCCCGCTTCCCTACGGGCACCCGCCGCAAAGGGCTGGGCGCCCTCGACACCATGCGCAAGGTGAGGGGGGGGATAGCTGCTAGTGGATACAGCATACAGCGAGGGGGGGGGAAATGGCCACGGGTGGACAAGGTGGGCCGGCGTACGGCTGCTGGTGGTTAATGTGTGTGGGTGACGGCCTGGAATGGGACGGGGATGATGGCCTGCGCAGCGGACGGGAGGCTACTGCCCCTGATATTTGCGGGCTTACAGGCGCTGAACAGGAACATCTGCATCCGTTGCCTGGGATGGTGTCTGCCTGGTGTGGGCAGAGTCACACTGGCACGAGCGTGTGGGGCAGTTCTGTAGTGCCATACATATACCGTACATCCACCAAAAAACCCTTTGAGTCATGAAGGGGTCTGAAGAATGCCTGAATACACGTATGCCAGACGGATGCGGTCTCATGGGCACCGTCTGCTATCTGCTATCGCATGGCAACCACGCGTGAGGTGGTCAGCTTGCAGCTCTGTCTTTTCATGTCATGCATGATCATGCCTGATGCTCATGACCCAAAGGTTGCACCATGCTCAGGCTTCGGCCTGCCCTTGGGCTGACAGTCGCAACTCCCTGACAAAGCTGCACGCATCCATGGTGGCCCCTCTCCGCCCATCCACTCTCCGCCCATCCCCCTCTTCGCGCATCCCCTCTCCGCACGCCCCTCTCCAACACTCCCCCATTCTACCGTCCCCCATGGCCCCTACCCGCATGTGCCCCACCCCCAGGCGACATCTCTCAGCAGCAAGAAGGGCGCGGACGACCCGTCGCTGCCTGCGCTGTCGCTGTCGGGCCCCGTGAGCCGCGGTGAGAGCGTGGTGCTCGAGCAGACGCTGGACGAGCTGCTGCCGCAGGGACGCATCAGGTGGGCGCACGAAGCTGGGTGGTTCCTTTCTGCGGCATACTCCTTGTGAAACGACAATTCCCATTTCTGATTGCCATGGAAAGCGCATTGCCATGGAAAGCGCATTGCCCTTGAGGATGGCGCATGCCGGCTGCCTGTTTCCCCTCTAAGGAGCTCGGCTGATCACATATATACTAGTGTATTTTCAATGGCTTATCACATATACACTAGTGTATTCTCAATGGCTTATCACATATACACTAGTGTATTCTCAATGGCTTATCACATATACACTAGTGTATTCTCAATGGCTAGTATGTAATGGCTAACACGACAGATTAATGGCTGATTGATATGTTCAGTGATGTAGCACTGAACATTTTTCTGTCAAGACACAGTGCGCGCGGTGTGGTGTCCTAGTCTAATACACCGGATGCGGCCCCCTGGCACATTCTCAACAGTTTCCGTCCTATACTTCCCCCCAGACGCCCACGCAGCCCCCAAAGCATTCAGGCACACCCACACGCACATACGCAGTGAGCAAGTGGATGCTCCACCAGTGTGTTGCAAGGTGGTCTCACTGGCAATGTCTACATTCTCTGTCCTCGCTTTCCCACCCCCTGTCGCCTTCCCGTCCCACTTCCCACATTCTCCCCTGTCTTCCTCCCCCCTCGTCCTCGCCCTCTTCCTCCTTCCTCCTCCCTCTTCCTCCCCCCTCTTCCTCCCCCCTCTTCCTCCCCCCTCTTCCTCCCCCCTCTTCCTCCCCCCTCTTCCTACTCCCACTTCCTTCTCCCCTCTTCCTCCCCCCCACCCCAATTCATCCGTGGGCCCCCTGACAGTGAGGCGCTGCGCGTGGGCGAACGGGGGGACGTAGTCTTCCACCGGGGCATGCTCCAGCGAGAGTTCGAGCTGGTCGACATCGTGCAGCACGAGGCCGCGCGGCAGGTGGGTGTAGGGGGTTATCAGGGCGCTGCGTGGGTGGGTTGAGGGTCGCGGGGGGGAGTGTGGGGTGGGCGAAGCAGGACATCAGTTGAGCTGGTTTGGGGCTGGTCGACATCGTGCATCACAATACCGCGCAGCAGGTGCAGGACGGGGGAGGGGTACCAGGATGTGACTATGAGTGCATCGCGTCTCGTTTTTTTTAGTTCGGCCATGAACTTTGCTACCAATGCTGGCTATGCGACGCAGCCATGGCCCTATGTTTTACGTACCTGGCATGGCTAGCTAGCGCTGCACGCTCGTCCCATGGCTGCCCTGGGCGAGGCTACCGACATTGTTTCGTCCGCCATGCTGGCAGCTGGCCTCTCATGGCCTCATCCAGTGGCACTTCCCATCACGTGCGGCGCTACCCATCACCTGCAACACTACCCACCACCTGCGAGCTTTATTGAGTCCCGATCCCCTCTTTCCTCCGTGGATCGATACGTTGGTCCATGCCTGAGCCAGGGACCCTGGTTTACCCTGCTCGTGTGCTCCCTCTGCTCCCCAACACCTACCCTCGGAACGAGAGCACGCTCGATCATTAACGAGCCCCCCCCCCGATCGTGTCTCCATGCATCCATCCGTCAGCTATCAGATCAGCGGAAAATCTGTCAACTGCAATTCTTATCCGTTGACAGGTTCTCTTCTCTGTCTTCTCTTCTCTGTCTTCTCTTCTCTGTCTTCTCTTCTCTGTCTTCTCTTCTCTGTCTTCTCTGAGCATAGTTTCTCTATTGTGAGATGGAAGGGTAGCCGCTATAGCTAGGTTATAGGGTGCACGTGCCATACCTTTTGAGGCCGCTGCGGCCTGATCCGGATCGGTTCTCTTATCTGTCTCTTCTTATCTGTCTTCTCTTATCTGTGCTCTCTTATCTGTGCTCTCTTATCTGTCTTCTGTTTTCTGTCTTCTATTTTCTGTCTTCTCATTTAGTCTTGTGATATCTTTCTTCTCGTCTCCCATCTTCCCTTGTCCGCCATCGATCCACCATTCCCCTGCGGCCCTCCCCTGTCCCTCAGGTTCACACTTCGTGCGCGGAGCGCGGCAACCTGCTGGAGAAGCTGCGAGGGCGTTACGCCGAGTTCTTTTCCGCGCTGAGCGAGGTGCTCGTGCGGCTGCAGGCCGCCTACTCGCGCGCGATGGCGGACCTGGCGGAGCTCAGGGAGGAGAGCAAGCAGGCCAAGAAGGTGGGTCGCTGGTAATGATGTAATGTGAGAATGCCGCAAGGAGAGCAAGGTGGCCAAGAAGGTCTGTGTTTTGTTATGATGTGATCTGAGAATGCCGCAAGGAGAGCAAGGTGGCCAAGAAGGTCTGTATTTTGTAATGATGTGATCTGAGAATGCCGCAAGGAGAGCAAGGTGGCCAAGAAGGTCTGTGTTTTGTAATTATGTGATCTGAGAATGCCGCAAGGAGAGCAAGGTGGCCAAGAAGGTCTGTATTTTGTTATGATGTGATGTGAGAATGCCGCAAGGAGAGCAAGCCGGCCAAGAAGGTCTGTGTTTTGTAATGATGTGATCTGAGAATGCCGCAAGGAGAGCAAGGTGGCCAAGAAGGTCTGTGTTTTGTAATGATGTGATCTGAGAATGCCGCAAGGAGAGCAAGGTGGCCAAGAAGGTCTGTGTTTTGTGATGATGTGATGTGAGAATGCCGCAAGGAGAGCAAGCCGGCCAAGAAGGTCTGTATTTTGTAATGATGTGATGTGAGAATGCCGCAAGGAGAGCAAGGTGGCCAAGAAGGTCTGTGTTTTGTAATGATGTGATGTGAGAATGCCGCAAGGAGAGGAAGCAGGCCAAGAAGGTCTGTATTTTGTAATGGTGTGATCTGAGAATGCCGCAAGGAGAGCGAGGTGGTCAAGAAGGTCTGTGTTTTGTAATGATGTGATGTGAGAATGCCGCAAGGAGAGCAAGCCGGCCAAGAAGGTCTGTATTTTGTAATGATGTGATGTGAGAATGCCGCAAGGAGAGCAAGCCGGCCAAGAAGGTCTGTATTTTGTAATGATGTGATGTGAGAATGCCGCAAGGAGAGCAAGCCGGCCAAGAAGGTCTGTATTTTGTAATGATGTGATGTGAGAATGCCGCAAGGAGAGCAAGGTGGCCAAGAAGGTCTGTATTTTGTAATGATGTGATGTGAGAATGCCGCAAGGAGAGCAAGCCGGCCAAGAAGGTCTGTATTTTGTAATGATGTGATGTGAGAATGCCGCAAGGAGAGCAAGCCGGCCAAGAAGGTCTGTATTTTGTAATGATGTGATGTGAGAATGCCGCAAGGAGAGCAAGCCGGCCAAGAAGGTCTGTATTTTGTAATGATGTGATGTGAGAATGCCGCAAGGAGAGCAAGCCGGCCAAGAAGGTGGGTCGCTGGATTCTAGGATAGTAACGATTCACTATAATTGCGGAGGTGTTGAGAGGAGAGCTAGGAGGCCGATGAGGTATCAGTTTATTGGCAATATACCTTGAGCTGTGTTCAGAGGACAGCAAGCCGGCCAGTGCTGAAGCTAGTGGCATTTGTGCGCCGATGACAAATGTGCAGAGGAGAGCAAACAGGCCAAGTGGATATCGCTGTATTACACCATGGACGTGTTGCGAGCAGAACATGCTGGCCAAAGTACTCGAGTACGTGGTGAGATAGAGACGGAAGCAGTGTGTATGGATGCAGCATCTCGTGGGTGCACCAGCATCATCATCTCATCCGTATGACCAGCAGCTTGTGGGTGTCAACTGTCCATCCTGCTGCGCTCTCGTGTGCAAGGGTTGTGAGTGTACGTGTGTGTGTCTTCAATTATGCCCTATCAACCACCGCCCACCACACTCACCCACCCCACAACCGTGTGCCCTCTCTGCCACCCCACACTCGCGTGACCCCCTTCATCGCATCCTCACCCTCGTCTCCCTTTGACAATCCCTGCACTGGCCTATCTCCACCCACCACCCTGCACTTTGCTTTGTCCCCCTCACCACCCCGCCCCTATGCCAATGCCTGCGCTTGTCTGCATGCGTATGCCTGCGCGTGGGCCTGCACCTATGCCCATGCTCATGCGCACAGCGCGAGGAACATCTGGAGGAGGAGGCGGCCATGCACCGCACAGAGAACCAGTTCCTGGAGAGCCGGGTGGAGGAGTTGCAGCAGGTAGCATGAGGGAAAGGGAGGGATTAAAGGGGGAGGAGTTTCAGCTGGTAGCATAAGGGAAAGGGGGGGTTAAAGGTGAGGAGCGCCAGCAAGTAGTATAAGGGAGGTGGGATGAAGGGGGGAGGAGCACCAGCAATAAGCATAAGGGAGAAAGAGATGAAGGGGGGAGGAGTGCCGGCAGGTAGCATGAGGGAGGGAGGGGGAGCTGCAGCAGGTAGGATAAGGGAAAGGGGGGAGAGAGAGAGGGAGAGGGAGAGGGAGAGGGAGAGGGAGGGGGAGGGGGAGGGGGAGGGGGAGGGGGAGGGGGAGGGGGAGGGGGAGGGGAGGGGAGGGGGAGGGGAGGGGGAGGGGAGGAGGGGGAGGGGAGGGGGAGGGGGAGGGGGAGGGAGGGGGAGGAGGGGAGGGGGAGGGGGGGGGGGGAGGGGAGGGGGAGGGGGAGGGGAGGGGAGGGGGAGGGGGAGGGGGAGGGGGAGGGGGAGGGGGAGGGAGAGGGAGTGGCAGAGAGAGGGCGGGAGAGGGGGAGGCAGTGGCAGCGAGAGGGCGGGAGAGGGGGAGGCAGTGGCAGCGAGAGGGCGGGAGAGGGAGAGTCAGTGGCAGTGAGAGGGTGGAGGGGAAGAAAGGCAGACTAGTGGGGGAGAAGTGCAGCAGGGGCAAGTGATTGTGTGGTTTCTTTTTCATGAAATTCTTTTTCAAAATAAATTATCCAGAAGTCCACAAATTCGAGTGTTTGGAGTCAGCCAATGTCTTAGGAGTTAGTTTGCGTTTTGTTCAGGTATTGTCATATTTCGAAACAATTCCACCCTTGAGCCCAAGGCTACCCATCCAGGCCCTCATACCTGGCTCAGAGGGACCAGGCAAGCTATGCGTCATGTAGCCCAGGAGCATGGCTGCTCACATCAGCCCCCTCTTGGACCACCCACCCAAAGGAAGCAAGAACCACGATTATTCCTTGCTGACCAGAAGAAAACCCTCCCTTCGCCCCTGTTTGATTTGTCCATGTTCTTGGCGCATGGACTTGCTGCGCAACGGTCTCTTTTCCATGTGTGTCTGTGTGTGCTTTGTGTGTGTGTGGTGTTGTGATTGTGCGTTTGTGTGTGTGTGTGTGTCTGTGTGTGTGTGTGTGTGTGTGTGTGTGTGTGTGTGTGTGTCTGTGCCGTGTCGTGTGTGTGTATGCCTGTCTGTCTGTTTCTATGTCTGTCTGTTGGTGTATACTCCACCACGCCACCCTGCATCGGCAGCAATGCAAGGCTCAGCGTCAGGAGATGGAGGCGCGCCTGGTGGCGGTGGGCAGCGAGAAGCAGATGCTCGCGTACGAGGTGGCGCACTACGAGGAGAAGCTCGCGCAGGTGTACGCGGAGAAGGAGGCCGCGGTACGGGAGTGGCAGCGGACGGGCGATGGCCAGGGGAACACGACTGTTTCAAACACGACTTTTTCAAACACGACTATTTCAGTCAGTGGCAGGGGGATGACTATAATGGTGTGAGAGGGGGTTAAGTGCGAGACCGAGGCCGCGGTACGATCACGGCAGTGAGGGATTGTTGTGAATGTGACGGAAAGGGGGGGCGGTAAGTACAGTGGTGACAGGGGGGATAGTTGTGCTGGTGACGGGAAGGGGGGGGGGGGGGGGGATTATGTCAAAGAGAGGGGGAGGAGGAGGGGCAGTCTAGGGGAAAAGGAGATTGCATAATATTAGCAGGGGTGGATGCAGAACCAACAATCAAGGCCGTGCCGGGCTATGGCATAATACACTGAAGCTATGGCGTAAGACACTGTAGCTAGCGGGGCCAACCTCGTTTTCATCGTCTGGTGAAACCAAGTATTAGGTAACTGGACGCTGGCTTCATGCCATGCCCAAATGTCACGTCACCCCATGCTGCATCACCATGTGCCACGGCTTCACTCGCCACCCTAAACCATCACTGCTTGCCTTGACACTGGTTGACCGTCACAGCCACTGTTCCAACGGCCTTCCTTTGCCAGTACTTCCCCTTTGATGCTGCTGCTTGCGTGTCTTTCCTAGACCGTGACTGCTAGGACTTGGCTTGCCGTTGACTTGGCCGTCGCTGCCACTACTTGACTTTACCATGACTGTACCGGGGCTCCGCCGCTGCTTGGCCATGACCACCCCACCACCAACGTCGCGAACGCCAGGTGGCCAGCAGCACGGCGCACCTGGAGGAGGACCTGGCGGCGGTGGTGGACGAGCGCGACGACATCCTGCAGCGCTTCAAGTTCCTCGAGCGCCAGATGGCCAAGCTGCGCGAGGAGAAGCGCTGCGCGATGCCCACCGAGCACGAGAGCACGCAGACTGACGGCGCGCTGCTGCACCTCCACGAGCGGGAGGGGCATGGGGTGGACCACGGCAAGGGTGAGCTTCCGACGCAGCAGCTGGCGGATCTAGCTGGATACTGGGTGGATGGATAAATGGTGGATGGATGAAGGGCGGCTGGACAGAGAGAAAGTCCGGTGATGCGTCAAGCTTCAGCACCATTCTGCCGACCTTGCTAGTGTTATTGCTCTGTTTCACAGGCAGCCATGGCTGAGCAAATCGCTAAGGAGGGAAGCAATGCATTACAATTGGGGGCTGGTATGTAAGGTACCCCTCCAGGACAGTCTCACCCCTCGATCGGTGATGCAGGGTGTATATGCCATCGTCCTACGTTGGTTTTCTGCGCCACGCCAAGCTCGGCTGCCCTGACCTGACAGCACGTGCAGTCTCCTTTCCTTCTTTTTAGTAGAAAGAATGCTTGTTCAGGTTCCTGTTGAACCCCACCTGAATGCCACGTCATTGCGGCCAGAAGCGCTGGTGCCATCAGCTCGCTGGTTTATGTTGAGCTGAAGCTGCAAGGACGGCTCGCATTTTTTCTCCTGCTATATATTTCTTATTTAGTTAAATATTGTTACTGTTTGTCCTGCCATTTCTCTGGGCTTTGTCTTGTCCCTTCCCTGCAGATCACCATGCCGAAGACGATGAAGACTTTGATGCCGAGGAGAATGAGGGCTCGTTGGACGACCACGGGAAGAAGCACAAGAAGAAAAAGAAGAAGAAGAAGAAGGGCATGTCCCACGATGCCAACAAGTTGGGCGGGTTTGCTGACATGGTGGCAATTGGTGGGTGCCTGGTGTCAGCCTGCTGATTGGTGGTTTGTAGTCGGCTTTTGACGAGCTCTTTCATGGTGGCCATTGCTGGTTATGATTGCAGGTTTTGTCTCTCTTATCCGATGTCCGCCAGCTGATGGGTGGGTGCAGAGAGCTTACGTGTCTGTTGTGTCGTGAACGGGATGTCAGCACAAGTGGATGGTCACTGTAGGCCGTTTTGTGTGTGTTGATGATTGTAGGCAGTCGTTTTGTGTCAGCCCAGGTGATTGGCTTTAGGTCCCAGTCGTGACCACGCTGTCTTGCGGGTGGCCAGGTGTGCATGGCGGGGTCAACAAAGGCCTAGCGGCGACTTGGGGGGTCCTAGGGCCCATCGTGCTCCGCCGTTCGCAGATAACTCTCCAGGGGTAAAATGTCGTTGAGTGTTTTTTGGTTTCCTGACTGCCCTTTGCCATTCCATGCTTATTCTTGCCGCTGCCAGCCTAGTCTGTTTACTAAGGTCCCCCCCAATTCTGTTGGCAAGCGCGCGGGTGTGCTTGCTTGCCAGCAGATCCCAAGGCAGGTCCTCAGCCCATGCACACGCTCCATCGCTCATACTGCTATCGATCCCTATTGCAACCTCCTACATCTTTTGCCTGTACTATCGACTACTGACTCACCTGTCATGCCCTAGGTTTGCCCCTTTCTATACAACCACCTATACCGCCACACACATGCCAATGGTCCCCTTGCAAACCTCCTCACCCTTGACGGCTGTCCCACATGTGCATCTTGCCTTCAGTCCTTTGATTTTGAAATGTGTGTGAACTGTACTTATTAAAGTGGCTTTATGTTACCTCCCCTTCCCTGGCCCGCCTGTGTCGCTCCCCCCCCTCCCCCCCCCCTTGGCCCGCCCGTGTCGTCTGCCAGCGCGCATGGGCCGCGTGAAGCCGCGCGCATGGGTGATGAAGTGCGTCGCGCAGATCGCCGCCGACAAGATCCTGGCGGACAACAGCGACGACAAGGAGGGCGCCAAGCGGCAGCACCTGGTGGACTACGTCTACGACTGGCACCTCAACCGATACGGGCTGAGGCACCTTGCCGAGACGGTGCGTGCGGGACGGATGGACATGGGCGTAGAATAACCTCGCAGGGTCGGTGTTCTTTTTCTTAAAACGGGTGGGGGGGAGATTCCATTTGGATGCCTAATGGAACGGTGTATCGGCATGGCTCCAGACGTCCTTCCACCTTCTGACTCCTTATTTCGGTCCACTTCATCGTGGTTTACAAGTGCACCTGGGATGAATGTTTTTCATGCCTGGGGTCACGCTCGCGCGTGCCTTTTTCTATGTGGTCGAAGGCATCGTGACACAAGTTAGTGGGTTGCCGTGCTGGTGCGTCGGTAGTTATTGGTTTGACGTTCTGGTGTTTTGCATGTCGTTACCTGACCTGTTGTTCTCTGGCAAGTTTGTCATTGATGTGTTGGTTTGCAACGCGGCGTGTTAGTGAGTTCCGTTCTGTTCTTTGATGCGTTGGTGTTAGTGTGCTACGTCCTGTTCTTTGATGCGTTGGTGTTAGTGTGTTGCGTCCTGTTCTTTGATGCGTTGGTGTTAGTGTGCTACGTCCTGTTCTTTGATGCGTTGGTGTTAGTGTGCTACGTCCTGTTCTTTGATGCGTTGGTGTTAGTGTGCTACGTCCTGTTCTTTGATGCGTTGGTGTTAGTGTGCTACGTCCTGTTCTTTGATGCGTTGGTGTTAGTGTGTTGCGTCCTGTTCTTTGATGCGTTGGTGTTAGTGTGCTACGTCCTGTTCTTTGATGCGTTGGTGTTAGTGTGCTACGTCCTGTTCTTTGATGCGTTGGTGTTAGTGTGTTGCGTCCTGTTCTTTGATGCGTTGGTGTTAGTGTGCTACGTCCTGTTCTTTGATGCGTTGGTGTTAGTGTGCTACGTCCTGTTCTTTGATGCGTTGGTGTTAGTGTGCTGCGTCCTGTTCTTTGATGCGCTGGTGTTAGTGTGCTGCGTCCTGTTCTTTGATGCGTTGGTGTTCTGCGCGTTGCTGGTTCCTCATGTGTTGTTACGCGCGCCAGAACCTGCTGGACCTAGTGACCAGCGTCCGCCACTACCACAAGGAGAACGTCAAGCTACGCCTGTTCGCTCAGATGTGCGGGCTCTTTGATGAGGCGCCCGCGCGGCAGGACTTCGTCGACTTCTTCCTGTGAGCAGCACGCACCGCCCTTATCCTCCTTGCATCACCTGCCCCGATGGATCCCTGGCCGCTTGGATGCAAATAGACAATAAAGAGGCAAGAGGGCTCGGATAATACAGGATAAGTAGCTCATCATGCGGTTATAAACCTTGGAACATGCGCAACATGTGGTGTATGAAAAGTAGCGCCTTGTTTTCGTGGATCACCGGAAACTTAGTGGCATGCACCTGCACACTTCTCATTCCGTTATCCTCATTTGGACAAACAAAGCCCGACAATGCCACACCTTGGAGGGTAGGCCAGTCTCGGCAACTGTCGGCTTTTCAACTTTGTCAAGAGCAACCATGTCGTGTTAGCTGTGGTTGGGCCTCAGACTAGCTGGGGGTTCGGGCTGCATAATTACCAAGGGACTGAGGGCCAGTTGTAAAGAGCTTCTTTGGAGTTTCATCGTTGGGGGACATTGTCTGCAGGACTCGACAAATGTCAAGGTTCCCAGGTTCCCATTTCGCACCCGGTGTCTGTTGATTTGATGACCCTGGCTTTAGAAAAAGGCGCGGATGCAACACAAAAGTGCGCACTTGGTGCTTACATGTGCCCGCTGGGGGAATCCTTCCCATGCCCATGCTCGCGTGACCATCCATGCCCATGCTCGCAAGTTGCTGCCCCCTGGCAGACCTGCATGGGTGCATGTGTGTGTCCTGTGGTGGTTCCCCACTCGCCCCTTGTGCTCGCTGGCAACCCCCGGCTTGCGCCACCAGACGCCACCAACAAGCCCAACACACTAGATCGCTCGCGCCCCACCAGGTCTCACCTCATCCCCGATCCTCGCCCGTTGCGTGTCAACCCTGCCGTCCTCTTGATCGTTTTAAGGACCCGCGTTTTAAGTAATCCCCTGTGAAGCCACCAACCACCTGCCTGCTTTCCCCCCCGACTCTCCCCGCCCCCCTGCCCGTCTCTCCCCCTACCCATTCTCACCATTCCATAACATCGCCTCCCTATGCTCACCTCCTCCCTATGCTCATGCTGATGCCATCGACCCGCCACATGCGCTGTTTGGCACCGCCCCTCCACCTCTATCAACCCGCCCATCGCGCTCATTGCCATCCACGCCCCCGCCCCACCCACATCCTACCCTGGCCCGGTATGGTGCCGTGTGCCAGGTTTGTGCTGCAAACCATCGCGGGGCGTGAATCTGTGATGAACCTGTTCCCGGAGAATGATACGTACTGGCTCAAACCGGCCTTCTGCATGGACGTGGTCAAGGCGTGCTTCGCCAACCTGGCGGACCCTGTGGTGCTCAAACAGTTCATGCAGCTGCGCATAGAGCCGCTCATGGACGCTGTCACCAAGTGAGCATTGGGGAGGGGGAGGGAGAGGGAGGGCGAGCAGGGGGGGAGTGGGAAGGGGCATTGTTTTGGCTCATGGACGCTGTCACCAAGTGAGGAAAGGGGGGGGGGGAAGAGGAGTGTGGGGAAAGAGGGTGGGGGCATGGGATGGAGATGCGGCACCAAGCGGGGGTGTGGAGGGGAGGGGAAGCCGTGAAAGGGGGCACGCGTGGACGCGGTTACCGAGGTATGGGGGAGCGGGGGGGGGAAAGGGGGGGATAGAGAGAAGGGGTCCTTTGGCTCATGGGCGTGTCGTCTGCGGGAGGTGGGTGCAGGGGAAGGGGGGGTGTAAAGCGTTGGTAGGGTGGCAGAGGCAAGAGGGGAGCAGAAGGTGCATTCAGGTTCGCTGGTTGGCAACGTTGGCGGCCGGCATGACATGAGCACCGTTCAGGGACGGGGAATGTGGATTTTAAAATGTAAATGGAACAGCTGTGTTCAGGAGAGAGTTGTGCATCAAGTTCAGCAAGAGGTAAAGATGGTTGGTCGGGGGGCAGTTCAGCGCACTTAAGGATGTGTTCCTCAGGGCAAGTATCTCAGTATTTGCGACGGCTTATTCGTCCATGGATTGAAAGTGCACGGATGCCATCCGGAGGCGTTGGCGTGAGCTTGCTCGGGCCGGGCAAAAGTGTCTCCTGTGAAGTGTATACAGTGGCGTTAGAGTGGTTGTTGATTGCGTGCACAGGTTGAAGCTTTTGTTGGTTGCATGGTTGGTTGGTTGCAGATATGGGTGGGTTCCTCGCTCCAGGTAACCAGCCATGGTGAAGCATCAAAACAAGTCTTCACGCTGCGTTCGCCCTTTCCCCCCTGCCCGGCCCTTAATGCTGCCCCCGCCATCGCAGGAAGATCGACATGGATGCCTTCCTGCTGGTGGTGATTGAGGAGCGGCAACGGCGGGTCGAACGCACACTGGCCTCCCTCAAGGTAACCTCTCGCTTGATGGTGGCGTACACATGGGGGGTGCTGGGCGGCTGGATGGTGTGGCGTACACATGAAGGGTGGTGCTTGGCTGGATCGTGGAATGCAGGGTCTTAGTAGCACACACGTAGGTGGCATGTTTAGGGCCATGATGTCCAGGGATGTTTGCAACGTTTTGTATGGGATAATGTGTTTTGGATGTGCATGATGCACCAGAACCTTCATAGGTTTTGAAATGCATCCATTGCTGGGTAAGCGCGTGTTATATATGGCTGTTCTACTAGTGCAGTAGAAGTAGTAGTAGTAGTAGTAGTAGTAGTAGTAGTAGTAGTAGTAGTAGTAGTAGTAGTAGTAGTAGTAGTAGTAGTAGTAGTAGTAGTAGTAGTAGTAGTAGTAGTAGTAGTAGTAGTAGTAGTAGTAGTAGTAGTAGTAGTAGTAGTAGTAGTAGTAGTAGTAGTAGTAGTAGTAGTAGTAGTAGTTTAAGAGCTTCCA